>CM039437.1:13605235-14124579 GCA_022379115.2 Bauhinia variegata
TCAGTGATTCTAGGCTAATATCTCGTATGTGACATAAGTCAAATCTCATAAACTTGTTAATATTCTTTTGATTTTAAATTATAATATATTAGTATACGAACATGATTTAAAATTTGATTAAAGTCATTTAAATATTTTTAGATTCAGTTATTTATTCGTAAGACTGTTCAAAACGAAAAAAGTGTAAAAAATATTATGATATGTGAGTCAAATGGTATATATAGTAATATAATTAATTTATAAAGAGTACTTAAGACAATCCTCAACAGGAGATGTTTTCTTAAACATGTGTTTGGGGAGTGCATTAAAAAATAAAAAGTGTGTTAAGTCCTTCTTTTAATTCATTCAACAAAGCACCTAAAATCATGTCAAGTGCTCCAGAGATTTGATTGTAGGAAACTCTAATCCCTGAATTACATATAGTTAAGTAGCAAATTCTTTTATTTATTGGTTTGAGACATTCTCTGTAATCTTTTTTTTTAAATAAAAATAATAATGGATTTTTTTTTTTAATTCGACCAACTCTAAATTTTAAATATAATACATTTCACCTAATACATTACTTAAAGATGAATAGATAGTTACTCCTATGTTGCCCAATCTTCTTGGTTAATCGCTCTCTATTTAGTAATAAAACGACCTCTTTTTTTAAAATTTTAATTATCGATATTTATAGAATATAAATTTATAATTAAATTTTTTACTCTATAATTATTTTAATTTAAATTAATTAAAGACCTGAATAAGGTAAAGTTTTCTCAATTTTTGTTTTCTTTTTTAGTAGCACATGATAACAAAGAGATTTGAGCTATGATCTCTTAAAAAATTATCTAAACACTTGGTCATTGGACAACTTTTTCAAATAATACTTAAACAGTAATGACATATTCTTTGGTGAAAAAAAATATAGCTAAAACTGTTAAGTTTGAAATGTTAAAAACTTTTTTTTAAAAGAGTTTATCGATTATTATTCATCGTAAATAATAATTAATTTTATATTTAAATAATATAAAGATAATTAAAAATAATGAAAATTAAAACTTTAAGGTACATCATTTAATTTTATTTGCGTGTAAGAAATTAACTGAATTGTGGTGTTTTTTAAAAATTTTATGTAAACGAGTCTTCTTTAAAAAAAAAAAAAAAGTTACAATTTTTAACCAATTGGCCATCAAGACTTATCAATTCACCATCCTGGATGATAAATTGATAGGTCTTAATGGCAAATTAATGAAATGACTTAATTTTTTTTTTCAATAAAAGGCAATACCATTTATGTAAATAGTTTGAAATCAAGCTTATTTATTTATGTGAATGGTTTAAAAAACTATCCAATTAAGTCAAATTTCAAACTTATCTCTAGAAACTTTATTTATTTATACTGAGTTTGACTTTGGGTTAAAGGTCAGCATCTCAGAAAAAATAATTCATGTTTGAGGTTAAACTTTTGAAAATCAATATGAATAACTTGCTCCTTAAGATTTACTTGACAAATGAAACAAAGCAAGACTTGGCAACCAAGCAAATTCAACTTACCAATCAGTATTAGGCATCAATGAGTTTGATGACGTCATCGTCAATTCAGATTAAAAAAAGGTCGAAGAGATAATCTATCCAAAGAAAAGACACTTTCGCTTTAGTTGGTTAGTCGGTCAAAGTCAAAGGTTGGATTAGGGCTTAAGGTTCTGCATCTCATGTTGTGTCTGAACTTTTTTCTGACTATATAATAATCAAAATTTCCTAGTGTCCAAGGCTTATTTGGTTAGTCTCTTCTAAGAATTAATAGTTTATTAGAGATATTATTATGGTATTTTTTTTTGTCTCGATTTTAAATTTTGTCTCATTAATTAGTTTAATATTAATCTAAAATTAATAAAAAATGTTATAAGTGAGAAAAATCTTTATTTTAAACTAATTCTAAATCAATGAAACAAGTTTTAAAATGAAAAGTGAGACATATATTTTTTTCTTCTTTTTATATCCATAGTTAATAAGTGTGTGCATAATTTTAATGTTTCTCGGGTTTAATGATACTAACCACACCAGTTAACTGAGCTTACTTAATTTGATGATAATGGAAAAACTTAAATTAATTAATCAGATCATAAAGTAGTAGTAATAAATATAAGAAGCTGAAAAATAGTTAATTTAAAAATTAAATAAGGGTAATATAAGAAGTTGGAGTAGTTATAATAGTATTAATAATTTCTTGAAACTTGTATAAAAATCTTAAACTACACATATTTTAGAACGAAGAGAGTATATGATAAGAAGTCAGTAATATGAAAAAAAAAAAAAACTAGTTAATATGAAAGTTTCAGTCCATCTTAAGAATGTCTCAAATACTTCATAATAATGGAAGATAGTGCTTTCATGTATGACCTTATATGTGAGTGGATGGAAAGGGGTGAAAAGAGATAGAGAAAAAATGGAATAAAATGATTTACTGTTATTTGGGATTTTTTTTAATTAAAATGAATTAATGGAAAAAAAAATATAAATTGTTTCACTCTTTTTCACCTAAAACTTTAATTTTTTTATTTTTTTTCAAATTAAGATATAAGAGAGAGTAACTTCTTAGTCATTATATGATATTGTAATTACAATAACAATTTTATCTAACAATTGAGAAGTAATTATTATTAAGTATTAAATACGTAGCCTTGTGTGAGGTGAAATGAAAATTTATTATAATTAATTAAAATATTTAAAATGACTATTTAACACCTTCTTTATTACACCCAACTTGTATTTTGGCTGGTTTCTTTTCTTATCATGCCAATGGAGTAACTAAAAAAGAATGTTTCCCCATATGTGGCATGTTTCATGTGTGATTCGTAGTTTTTATGTGTATTGTTCATTTTTTCATTATTTCATGAATATGCTTTGATTCGATTAGTATTGTAAACAAGAAAAGAAAGGAACAAAGCCAGACTAGTTAGTTGGGTGCAAAGTAGCAAATGATGATGTACACTAATTGGTTCACAATTTTTATTTTTTTATATATTTTCTACAAAAAGAAAAAAGGAATAAAAACAGAAAACGAACCCACTTTTTTTAGACATATCAATCAAGAGATTAGTGCTACAAGGAATAAAATATTTTTGTTCCCTTTTTTTATTTTATTATGTTTTATTTTATTTTATTATCTTTAAAACTCATTAACATAAAATAGTAAATAAATTGTTCTCAATTGTTAAATAAAGAGTGTACTAATATTAGAATTAACCATAATTATTTAATTTTTGATATGAGATTAATTAATCTTATTTTTGATATAAAAGTAAGAATACTTCTAGATGATATGTATAAAAGAATTTTTATTTTCTTTCGTGAAAAGATAGTTGACACTATGATTACGTTTACTTGTTGCGCGGGATGGGGTTTGGCGAGAGATCAAAAGGCTAAAAGTCTAAAACAGAATAGTGGGGAGAAACTTCCACATACTTTTCTTCTGATTATTCCCTTTAGTGGCGGCTAATTACATTGCTTTTAAGGGGGTAATATCGGCCACGACCTGTCTTGTCTTCTCGTTAAGAAAACGACCCTTTTTTAAAAAAATAAAATTATACAATTATTTATTCACACTAATTTTTATATTTTAAATATTATGCTTTTAAAATAATTAAAATAAAGATATGTATACTTAAATGTGTAAAAATGATTAATAGATATTAATTTTAGTAATAATGAGTTAGAATTGTTTAAATATATGATTTGGATTCAAGTTTATATATATATATATATATATATATATATAAATTAATTTAAGAAAGTTTTATTTTTATTTAAATCTTTCAGTTAAATTAAATTAAATTAGTTGTGAGTTGAAGAGTTGATAATAAATTCATATCTTACATAAATAACTCAGGTTAATTCAATAAAAATATTATAAGTAATTTTATTTTAAATAAATAACTTAAATATACATAACACAAATTTATTTTAATAAAAAATTCAAACATTAATTGATATTAATAATAAAGAGCTAACTATACTTAAAATGTTCACTAAGTAATGTTTTAACAAAGCTCGACAAAAATTAGTTCGATTGGATAATTAGGCATTTATTAAGTTTATAAAACATTACATTTATTAAAAAGCATTAATTAGTACTGTTGGTCCCTAATAAATATCTTAAGCCATAAAGCCACTTCCATGAAAAATTACTACCTCTCTAGTTTCTATTAAAAGATAGCTTTTAAAAGTTTTTATTTTATTTTATTTTTTATAAGTTATTTTATATTTTTTAAAAATATTTTTTAATTTTTTCTTTCTTGTCCTTAATAATAAATTTAGTCCTCCTTATTTTATTTTATTTTTTATCACGGAGAAGTAATAAATTTAATCATCCTATTTTATTTTTATTTTTTTAAAGTTTTTTATGTTTATTTTTATATTATTTTGTGGATTATTCTTTTATACACCCTTTTAACTCTTCAAGTTTCTATCATTAATCATTGTGGATACGTTTAGACATTAATTGAAGTCTAATTTATTGAGATTTTTTTTTATTGAAAATTCAAGTTTATACATTAGAGTCATAAATTAAAATGTTAATTAGATTAATTGAAAAGTATAATGACTTTAAAACTACTGACTAAATTTAATAATAATAATAAATTAAGATAAAATTAAAATATTTTTAAAGAATTAATAAAATTAATGATTTTTTTAATTTATATAATTTAATTAAATATGATTTATAATATGAACATAGAGAGTATAACATAAGACCAACTATACCTCTTAAAAGGTAGCAGCCTCCTTCTTTTTCCCTATGTTTTATGTTTCTCCTTCTCTTTATGTTCTACTTTTCACCATTATTTATTATCATTGGACACGAGATGAGTACAAGTCAAACTTTTGAATATCCAAATGACGACAGAATAAATCCAGACTATTAATTCCAAAAAAAAATATAAATTATTAAAAGTAATAACAATTAATAAATAAATGACAAGCCAATCAAATAACAGCTTCTTGGCCAAGCAGATTTAATCTTTATACAGTCCTCCTTCTAGGAAGATTCGCGGGTATCCAGATTCAATGCCCCTTGTCTTATGTATAAATGTAACCTAAGAAATAGAAATTGACTAAATCAGAGGTGTTCGTACCCTTCTTACCCTGTCACCGCAAGTCAAACGTAGCCACTCCACTTTCCTGTTCTCCCTGCCGTTCGCAAATCTCTGCTTCTTTCAGGCCTTTCATCGATCACTTAGCCTCCAATTTTATTACTGTTGATTATGAAGACACAAGGTTCGCCTTTGTTTAATCTCTGTATTTTTGTTGCTTTTAATAAAAAAATGGTGACTTTTCTGTGGTTCTTGTAGTTCTGTTAATTTTTTTTTTTTTTTTCAGATTTTGTATGAATATATTGTTCTGGAGCAGACTAGAGTCTACAGGAGCAAGTGTTGTTAGTGAATTTCCAATTTTTCCTTCTAGGAGGGGGGCTTGCTGGTTTGTTTTCTGAGTCTCGTATTACATCTAGCTCTGGATTTAATGGACCCAAATTCTTCTCAAAGTTCTGGTCTGAATAATGGTTTCCAAATTGATGATTGGAACTTCACCTCCAATCCAGAACAGTTCCTAAATCTGGCAGACCAACCTGAAATCAACCAAAACTATTCATCCCCTCTTCCTTTCATGAATAATGTAGACCCAGTTGGTTTTCCATCTCATACAAGCCATAACTTTGAAGGTGAGATGCTTATTCCGTCGTGGGGTGTGGGCACTGCTGAAGGGTTTGCAGGTGTACCACCTTCAAGTGTGGCTTCAGTAGCTGACCCTTATTTGGAAGATGACTTTTCAGAAACCTACAAGTACTTGAGCCAAATTCTTACCGAGGAGAACTTTGAAGAAAAGCCATCCATGTTTTATGACCCTTTGAGTCTTCAAGTCACAGAGAAATCCTTCTATGATGCTCTTAAAGAGAGCAATCCTCTTTCACCCGATCAACACCCCCTTGACATTCACCATAGCCTTGATAGTCCTGATAATTATACTAGCAGTATTGATTCCAGCAATAATAGTAGCAGCAGTAGCACCACTGCCAACACCGCTAGCTCCATAGATCTTCCATGGCATGACAATCCTGTAGAGCTCAAGCCTTCTTCTTCGGTGGATCCCCCTCCTGCTGGTGATTATGCTTTTCAGTTCAGTTCGCAATCTATTCCTCAAAAGCCCTCTCCACCTCCAAATATTTTACCTAATTTTGATGAAGGACTGCTGGATTTGGGTTCTTCAATTACTGAGCTATTGGCTCAGAATATCTATAGTGATGCTGAATCTGTCTCACAGTTTAGGAAAGGGTTGGAGGAAGCTAGCAAGTTTCTTCCCAGAGATACTAAACTTACCACTGGTTTGGAGAGCAATACATTGTCTCTGGAACCAAAAGGTGGTACTGGAAAGGCAGTATTGAAGAAGGGAGAAGATGTTCGGGAGAATTCACATGGGTTAAAAGGTAGAAAGACACATGAGCGTGAAGGTAGTGATGAAGAAGGGAGAAGTAACAAGCAGTCAGCAGTGTATGTTGATGAGAGTGAACTAACAGATATGTTTGATCGAGTGTTGCTTAGTGTTGAAAATGTTCCTCTATGTTCTGAGCATGGAAGCGTGCAGAGTGGATCAGTCAAAATAACGCAACCAAGTGAACAGCCAAATTCATCTGAAGGAGGGAAGATTCGCTCTAAGAAGAAAGGAAAGAAGAAGGAAACTGTGGATTTGAGGACTCTACTGGTTCTATGTGCACAAGCTGTGTCTGCCAATGACAAGAGGACTGCTGACGAACTATTGAAGCAGATTAGGCAGCATTCTTCACCCTTTGGTGACGCATCACAGAGGTTGGCTCATTACTTCGCTAATGGTCTAGAGGCACGCTTGGTTGGTGCTGCTACTGGAGCCCAAATATTTTATACCTCTCTAAGCTCCAAGAGAATCTCCTCTACTGATATTTTGAAAGCTTACCAAGTTCTAATTTCTGCCTGTCCTTTCAAGAAGTTTTCAATTTTCTTTGCAAATAAAATGATTCTGAAAGCAGCTGAGAAAGTAGAAGGCCTTCACATCATTGACTTTGGTATCTCATATGGTTTCCAATGGCCTATTCTTATTAAATTTCTTTCAGAAAGAGCTGGTGGGCCTCCCAAGCTACGCATTACTGGCATAGAATTTCCTCAAGCTGGCTTTCGTCCAACAGAGAGAATTGAGGAGACTGGTCGTCGCCTGGCAAACTACTGTAAGCGTTTCAATGTGCCATTTGAATACAAAGCCATAGCGTCACATAAGTGGGAATCCATCCAAATTGAAGAACTTAATATTAACAGGAACAGCAATGATCTATTGGTAGTGAACTGTTTGATGAGGTTTAGGAATTTGCTTGATGACACAATTGAAGTAAACAGTCCTAGGAATGCAGTTTTGAGTTTAATCAGAAAGATAAATCCAAATTTTTTTGTTCAAACCATTGTTAATGGATCCTACAATGCCCCTTTCTTTGTCACGCGGTTCAGGGAGGCGCTGTTCCATTTTTCTGCAATGTACGACATGTTTGAAACTCTAATACCCCGTGATTGTGAATGGAGGTTTATGCTTGAAAAAGAATTTTTCGGTCGGGAGCTTATGAATGTTGTAGCATGTGAAGGCTTGGAGAGGGTTGAGAGACCTGAGACATACAAACAGTGGCAGGTTAGGAATACAAGGGCTGGTTTCAGGCAGCTCCCGCTGAATAAGGAGCTAATGACAAAACTAAGGGAAAAGCTAAAGGAATGGTACCACAGAGATTTTGCCCTTGACGAAGACAACGGCTGGATGCTTCAGGGCTGGAAAGGCCGCATTTTGTATGCTTCCACTTGTTGGGTTCCAGCTTAATGAGATTTTCCCAGAGTCTGGACATGTAAAAATTAATACTGACCAAGAGGTATGCACTTCTATGAACTCTGCAAGTTTCTACTCTTTTGACATTTGTGGTTCCTTCTTTGCTCTCTGGTAAATTTTGAGCTATAGTTCTACTTCTATGCGGTGGTTACTAAGTTATTTTTGCTGGTTTCAGGTTTCCACTTTACCGAACCTTCAGATTTCTAATAGAATTACGTAAGACTTCAAAAACTCCTGTTACCAGCAAGTGCTGGTGGTGAGTATTCAGCATTTGTAATGTGCAGCATGGCCGGGAAACTCCTCTGAAGAGTGTGCGATGTTTAATCCCCTTCTCCCGTGTGCTCAAGAAATTAAATTTAAAAGTTGACGGGTTAATGCTGGATACCTTGTCTTCTGAGACAGTTTAGCTGCAGGGTTATGATTATTGTAAAATAAAACTATTTGTTTTTCGAATAATAATTATTTATTATAGGTTCCATCTTTGAACTTCTGTGTAACAGAACTTGAGTCCTAGCTGTCCCATTCTCTCGTATCATTCAACGAAAGGCCTGGTGATTCAGAAAATATGATTTATGATATACTTAACTTCGCCTAGTGAATGTGAAAAGGGAGAAATAATCACCCAAAAGGAAAGATAAGGAGAATCTGTTTCAAAAGCAGAAACCGACCCAGCTGCTATTATGTTTTCGGTGCCTATTTTTATATTTTGGAAAGACATTATCAAGATTCCTCAGCCTTTTATTCCCAACAAGATGTGAAAGCATCCCAAGTCAGAAAATTATGAATACTACAGATTGGTTGATGGGAGCATAGGAAAGATCAAAATTTTCATTAGCAACACTCTTGTTATTATCTTGTCAAAATAAACAAAGTGTAAACTTAGGGGTGTGGGTGTGCATCAATGCAGTATGAGGAGATAGTTTGGAGTCTCCACTTGGTAAGATAGCCTGATAGCATAGTTGTGTCTGCCACCAAAACACTAGGGATTTTCCAAGATATTATAACTGGTTTTGGTGGCAGAGTTGCCAAGAGAGGCTCCACCTGAGAAACAGACAAAGCAAAATATAATATAATATTATAGAAACCATGATTTCAGAAAAGAACAAAGAAAAAGAAGACCGCTTTGTATAAGAACTGATGGGAAAAAAAGAAAAAAAAAAAATAAGAATAAGCTGAAAATGATTTTGTAAATTCAAACATCAACTTTCAAGTGTGCATAATGTGAATTATTTTACAACTAGAAAGAAAAATAACCACAAGTTAGAATAGAACGAGCAAGCACTACCAATTCCTCTAATACAGGGCTTTTTATATTTTTCAATTTATAGTGAGTTATTTGCTTTGACATCGTGGTTTAAGTTTTTTGTTTGAATATTTTTTTCATTTTAAACGGTAAACATAAATTATATTATTAAATATCCGTGTAATTATAATAATTTTAAATTTTAAATTAAAAATAGTATTATGTACTCAAATATATCCTTTCATAAATTCAAGTAGGAAAGACTTAACCCCATGATTTATAGTGGTTCACCTTACTAAGGCTTACTAAATAATCTTGCCTCCTTTGATAAGTCAATCTTGAAAAAACTGATTACTTCCGTAGTTTGACTTGCAGCTTTTAAGTTGACAGTCCCAGGACCTAGATTAGGGGAGTCACCCTCTCAAGGAAAAAAAAAATATTCACAGCATATATTGTTTGTTTTATATATTCACACCTTTTAAATATTTATATATTTATTTATATTATATATTTGTTATTTTTCAAATTCCCATCCACCTCTCACTCATTAAATTTTGCATGCTTACTTGAAGTAAATATTCAATCATTATGGAATCTTGAAATCAAATAATCAAATTTTTTTGCCTTAGGCCAAGATTTCAATTATGTATTTTTCTTTTATATCTCAGTTGATATAATACATCTATTTGCATAAATTTTGTATATTATATTATAATTATTTATAAAAGTAAAATTATAAAAAATAAAATAAAAATAAATATACATAAATAAATATATATAACACTGCTCCAATATTAAATCTTGATTTATCAATCATAATATTCACCATATATTTTCTAATCATAAATCAATTAATATTAATATATTAATTTAAATAAACAATCAATTAAATATTTCAACAATTAATGATATGTCAACTCTAGATTTAGAATCGTTAAAATTAAAATATATAATATGATAATCAACATTGATTATGTTCTTGATACTAGCATGATCTATATCATAAAATTGAGTTTAAAGTTTCTAATTAAATCTAATCATACTTTTTTTTCCAAGTTGGATTCCACCCTCCAACTTGTGTTGTTGGGACCATTTCAAATTCTAATTGAAAACCGCAGCCCACAATGCAAATACATAAAAAAAAATTATTAATGCAGCCTCACTTTGACCATTTTGACTCATTAAGCGGAAACCCGTCCAGGTTCAATGTGTTTATGTTGTGGGATCAAAATTTTGTTGGATATCTTGCATGTCTGTCAGATGAACATTTCCCACGCGCGCTGTACGCTAAGCTGAAGCTTAGCAGCGCTTGAATACTATTTTTTCTCTTACTACCTCGGTGTGACTTTTGAAAAAACATTTCAATTTTATTTTTATTTACTTGATATTTTAAAATAATATTAATTATTTTCAATTTAATTTTTATTTGATTAAATTTGATTATTTTACATAATTATCATAAAATTAAATAATAATTTATGTACGAATAAATAAAATTAAGAATTATAAATAGTTTTAAAAATGTAATTTATGAATTAATTTTTTTAATAGTTTTATTTTTATTTATGTGCAAAATTTTAGATCAAAAATAAAAACATAAATAGTATTTTCAGAATAGATTTATCTTTTTCTAAAGTGAACTTTCTATTAATTTTTTTTGAGCGAATTAATTTTTCAACTTACAACTATGAGCTAGCTTTTAGATATGTTCTAATTATAGAGAATTTAAATAATATTTAAAAAATTTAGAGTTAAATTCTATTTTTTAACAAAAAAATATAACTGTGAGCATAAAAAATTAAATTAAATTATAACGGCGCGTGGCCTCACCTTCTCTAGGCCTTTTCATAAACTGGAAGCGTTCTTGTGTCAGGCACGTGACGGCGTTCCCTTGTGTCACTGCTGACAGCACTTTCAGATATAAATTAAACGTCAAAAAAATATTCACTAGCCCTCAATCGAAGCGCTTTACCGTCTCCTGCTCTCTCACCGTCCATTTCTTATACCCAGATACTCTCTTCCCTTCCTATCTCCATTGTGCGAGCTCAGAAACTCTAGGGTTTTGTTGGGATGACGACGTCGTTTGGAGTTGCAAACCCAGTTGTGCTGAAGGAGCCCAAGATTCAGATTCCAAGCTTTAATGGGCTGAGGTCTGCTAATTTCGTTGCTCTATCCCGTAATGGACCACACGTTCCTGTCCCTTCTTCAACTCGTTCGATTGTACGGGCTGTATCTACGGTGCGATTTAATCTTTCATGTTCGTGTTACTCTGTATTGAAGTTTTAGTTTTTGCAATTGTGTCTTTTTTTCCCTGTTTGGAAACTGAGAAAGTGTGGTATCTGAATTTTAATAGATATTGCGATTTCAAAATTACATTCTAGGTACTCTGTTTTGAAGTTGGGCTTCTGCAAAACTTGGAAGTTGAGAAAGCGTGGGATATGAAAAATGAAAAAGCAACTTTATTTTGAAATTTAAGTTTATATGACAACAAGTAGAGCAAAATATCTAAAAAATATCTGTTCTTATTTTTTGTTAATTTTTTTCAGAGGCTTCTGCTTGTGATTTCTTGCCCAAAGGAATCTAGTTAGGCGTTTTGTCTGGGATTGTGCCCTCTTCAATTGCTTAAATTGGTCTGTTATGGAAGTTGAACTAATGAATATGCTTCATAAACATTCTCCAGTTTAATTTGTGATATATAGGCCATTAGTGCACCATGTTTTAGTTTGTGGTTGCTCTTGTCCTGGTTCCCCAACCCCTTCTTAATGGAGAGGGGACTCAATCACTAATCTGCAGGGTAAGATGTTTACGATAATTAACTATTGTTTGTATCTTAAATGTCTTTGTGGACAGACCTTGCATTACATTCACTTTTCTCTTGAAGTGAACTGATCTCATTGGACTACATCCAAAGCGACTTAAATTTGTCTATATAATTGTTGTCTTTATTTTAAAGAAGGAAATTGATAGGAGAGAAGTGAAAGTCCTTTTTATATTAAGACTGCTTAACAGTAGGAACTTGGAAGATTCTAGATCCCTGATTTTATAGATGATTTAGTTTGTTGGTTTTTTGAAGAAGCAATCATTATGAAAGAAATTGGTCAATCAAAGTCAATTAGCTGCTGCTTGACTTTGACATTCTATTTAGATTAGAGCAAGCTTATATTTCATTTCTAAAATTGTGTCTTTCTTTCTTTGTAACCTCTTTGCAGCCAGCAAAGCCTCAAACTGCAACTGAGACAAAGCGCAGTAAGGTTGAGATATTCAAAGAACAAAGTAATTACATAAGATATCCTCTTAATGAGGAGTTGTTGACGGACGCCCCAAATATAAATGAGGCTGCTACGCAATTAATTAAGTTTCATGGTAGCTATCAACAGTATAACAGAGATGAGCGTGGAACAAGATCCTACTCATTTATGTTACGTACCAAGAACCCTTGTGGCAAAGTTCCAAACAGACTTTACTTGACCATGGATGATCTTGCTGACCAATTTGGAATTGGAACCCTTCGTTTGACCACCAGACAAACATTCCAGCTCCATGGTGTTGTCAAGAAGGACCTCAAAACAGTTATGAGTACCATCATAAGGAACATGGGTTCAACTCTTGGTGCTTGTGGTGACTTAAACAGAAATGTACTTGCTCCTGCTGCTCCGTTTGTGAGGAAAGATTACCTATTTGCACAACAAACTGCTGAAAACATTGCTGCACTCTTGACTCCTCAGTCTGGTTTCTACTATGATATGTGGGTTGATGGGGAGAGGATTATGTCAGCAGAACCTCCTGAAGTAGTGAAGGCTCGCAATGATAATTCTCATGGTACAAATTTCCCAGATTCTTCTGAGCCAATTTATGGAACTCAATTCTTGCCCAGGAAATTCAAAATTGCAGTTACTGTGCCAACTGATAACTCAGTGGATATTCTCACAAATGATATTGGTGTTGTGGTTGTCACTGATGACTATGGGGAGCCTCAGGGGTTCAACATTTATGTAAGTTGAATTAAAATGATAGTTTTGTGGAAGAAATCAAAAAGGTTTCCTTTCACTCTTGTAAATTTCTTATGGTTTTTCTTGCAGGTTGGTGGAGGGATGGGAAGAACACATAGGTTGGAATCAACTTTTCCACGTTTGGGTGAACCATTAGGTTATGTACCAAAAGAGGATATATTGTATGCAGTGAAAGCTATTGTTGTTACACAACGAGATAATGGGAGAAGAGATGACCGCAAGTATAGTAGATTGAAATATTTGATAAGCTCATGGGGGATTGAAAAGTTTCGAAGTGTAGTTGAGCAATATTATGGCAAGAAATTTGAACCTTTCCGTGAACTGCCTGAATGGGAATTTAAAAGTCATCTAGGATGGCATGAGCAGGTTAGTTATGTAGATGAATAAATGATATTGCATCTTTATGTTGGCTTTCATAGCTTGTTTAATATGCCTATTATGATTAGCTGATGCTTCCACCTATTGAAAAACATTTTCACCACAAGAGAGGGTTGGTGGAAAGGATTATGGCATGTTGACTAGTTTATTTATGTTGTGGAATCATTAGCTCATACAATGACAAAGGATGTCCCATCTTGGCCTTTCATCTAGTGTTTTGCTGGTTGTTTCATTTTAAGTATTTTACTATACAACTTAATTGGATGATATCTGGTGGTTTGGGTAAACATAGATTCACTGTAATCTTGTGTTTGAGTGAGTTTTTGTTTGTATATACATAATTATTCAGAGATATATAGACCTTTATGTGGCCTTACGTAGTTTTTATGTGGGAGAATCATGGCCATATCTCTTCTATGTTGGTTAAGCATTCGGGAATTAAATCAATCATAAGTGATATTTTCTTTCACTGAACTTTTTTTTTGTCCCCTTATTTTAGATGGACATATTTTTGACTTTCCATTTTCCAGGGTGATGGCAGTTTATTTTATGGGCTTCATGTTGATAATGGTCGTATTGGAGGCAAAATGAAGAAGACACTGAGGGAGGTTATTGAGAAGTATAATTTGAATGTCCGGATTACTCCAAACCAAAACATTGTCTTGACTGATATTCGCCCTTCATGGAAGCGTCCCATCACTAATGTTCTTGCTCAGGCTGGTCTGCTGGTGAGATGTTTATGTTTTGATTCTATGGTTCCCTAAAAATATATATTGTGGTCTCTTTTCTTCAACTGACAAATTATTATTGTCGATAGTATAATTATCTAATTCACTTTTCATTTTCAATTGACATTTTATGATTGTTTAACTTCTGTTTACATAAATGATCCATTGTTTCTAAAGACTTTCTTTGGTTTATCTTGGATGGTTAGCAATGTGTAACCATCCAATGTTAATATCTGATTAGCTTCCTATGCCTATGATCTATTTTCTGGTGTTGGAACTCTTGGAAGGAAAAATATTCTTCCACTCACTTCTGATTGATGCTAACTTAATAATGAGGTTTTTTCACCTCACCTGTGTCTGTTCGATCATAGGTTAAATTGTTTAAAATTAAATTGGTTGAAATATTTGTCAATGAGCAATATTATGGATCAATTTTTAGGCGATTGTTGCACACATTCAAAATGAATGGAGTGTCTTGTGTATTATTACTTTTTACAATCTCCTGTCTGGTAATTTTGGTTTGTCTCTGCTATTGCCTTTCTTTTTCTTCTAGTGTTTCAATTTTTTGAATGTTGTCCTATGGACTTATGCTGATGTGTTTGGCTGTGAACAGCAACCTAGATATGTAGACCCGCTCAACCTAACAGCAATGGCATGTCCTGCTTTACCACTCTGTCCATTGGCAATAACTGAAGCTGAACGTGGGATACCAAATATCCTCAAGAGGATTCGAGCTGTTTTTGAGAAGGTATAGTTGAAAATAAAACATTTAGTGAACAACATAGCTTGGATGGAAATAAGAATGCTTATTAGTATGCTCTTTCTTGTTACTCAGGTTGGTCTGAAGTATAATGAGTCTGTAGTTGTAAGAATAACTGGCTGCCCTAATGGTTGTGCTAGACCATATGTGGCTGAACTTGGACTAGTTGGTGATGGTCCCAACAGCTATCAGGTATCTTAACTGGTGGATCAACCCACTTGTAATTAGTGGACAATACCAAAAATGTGTTGGGTTTACTCTTTTTCCCCTCTCTAAATACAGATTTGGCTCGGAGGAACCCCAAACCAGACCTCATTAGCTCGAACCTTCTTGGACAAGGTGAAGATTCATGACCTTGAAAAAGTTTTAGAACCTTTGTTCTATCACTGGAAGCGTCAGCGGCAGTCTAAAGAATCATTTGGCGACTTCACTAACCGCATGGTGAGCTTTGAAGTCGTAGTTTGTATTTTGATACCCTGGGTTTATTCAATTCAAATGTTTTACTTTGTTTATACTTTGTTCATCCTCTTTAAACATAAGATGCTCATCAAACCAACTGGAAGGCTGGGCCAAACTGATGCCATTTTCTGTTTCCAGGGATTTGAGAAACTTAAAGAATTGGTTGAGAAATGGGAGGGTCCGGTGGTGGCACCAGCACGCTACAACCTTAAACTTTTTGCTGATAAGGTGACATATGAAGCAATGGAAGAATTAGCAAAGCTTGAGGACAAGAACGCACATCAGCTAGCCATTGAAGTTATCCGCAACTTTGTTGCTTCCCAGCAAAATGGAAAAGGTGAATGATTTTGCCATCTTGCCGTGTGGTCGAGTAGAACAGCAGATAGATTATGTTCTTGTGCTCTCTGAACCGTTACTGTTCGGTAACCGTGGGGATGGACTGAGTCTATCATTTTGTGTCAAAAAATTGAGTGTTTTTCTTTTAGAACGATTTACTCAGTTGTGTTCTAAATTGACTAGTTAGATAAAGAGTGTTGTTCAGTTTTGTTCTAGCTCCAATAAAATCGTTTATCTGGGATTAGTTCATTGTAACTTATGATAAACAGAGCAGATCAGCTTCAGATTAAGCTGCAATTGGAATTTTCAATGCCATGGATAATAAATGATGAGGCGTGTAGTTTAGAGATTCAATAAATACGAATTGACAAACAGTTGCACCCAGCAGATTTTCAGACGAATTGCCATTCTTTGTGAATGCTATAACATTAATGTGTCATGTCTTTAACAGATTAATTATAGTTACTTTCTTAAATATTTTATTTATAAGACGATTTTTATCAACTTAATTGTTGAATGTCGTCATGTTATAATATTGAACATAGATTTTGTTTTATATATTTTTTATCTCAACACATGAAATTTTAAAATTTTAAACTTAAAACAAAATATGTTGGAGCTTATTTTGCTAATATTAAATCAACACCTTGTTATTATCACTATCTCTCACTTTTTGAGGGTGGGACTTCAGCTAGCATAATAAATAATTTTTAATAAGAAATTTTCCCATCAAAATTTTCACTAAGACCCTAAGACAGTTGAACTGTATCAAATTAATTAGATTAGAACTTCACCATGTTAATTTCTTTTTTTTTTTTTTTTCTTTAATAATTCTCTCATCTCTGCTCAACCTGGGTTGTTTTTGAGGAAACAAAGGAACACAAGAGATAGCAATTATCATTTATGCAAAGAGATTACATTACATTGAAACTCATACATCCATACATACCAGCAATTAACATGAAACCCAAATTAGAAAAAGCTCTAAACAATTGCCATCACTTCACTTGCGACATATTCTAGCAGTCGGCATTGTGACACAAATAGGAGCATACTTTTTCTTGGCTTCCGGTGTTCCTCGTTTAGGCTCTTCTTCAGCCATGGAAACCTTGGCGATCGAGCATACAGCCACAGCTGCAGCAGCAAACACCAGATCCCTCCTCCCAGTGTTGCTCTCAACTTTCTCACTCTCTGAGCCTCTTGTTGCCTTGGCCACAATGATGCTTCTGCGAGTGGTTGAAGAAGAGGGGTGTTTGGCAATGGTAGAGCTTGCTCCACCCAGGAATGAGGCTGTCATTGCCATGGAAGCCATTGCTGTTTGTGTATTCTGATGTGTTTGGATTGGATACCTCAAAGTTTAGCAGTGAATTGGAGGGCTAAGTTAAAATATTCTAGTCACATAGGCTGGGGTTGCTTCTTGAAGGGCACAATCCATTTCCTTATCTCTATGAAAGTTGCAACCAATGGATTTCTGCCATGTGGTGGTTTATCTGAATGAGAACTTTGTATGGTTGTTTTTGGGGACCGGATCTCCTACGGTCGGTACACAACTTTGTAGTTGTACAATCGACTATAAGTTATTCGATCTATTTATTATATAGTTAATAATTGACTGCATAGTTATAGATAGATCGAACGGCCTCCTCGACTGTAAGAAATCTAAATTTTTGTTTGACACTTTCTATTCTCAGTCCATTTTGTAGAATTGTTATTGGATGTGCAAATTTCTGGTCGCCAACTTTGCCGTGAGTGGGGCGTGTTTTTATACTTTTTTTTTTTCCCTTTTGTTTTTGGATGGAAAAAGATTATTCAAATTTCATAGAAAACTAAAAAGAGTCTAGCCTAGCCTATATTGTGTGTCATTTACTTCTATATTGATGAGTAAGAAATTATTCCATTCCTATAAGCTTAGGAAATTAAGTTTATTCATAGCTTTCATAATTAATCCCTCTTATGACAAAATTATTCTCATATTCGTGATAAATCTCAATCTAAATATTGAAAGATCTAAATTTATATAAAATCTTGTATTCTAAAACTCTAAACTTAAAAATTTTAGAACTTTATATTTTAAATCTTAAATCTTGAGCACTAAATTATAAATTTTAAAATTTTAAACATTAAACCTTAAACCATAAAAACTTAAAAATAGAAAAATCTCATTTTAGTTCTTAATACTTACTCACTATAATAAATTAGTCCATAATATTTTAAAATCGTAACAAATTGATCATTTTTGTCTATCTTTATAATAAATTATTAGAGAAAATTGTTGACATGAAATTTTTTTGCTCACGTGTACTATTAAATTAATGTCAAAATTAGCACGCTTTTAAAATATAAATAACTAAATTGACACTGGTAAACATTTAACAATATATGTATGTAGAAAATGTTTCATGTTAACATTTTTCATTAATGATTTGTTAAAGAGATAGATAGAATGATTAATTTGTCACGATTTTAAATATTAGAGATTAAATTGACAAAATTAATGTATAAAGAACTAATTTGTTGTAATAAATGTTAAAAATCAAAAGGGTTTTTCTCAAACTTAAAACCTAAATCCTTATACCTCAAACCTAAAAGCTAAATCTTAATCCTTAAAATACTAAATCCTAAAACCTTAAATGAGTTTCAAATACTTATAATGTCTTTTTCAATAATTTCAGCTGCTATAAGTGCTTATATAGCAATGTCCAAATGCCCACAAATATTTTGTAAGCAATTTTTAAGGTGAACATCTAAACACATATAAGTTTATTGAATTAAGTGCTTTTTCAAAACTTATGACATAAGTTTTTATGTAATAAGTTTCTATATCACAAGTATTTAATTAAACTATTAATCAAATGAGACCAAAGTAGATATTGAAAAAATTATGTACTACATAAAACATGGAAGAACTTATGTCATATTAAAAAAATTATAGTGATTTTGAGTATATTTTTCATTATTAGAATGACTTTTTATTGTGTTATTATTTATTATTACCAATTGACTGGGCCGTGGACCAAACCTAATGGGCCAACGTATGTATGGGCTCAAACCTAGAAACTACATCGTTTTAGGGCATTTCTTTTTGCACATCCCCTTCCCCATTCTATTTTCATTATTCCAGAAATACCCTCAGCTGCAAACACCCTCATTCCCGTAGCTAAAACTTCCGGGAAACCAAACCATCGCCTCAATTCAAAACAAACACTAGCACTTGCTCCGGCGACGACGTTGAAACAATAGCAACATCCTCCTTCCTTTCCTATCCTTCAACGTCGAAGTGCCAATTGCCTTTTCTCACCTGTGCTGCAAATTCCCTTCTCCCAACTAGTCCTTCGCATTACAGCGCAAAGCTGCTCAGAAAGATTTGATTTTTCTCCAAAGAGTGTATTCAATTGCCTTTGATTTTCTTCCTTCATGTTTGTGCTCTTTCGACTTTTCTCTTTCTAACTCCGTTATTTTTCAAATTTTTTCTTTTTGATGAGGTTTTTTTTTCAAAATTTTCATTAATATTTAATATAAGTTATTTAAAAATGAAGTGGAATTTTATCACGTTGGAAACGCAGGAGTGGCTGCCGTTTGAGGCAACCCTAACTTCTTCTTCATCGTCAAGGCGGGAAGCGTCTTTCTCCTGAGCACTTCGCCACTACCCTCTCACTAACTTGGTAACGGGCAAGCTTTTCTCTCTTCTATCTCTAAAACTTCTGATTTTAGTGGAGCTGGCTGCCGCCACCAGCAGAGCCACCCCTTCCTTCCTATCTTTTCCCTCCATATTAAAAGGAAAAGTTATAGTTTTTTGTTTTCGTTTTGGTGATAGACAGACTTGCGTGAGTATATGCTTCAGGATGTAAAGTAAAAAAAAAAAGGGCTGTCACTATATATTTGGAAAGAGGTTTATACATGTTTGAAATAGTTGTTTGTGATTTAACCTTGTTTAACTTTTGATTTAAAACACACTTGAGCTTTGTTTTTATTTTTGACCTTTTCAGTTTCTGACTTGCTATCAGGTATATTCATTTTGCTCTAAGGAACTCCAAAAATTGGTCCTGACATGGGTGCAGCAGAACTTACAGGTTTTGTGGATTTTTTTTTTTAAGATATATATTTTGAAATTTGTTTTTTAGTTCTTCAATTTATTGTTTTGGAATAAATCGATTATTGTGTTTCTCTGTTGTTTTTATGTGAAATATTAGAGAGGAATTTAGACCATGAGGCGGGTGTTGGAGAGGGTAATGTGCAAAAGAGAAATAGAAAAGGTTCTAGATTGCAGAGCACAGCAAAAGAACATAAGGAGCAATTAGAGAGACTTCAACAAAAGGTTGGACATATGTTTGTGTTGTGTAGTATGGTTTAACATTACTAATTGTGATTTGAGTTATTGTTATCAAATCATTTTCTAATGGTTCTTAATACATGGACAATTGCCGTTTCTTCGTTAAAATATTCTCTAGAACTATAGCTGAATAAGTTTGGTAAATATGTTAAGTTTTTGATTTGAGAAAATAGACATATTAGCAGTCCTTAAGAAAGCAGATGGTTTGTATTCTTTTGGACAATCATTTTATAATGCTATTGTTACTAGATTATTTATTTATTTATTTAAATTTGCCAATGTTTCCCCATTTCTTAACGCTTGTTGCTACTTCCTCTTATTACAGATACTGATTTGGTTCTGGTCTGTGATTATCCTATAACATGGGCTGATTTACCATGTGGTTCACTGGTTCTTGGTGGCCATTTTTTTAATGCATCTATAGCATGTTTTGCAATTTTGGTGCAAGGATGCTATAGTTTATCTTTGAATTTCTGGAAATTTGTACGATGCCTATAAAATATTGTTACAGTGCGTTTCAATGCAAACTTGGTTTCTCCTTCAGGGCTGCTGGCAAGATAAATGTGATATAAATGCCAAAAACAGAGATTATACTCAGTGGTCAAATGCATGCAAGTTTCTTTCCTTCAAATCGTTTTGAGGATGATAGTTTAGGGTAAAGGCCTAGAGGTGTTATAAATCTAGAAAACTTTTTAAATCGTTTTGAGGCTGATGCTTGATAGGCATTGCCTTGTTATTCCTTGTCTTACATATTTCTATGGTTACTTATTATTAGGTATGCTAACTGTTTTTCCATTCCAGGACCCGGAATTTTATGAGTTCTTGAAAGAGCATGACAATGAGCTTCTTCAATTTAGTGATGAGGATATTGATGTGAGTACTCTGTACATCTGTATTTGTATCTTGACATGTGTTCTTGCAACACGAACTGTAATGCATGAAGTATTTTCTGACATTTCACTTGATGAAATGAATCAATTATTTTTTTCATATAATTTGTAATTCTAATATTTTTGTCGTTTATGTGTTTCTGGGTTTATTTTTGGCGGTTTTGTCCTTGGAATCCTAACCTTTAAAGTAATCCTTATTTTTGGAATTGGAAGTCTGAATAATGAAAAATGCTCTACTTGCTCTAGACACACCTAGTTTTTTGATTTTAAAATACCAAAAATAGGGATTTACAGCTAGGACAAATTCTTTTTTGGACTCTCTTTCTTGCATGTATCACTTCTCTGGGATGGAATGCCTTTATTTCTGCATTCTACACTTCTCAAGGTTCCAATCCTTCTTAGATCTTTCATTTATACTGGAACTTAACAACAGTGAGGCTGCAAGCCTGGTCTCTTTCTTGACTTTACTTGATTAGTTAATTCCTTTCATCATTTAAATGACTTGACTTTGATAAACAGATTTTGCTATTGTATTCTTCTCAAACTACTAAAATAGGAAGGAGAAATTTTTCATTACAACAACCATCGCTCCCCCCATTCACATCCTACAAAAAATTATGCAGGACTTCATGTTACAACTAAACTTGAAATCTAGCTTAGGAAACCTCAACCGGTCATTCATATTCTTGCAAATTCGAATGCATGTTTCAGTTTTCCTGCCAATTCTAAAGTCAAACTTACAAAAGTATCATGCATCACATGTGTATAGAACATGTGGTTTTAACTTGTCCTGTTCCCTTGATATTAGAAATGATATATCCCTCCGTCTTGTTTGTCCAGGAAGATGTTGATACTGATTTAGAAGATGGAGATCCACAACTAGATGACGAAGCCGGGAAGCATGAGATTGAAGAGAAGGGGCAGAAATCTCAGAAAGCTATAACAACTGCTATGGTTGATTCATGGTGTAAATCAATCCAAGAAAATGGGAGCTTAAGTGCAGTTCGTTCTCTAATGAGGGCTTTCAGGACAGCATGCCACCATGGTGATGATGGAGAGGGTGAATCTGTCACTAAGCTTAGTATCATCTCTAGCAGTGTGTTCAACAAGATAATGCTATTTGTACTGAATGAAATGGATGGAATACTGAGAAATTTGTTGAAGCTTCCTGCGTTTGGTGGAAAGAAGGAGACTATAAAAGATTTGATGACTACAAAGCAGTGGAAGCCCCATGGCCACCTCGTGAAGTCTTACCTTGGAAATGCCCTGCATATCTTAAACCAAATGACAGACATGGAAATGATATCATTTACTTTACGTCGTATTAAATATTCTTCCTTGTTTCTGGCTGCTTTTCCTACCCTTTTAAGGAAATACATTAAGGTATGAATAGGTCAGTGTTCCACAATTCATTTTTGTCGTAGCATTCTTTTTCTTCATTAGTGAACACTAACATGTCAAATAACCAAAATCGACTTCATGAACTAATTTTAATCTGAATAAAAAATCCATTTCCTTTAATTTTACATGATATTATGTTTTTACATGTATGAATATGTTAGATTGTAGCCATCAACCTTGGATTTAATGATGCATTTTCCTCTGTTTCTGTGACCTGTTTCTTCTCTAATAAATGCTTTTTCCTATAGAAAAATTATAATTCATGATGTACCCAAGAATGCATATGGGAATATGCTTTTGGTATAATATTTATGTGATTCTTATGAACCAGAAAACTGAAGATTAGGGAAGAGATGTGTATATTTAGTCTGTGTTTGAGGCTGTGTGGCATTCTGCGGCATGTTACAAAATGCCTTTTCGCATTTTACTATTTAGGCCATTGATTGAACAGTATTGAAATTTCCTCTTTTCTATGGATTTAATGAACTAGTATTCCTGTTGATTTTATCAGGTAGCCATTCATTTCTGGGGTACAGGGGGAGGTGCCCTTCCGATTGTTTCATTTCTATTTTTGAGAGATGTATGCATCCGTATTGGATCTGACTGCACAGATGAATGCTTCAGAGGAATATACAAGGCGTATGTTTTGAACTGCCCGTTTGTAAATGCAGTGAAACTACAACATCTTCATCTTCTTAGGAATTGTGTCATTGAACTTTTGGGCGTGGACCTTCCAACAGCATATCAACATGCCTTTGTTTTTATCCGACAATTGGCAATGATTTTGAGAGAGGCTCTTAATACAAAAACTAAGGTAGTGGAAAAACTTTAGTTGCGTATTTTATCCCAACTCTCTTCTTAGGCATGAAAGATGTCTTTCATGGTATTTTTATGTATTTAAGGAATTTCCCAGTTTTTGTATTTTCACAAGTGTTGTTTCATCTCAGCTCAACATAATTTTCAGTTATTGCTTGTCAACTTTCTCTTTATAGAACCATCTAGTTCATGGATGAATATTTCATGTCGAGGATGCAAACCTTTGCAATCCACTGTTTGAATACTCTGATATTTTATACTTTAATAAGTAATTTGAAACAGTGTAATATGTTTTTGAGTTTGCTTCATTTTATGAACCTCATTACTCTTTACCTGAATGTATTGTAGGAAGCATTCCGTAAGGTTTACGAATGGAAATTTATGAACTGTCTTGAACTTTGGACTGGTGCTATCTGTGCTTACAGCTCAGACCCTGACTTTAAGCCACTTGCATATCCACTGATCCAAATAATTTCTGGGGTTGCCCGTCTAGTTCCCACTGCAAGATATTTTCCCCTCAGATTGAGATGTGTTAGAATGCTGAACCGCATTGCAGCTTCTGCCAATTCTTTTATTCCAGTTTCTATGCTCCTTTTGGACATGCTGGAAATGAAAGAGTTGAATAGACCCCCGACAGGAGGTGTGGGCAAAGCTGTTGACTTGCATGCTGTACTGAAGGTACTGTAAACATGAATTTATTCATTGTCAATGTGTAATTTGTGGCACTATCTTACAATTTAGAGAACTTTCTTCTTCCTCAGGTTAGCAAACCAACCCTAAAGACTCGAGCATTTCAAGAGGCATGTGTTTTTTCTGTTGTTGAAGGGCTTGCTGAACATTTGGCTCAATGGAGTTATTCTGTTGCATTCTTTGAATTGTCTTTCATTCCACTTGTGAGGCTGCGTACATTTTGCAAATTGACGAAAGTTGAGAGGTTCCGGAAAGAAATTAGACTGCTTATTCGCCAGGTATCTCTTTGTCAATGGTGTTAAATTGTAGTGGCAATGCTTGTAGCACCAACATTTGCTTCCACCAAACTCCAGAGCTTGCAGCTTGTGTCTCTAATCTTTCATTTCTCTCCATCCAGATTGAGGCTAATATTGAATTTGTAAATGGAAAGCGCATGTCAATTGACTTTCTGCCTAACGACCCTGCTGCATCATCTTTTCTCGAGGTTTGTGCATATTCCATTTTTTTACCTTTTGTTGAATTTTAGTATCACTGGCAGCCCGACCATTTGTAATCTAATTGTGCAGCTATTTAATTTTTATCTCTTATTTATCCTGCAATTGTTTAAGATTTGTTTGCCTTCTATCTGTAATGCTGCCATTGTAGTCATATTATTTAGTGATATTCATTCTCCTCTACTTTATGATGCCTTCGTTCTCTTTTCCTCTCTATTATTCCTCTCCTCTCTCTATTTGAGAAATGTTTCTCAATGATCATTCTAAAGTCTCGATTTTTGTGTTTGTTGGTGCAATTTGGATTGGAGAACTGAGAATACGTTAATTATTTGTCTTAGGATGAGAAGAAGTCAGCAGTTAGTCCTTTATCAAAGTATGTTTTAACACTTCGTCAGAGAGAACAGCAAAGAAATGAGTCATTGAAAGAATCCAGGTTTGCAGTTGTTTTCAATCAGATATTACTGCACCCAGCATGCTATAATTTTTCAGATAGAATTTTCTAACATGACATAAAATTACAGTGTTCTTGTTGGTGAAGAATCATCTGTCTTTGGGAACAAGATATCAGAAAGCGATGAGGAGGATGACGAGGAGGATGCTAGAAAGAACGAGGAAGGTGCTGCTGTCTTTAGCTCATCGTGGTTGCCTGGAACCGAATCCAAGTATTGCTTTCTTTTTTCCTTGAATCTCTCATAAACAAACTGAACTGCAGTCAAAAATAGTCATTGCTATCTTACAATCATCACACAAGGGGTTAGCTCTACCCCACTACTTGAACCCACCTAGTGAATTTGATGTTTCTGCAAAGATCTTGAAAGTGAGACCCTAATTACATAATGCAAGAATGGGCACAAGACAAAAAAAATGCCAAAAAACATATTCAGAAGTTTCAAGAAAAGATGTTTTTTGGCACACTTTCTTATACTATGCCGTCGTCCCGTTATACAAATACAAGGAACTATTTGTTTTGGTACATGGTAGGTAACTTACTTTTATGGATATCTTTGCAATGACACTAAATTCATTGGGTGAATCCTATTCGAATCCATCCAATTAGATGGGTGTAGCACTACCCCAAAAGTGCCCAGAGTTGGATAACAAGCACCCACAAGATTACAAGCATCTTGCATGGACAAATACACACATTGGCTCAAGTTCCTGTACACTTGTACTGTAATCTCAATAATACTTTGCATGCAGGGCAAAACGTCCTAAAGAAACAAAGAAAAAGAGGAAAAGAAAGCAGCATGAAGAGACAGCTGAAGATGAAGATGTTGTGGAGGACTTGGTACTCAGTTCTGATGAGGATGAGTCTCCAAGAGAGAACCGTTCTGATTTGGAGAATGACAGTGGAGACCATGACCGTGCACCTCAAAAACAGAAACGCAAGAAGCAGAAAAGAACACCAAAAACATTGAAACAAAAGAAGTCTCGCTCAAAGAGTGGAAACGATGACTAAGCTTGGTAGAAACGTATGCTTTACTTGTTCATTTTACTTTATGCAACAAATGAGACATGGCCATTTTTCTAATTGCAAGGCCCCATAAATTTTGTAGTTTGATGTTAATTCCTTAGAACCCACCCTATAGATAGGAACTTCTTTGAAACAAAATGAGAGCTGCATTTATGGAATCAAAATTTTGCTTTGCATCTTCGGAAAAAGTGCAAGATGTGTAGTTTAAATTGTTGTATTGAAGTTTGAGGTCTCATTTGGATAAACAGTTTATTTAGACACACATAAAAGATACTTTTGTGATAGTTTTGTACAATAAATTTATTTTGAATTGATTTTTTTGCGATTGGATTTATAACAGAGTCCTATGAAGTTGTAACCAGTCCAGATAGATTTAAAGCACCGCTAAATATGGATATAAATGTCCAGTTAATATCTGGAGTTTTTTTTTTTTTTTTTGGTGTCGAAGTTAGAAGGAAGTTACCAAATGATAGTAGAATGTGAAAGCCAATACAAATTTTGCGGTGACATTACTACAAGGTCAAACTTCACTTCACAATATCTTGAGCATTGTAATACATGTTGCATAACATATAACATAGGCTGAAAAACCGACAACAAATAAATGGATTCTTCTAAAGCTGTTCAAAATTTTGACGTCACTCATTTTTGTGCAGTTACAATATATGATTTAGATGTGAGAGCATGCAAAAGGTTATTGTCACTTCAAATATCTGTGATAATGCAACTAAAAGAATTACTTAAAAAGTCTAAATACTCTTATTATAATTTATCTATCAAAACATAAAGATAGGAAAAAAGATGTTTCAATTACGGATCAAGGGTGATATTAATAAGGAAGCAACATCAACAAACTCTGCATTATCTCTCTCTCTTTTGTGGGTACAAGAGAAAAACCAGCAAAAACAAAGCAAATAAAATGTCATCCTCAAAAACTGGAAGTCCAGACGCATCAGCAAGGCGAGTGAGTGAACTTCCAAAGGAATGTCTCTAGCAGCTCCAAACAAATTTGCATTTGTGCAAATATTATTCTGCAATATGTACACAACTAAAATGAAATTTTGGATAATTTCTAATTTCTTTGTTATTTTTTATTTTTATCTAGAGAAGTTTGGTCCATGTTTTCAAAATCAACGTTTTGAAAAATACACCAATTATTGAACCACTGGTAAAGGATACAATTCACAGTTCAATCGTAGAACCCTTGCCGGATAAAAAAAATTATTTTTCAAATTATACATAAATATATGACTAGAAACACTAAAACATATTATATTTTACTATTCAAGTGAAAAATGAAATTTGAAATCCATTTATAATAGTCTATTATGTTTTATATATACACACACATTCATCAACTCAGCTTCATACATGGTAAAAAAAAAACTAGAATTTGAACTAAAATTGAGACAAGTATAACTCACTGCACCAGTTTCTTCTAACACCTACATACATGGTAATAAGAAACTTAGTTAAAAGATTAGAAGATCATACCTTGGAGGAGTGGAACATTATTATGCTCAACACCAGAACAATCCCAAAAAAGCATTTTACAAAATCATGCAGTCATCAACACCACATGAATCCATAAAGACTCAACAGGTTATAGAAACCCTGTATCAGCTTATAATTTATGATTTATCTATTGGGCACCCAAGACAACTATATGCAGAAACTTCAGCTCTGAAGAACCAAAATTGAGTATCGTTCTATTATGCAGTTTTGCAAGATAGGAACTGCAGCACAAAAGTTCATCTGAAGAGATTTTCCAAAAGCTAAACAAGAAAAATCTTATGCAGCATTTGACCCTCTCCAATGCAGAGACCCTACACCCAGCTATCACTTGAGATATTGAAACCTATATTCAGCCTCGATAAGGTTCCGGCTTATTTGTTTACTTAGCATTCCTAATATGCTGTTTCCTATAAAACACTGTCAATTCAAATCAATTGAATCTTGTCCTAACCACTATTAGATGTCTCCATCAGAAGCCAACAATGATTATTATACAAACTGGCACGCTTTTGAGTCACTTCTTGTTCTATTCTTGCCACTTTGTTGATGAGACTTATTTGAAACTTGGTCAGACTGTGAGACAATCTTGGAGACTGTGAATCCTGCTTCTTCGAAGATTCGAGATCGATAGGGAAGTAAAGAATTACGAAGCACAACATCAACACCTTCATAACTCCAAGCACCTAACACTGCTTCCCCTTTAAGTCCAATGGCAAACCAACCAAGGCCAGCAGCCGCAATGTCTACAGAACTTGAGTCCCAAGTGTTCCCACTCACATGAAATTCCCTTCTCACCCAATTACCAAGATCTTGAACTCTATTTTCCCCAATTGGTGGCTGCAAAAGAACAATTTAGATGAGTGCCATTCAAGAGAAAACTGTAATGCAATAATGCAAAATGAATGTTTCATGGTTATTAATCAGAATAGCTATTTTGTCTTTGTTAAAAATAACAGATTTGCATGCACATTACATAGCTTATGAAACGATAACTAGAACCAGTGATGAGCCTAGCATCCTAAACATAATATGGCAATTGCATATCAAAGTCTTATTAAAAAAATTTCAGTGAATTTTCCAAATGCCAAAAAGAGTCTAACTTTGAAATGATCAAAAGGGAAACAGACTTAGAGCCCATATGGATTGGCTTCTAAAGAAAGGAGAAGCCAAAAAGAGAAGTAGAAGTAAAAATTGAAAGGAAAAGGAGAAGTTATTTTATGTTTGGATTGGCTAATAAAAAGTCTTTTTTTATTAGAAAAGGCGTTTAGATGCATAAATGTATAAGGGCCTTTAATATATTAAAATGATAATAATTAGGGGTATTAATGTAATTTGAAATTGGTCAAAATGACTTTTGCTTCTCCTTTTTTCAGAAGCATCCCCTCACTTGATTCTAAAGAAAGGTTTTTGGCTTCTGCAGGTACTTCTCCTTTTGCATAGAAGTCAATCTAAACACTGACAAATTAAATAAAAGTACTTATTTTTCAAATTAAATAGAAAAGCACCTTCCCAAAAGCCAATCCAAACGGGTTCTTAGTATAACACTACAGAAGAAGACAGCAAGGAAGTTGCCTCCTGCTACAAAATCTTGGAGATATGAGCAACTAGAAATACCTGTAACTGGCGCCCAAAATGGTCTTGAAACATTTTAGATGCATTTTCCAGTTTACCCATATGCAATGGAAGATAAGGAGATGCCCACACGGTGACATAAATAGAATCCGCAGTTGTTTCTTCTATATCCAATCTCATTAAACCAGCTATGTGAATGGTATGACCAGCCTGCCACAAATAATAAATAAAGCATGAACAAAAACAGATTTCCACTAGAGACAGAAGATTACTCATTCACAACCAAAGAGACTTCACTATAAACCAGACTTAACATATGCTGGTAACTAAAAGAAAATTCAAAATGTAAGGCTATAATATGCAAATATCTTTCCACTCTAAGCAACATTGAAACTCTTACGAGAACAATCGGTTGGGCATTTGAGTGTTCCATTTATTAAAATGTCCCTCATTTTTTATACTGATAAGGCACAATATCCTTAAGAAGGATCATGGTGGTGCAACTCTATTAGATGGTCCCATAAACAATGTTTCACCTCCAAGGAGATAAAGCGACAACAAAATGCCAAGGCACAATTGAACTAACACACAACAACTCAATCTCAGAAAAGCAATTACTTTCTCTCAAGTTACAGATCTTGAAGAAGAAACTCAAACTAATTTTTTACATGGTAACACCCTGTCCAGTAGTTATTTTCTTCCTCCAAGCAGCCACTGCTTCGTCATAACCCAACCAATAAGCATGTAAAAATCAGCTCCCAAAACAACAACAAAAAAAATAGGACAATGAAAAAGAAATTATCATCACTAGTTTTCCTATTATCTTTATGCAAAGAGCATCGCCAATGAATCATGTCCACAAATGTTCTTCAACTATCAGCTGTGTGATCCTTGGTGAAGGTCCAATATAAAATAAAAAAAGAAAAATAACCTTCTATAGGAGTGTAAAACTGAATTCTCATTGTATTCATTAAGGTAGTGAACTACCGTTTATATACAGGAGATCAAGATCAGAAAAGGAAATAAGAATTAATCAAATAATCCTAAATCAATCACTAATCCTAACGGCTATTCTACAATCAATCTACATTCATTACATTTAATTACATAACAGTCAACACTCCCCCTCAAGTTGGAGCATATATGTCAATCATGCCCAACTTGTCACAAATATAATTAATGCGTACTCCATTCAAAGCTTTGGTGAATATATCACCAAGTTGATCGTTTGTCCGAACATACCGAGTAGCGATGAAGCCGATGTCTATTTTGTCTCGAACAAAATGACAGTCAATCTCTATGTGTTTTGTGCGTTCATGAAACACGGGATTGGAAGCAATGTGTAGAGCCGCCTGATTATCACACCATAACTATGCAGGGAGAGAGATCTCATAGCCAACCTCCTTGAGCAGTTGGTGTATCCATACAATTTCAGCAATTGAGTCAGCCATAGCTCGATATTCTGACTCAGCTGTTGACCTAGATACCACGTTCCGTTTCTTACTTCGCTAGGCAACCAAACAGAATGCCAACACTATTCAGACAAGGGAAGCAGCCCAGAAATTTCAGAGAACCAATACCAAAAATCAAACAGAACCAACCAGACGAACAGCACCAAAATGGGGAAACCGAAAACCCCAAAAAAACAAAACGAACACAAGGCAGCGGACAGTACAGCAGCGAACCAGACCAGGACACCAGGGTTAGGCCGGCGGTGGTCCTGGGAGAGCAGTGTCGAAGAACGGTGGCAAGACGGTGGTGCACGCACCTTCACGAGCCTGCGAGGGGCAGAGAGGGCAGGCGGCGCGTGGGCCTTCACGCGTAGGCAATGGGCGGCGGGGGATGGTGGGCAGGCCAAACTGGGTACCAGGAAGGGACAGAGATCGGCGGTGAGAGAAGGAATCAGCCACAGATCACGGAGGAGAACAAACCCTAACCGAAACCCAAAAACAAATTCCAGCGAGCAGAAAAAAAAACTTCAAGAGAACCTTGCTCTTGATACCATGTAAAACTGAATTCTCATTGTATTCATTAAGGTAGTGAACTACCATTTATATACAGGAGATCAAGATCAGAAAAGGAAATAAGAATCAATCAAATAATCCTAAATCAATCACTAATCCTAACGGCAATTCTACAATCAATCTACATTCATTACATTTAATTACATAACAGTTAACAAGGAGCATGGGGAGTCCTTAGTTTTCTCCTAAAAATCAACATCATCTAATATAGAAAACTCCTCCCAAAAAAGTGAGAAACTAACTGATCCTGATCTGATAAAATTCACACCAAAATTTACATCCTCCATAGTGCATCCAACAGAAAATGCAACTATTTTAGTTTTTGCATCACAGAACAATGCAACTTCTAATCATTGAATCTGCCAGCACTAGAGTTAAATGAGTTAAGCTGGAGTTATTTTGTAGGAGCATAAAGTAGGATTTCTAAATAACAAGCATGCCAAGTTAATTAAAGTAACCATGGCTAAGTTTTCTTAACCACGGTTACTTATTAAGACTATAATATAAAGAGAATGGTCCCTCCAACTTCCCATATTGAAAGTTATACCATCATTTGATCAATCACTCAGTGAAGGCATTGAACTTAATGGCAGAGACATGTAACAAGAGAGATAACTGAACAAACTTCATGATCTATTGCAGCATGAACTGTGGGAGAAACTCCTCCAGATACAAGAATGTCACCCAAAGCAATACAATTTATCAATTCAAGATATATCTTAAAATTCACAGTCCATTGGTGCAGTATGTAGAACCACTATTACTGTAAAAGTAACTAAATATTCTAATATCATTATGAAGCATCTACTAAAAAAAAGAGGATAACCATGTAAATCAAATATTTTGATTATAAACATCCATCTGCTGTAGTATCAGATATCATTCTAAGTCAACCTTTCAAGAGAAACTGTAAGGTGAAGCACAATGATCCTTAATTTCACTGATATGAAAGGGAACTAACCAAGATAAAAAGAGAAAGAAGTAGCAAGAGTTTTCATGCTACCCCATCAATGAAAAGACCAGAGAATCTGTTGAACTATTGAAGTAACGGAGAATGATCACAACTCATCCCTTAGATTAATATTAAGTGAGTTTCAGAAAAATGCATGGATATATTTATAAACATCGAATCCAATACCTTAAATTATTGATACAGCATACTGACCTTAATTCTATATGTCCTTGGCCTCAACTCCTTGCCAATGTGTACAAGTTTTTGCTCTTCCCTTGTCAACCTGGTTGTTATCTGATAAGGATGCAAAAGCCCAGGTGTATCAAATAACTTTGCCTGACTTGGAAGAACACCCTCCACTCTAACAATTCCCAACGTGGTCCCTGGAACAGGTGCTTCAGTTAGATGTATAATCTTCCCTCCAACATGCTTTCCAATTGAATTTATTAGTGTACTCTTTCCTGCATTTTGTGCCCCAACTGCCCACACATTCCCTCGAGGCCCAGCCAAATTAACAATATCATCCACAAGATTCTTCAGTCCCCAATCCCTCACTGAACTCACCATGTGCATACTAGTAATCTTATTCACTCCACCCTCTCTTGCTCTTTGTCTAATCCAATGTTCTAACCCTGTTGGTGATAAGGAGCTAGGAAGTAAGTCAATCTTTGTCACCACAAGCACTACTCTAGGCACATTCCCGGACTTGCCCTGCTTCCAAGCTGTAGCATTATCCTCAATTGTCTTTGATACCAATTTTGCCACCTTCCTTGGAAAAGAACCATCAAAATCCACAGCATCGACAACCATCAATACCACCGACCGGGTTCCAGTCGTCAATGCCAACTTCCTTCCCACTGTGTGATCAAAGTCAAAATCCGGCAACAAGTTTTCCAATGATGGATCCTTCACCTTCCCATAGTGCCTCAATGAATGACAGCGTGCACAGACCACTGGCTTCTCTGGCCTTTTGATCAAGTTCTCATCAAGAACAAGCTTTTCAGGCTCAATAACAAGCCCCCTTTTGACAGAATTGGAGAACTCAGGCTCTTGTGCAACAGGTTCAAGATGGTTATATAGTTTATAATTCAGATCTTTTTGAGAAGGTTTGATAAAAAAACCAGGGTGCTTTGGGTTGAAGTGCTGTATATAAACCCCACAACCAGGGCAAACAGGAAGGGACTGGGAGGTTTTTTCATCATAATTACCTTCACGTGAGAGGGCCAAATTTTGTTTTAGAACTGAATCTGGAGGCTGTGTAGAGAAAAACTTAAAGAAATTGATAAAGGGGCGTGAAGAAAATTTTATAGGGTTTTGGAGATTTTTTGAGAATGGGCTTAAGTTTGACAAGATATTTGACTGTGCATGCTTTCCGCTTCCTGAAATAATCGATAAATAGAAGCATAGCTTCAGCTTTGAAGGAGAGAGATTTCGAACTACAAGCATTTCTTTCTGCTGCTGACTTATTATTCTGGATCTCAAGAAGGGATAAACTCTTAGTGGAAAATGAGAACTGGCTTCTTAACCATCCACTGCAAAAATAAACAATGAAAGGAATACATCAATTTTCAATCTAAGAATTTTAGACAAGCTTAGTTGGATGAAGGTGCACTAGCCATAGGATTACTCCATGATTCCATACATCTCATGAGTGAGAAGAGAAAAATCCAAAATGTCAGAACTTCATAAGTGAAGAGAACAAAACTTGATAGCATTATACGGCAAATTACTATTCAGGTAAACAAAAAATAATTAAAAGCCATTTACGCAATAACTCTTAATCCATACAGAAAATCATCTAAAACACACCGTAAAATATTCTACAGCGAATAAGTGGTTAACAAAAAAACTAGTACAAAGAAACTCACAACATAATAGCATTCATTTTTTTTTCTATATTTTATTCTCTACAATACATATTCTTACGTTTTAATTACCCATTGGCACTAGCTCGCAAAAGTTATTCTTTTATTTATATTTGGTCACACTTCTCCATTTTCACTACTCTTCTTCCTCTCATTCACAAAAATACCACCCAAGCTTTGAAATTTAAGAAAATAAAAATAAGAAACTAGCAAAGACAAGCATTCATCAATGCCATAGCACCCAAGCATTTCCTCAAATTCCACTCGCACAAGAGAGAGTAAATTGGGACTGTTAAGGGATATCAAGGAAAAGAAATACAAACATACTTCGAAAAGAGAAAGAAAAAAAAAAAAATTATTTGTGTGCCATTACTTATTAGATATTCGTAAAGGGCAGAGTATAAACAATAAACTGAATCGGAAATTTGACTTCCTCTTCATCTATACGCATCTACTCTCTTTCACTCTGCTTATACCATCTCTAGTGATTGTTTGTAGAGAGTTTCATACTGCTGTGCAACCATTGCATCTCTAGTTCCATGACTAGAGTTGGTGTGAGCTGGATGAGAGAGGGAGAATGAGTTCTGCAGTCCCAATTTGTTCTTTCAGCGAGTGAAAAGTGAGAATTGGCAGAGGAAAGATAAATTTTGGAGCCAAATTCTGGAAGCAACGAGAAAAAGAATGAAAGGTAGGATGGAAGAAAATCGAAACAGAGATGAAATGCAAGATGGTCGAGTAATGCCTCGTAGTCGGATGAAAGCAACGAACCTGGTTCGACTTGCAGACGAAACTCAGCCCTTTTATCGCCGCTGAAGCCACTCCCTTTCTCGGAGGCAGAATTCTCCAGAAAAACTTATCAGGCTCTCTGCGTTTCTATTTCTCTTGCTTTCTCAGCAGTGCATGTACTCTCTCTAGTCGTTCTCTTCAATTCCACCGCTCGTGCTATTACCCTAGCGCATTTTTGATTGATTTGGTTTAATTTGTTTAGAAATTAATCCTTAATTGAAAAATTTTTTTTTTTCTTTTTTTTATAACAAATATATTTTTTTTTTCGATGTTAGAGGAATGAAATTTGTCAAGAACTTTTTTATGCTAAAAATATATCTAGAATTAGACAGGATTTTTTTACCTAGAATAACAATATTTTTGTTTAGTTTCAGAAAAGATAATATTTTAGATTACACATTGGTGTTGTCTAGTGAGAAAATTGGATATTTACAATATTTACTCTAATATGCTTTCAGATTAAAAAAAAGCTCTAATAATATGCTTCAAAGTAGGAAATGAAATAACGGTCAAAAAAATGGCAAATGAAATAGAAAGAAATATAACAAATTTTACAGATAAAAAAACAAAAGAAGAAAAAGATAACAAATCTTAAGAAATTAGAAAAGTGGCTCAAAAGATGTTTATGGGTTGGTTGGACTAAGTTTAGGGTAATTTTAGACCCAATCCATACGAAAAGGTTGGATTGGGCTGAAAATGTTTTTTTTGCAAAACCCAATTTAATCGGACCCAAGGTGGGTTGGGTTAATAGGTTAGAAAAAAAAATATTTTTTCCAATAAAAACATCCATATAGTCTGAAAAAAAAAATTAAGTTAAACAAAATAAATTAATTATAGAATATGCTATGATACATTGAAAAATATTGATTTTTTAATTGAGAAACCAAAACAATGACTTAATAAAAACTTTGAAGAAGGGAAAATACCACCAAAAATCAACAAATTAACAAAAAAAAAAACACATAAAAAATCATCACCTAGACAAAAGATTGGTCACACGTAACATAAACACTTGCCCCTTTATATGGTAAAAGAATATAATGGTCACCAACCCAACGCAGTTGCTTGATATTGGGTTTAAATCTCCCTCCCCTTTAAGTTACAAGTTTTGATCTCTTCCGTTTATTTACAAACAAAAACATAAGAATAAATCTAAAATTGCTCTGAAAATTTTATCCAAAATTGTTATGATATGATGGGCAGAAGAGTTCACATCTTCTATTTTTAAAGTGTATATTGAGTTTTTACGTTGATGAAATAATTATAAAATAATATACATTAGTCAATGTCTATAGTATTTTTATTATCTTTTGACCAAAATAAAAAATATATATAAAATAGGACACCAGACATATTTTAGAACAAATAATGATTTGGATCATATGATTTTGTGGTAAAAAAGTCACTGAACTATTGATTTTAAATTTAACAGTTTAAATTTCAGCCTATGTTTAAAATAATTTCTTTTAAATTAAGTGTGAAAAAAAAAATCTATACGAAGTTGAAATCAACTGTTTAGATTTATTGAAAGTTAATAATTTTTTTTATTATAAAGTCATTGAATCCAAATCTAAAATTGATAACTTGTATGATACACAAAATGAAAATCTATGAAATTAGAATAAGAAATGATTTCATTCCATAGTTTGATAACTCATATTAATTGAATGTGAAATAGAATCATAACAGGTTAAATAACAATAATGTCCCTCATTATAAATGAAACAAGGTGTACTTTAGGTGAGGAGGTTGAGAAAAAAATAAAGTAATAATTACAATAAGTAGAGAATGAGCAATGAGCAATCTCACCTCTCAAGATAGAAAAATTGATTCTTACTTCTATATATTAGAATTAAGTTTGGAATATAATGGTTATTCCATGTCTTCTTTTCCATCTAACATATGAATACTCACTGTTTGTAATAAAGCATAAAATGGAATTAGGACTTTATCCACCAAATAGGCTGTTAGTGCAAAATATCAAACCATCATTGATGTAGAAAATTAAAATTAAGAACAACAGAAAAATGAAATAAATAGTGATTTCAAACAGTACATGCAGGAAATCTCAACCCAATAAATGAGAAAAGTTATTGAAAAAATATATATACAGACTTTTGATAAGGATGATTTCAGATGATGCTAAGATTAAGGATGTTCTTCCTTCGCCTAAAGATGCTTTAGAGGCAAACTCAGCATATATTGTGGACAAATGCTAAGAATGAAAAATATTAGTTTATTCAAAGCTTTATTTGACTTCAATTTAATTATTCTTATTATTAAAAAAGTAAATTTAGTACAATTGTGCAAAAGACTCTGTATTCTCATATCGAATTTAAACTTATTTATATCTTTTTTAGATTAAAATTCTTAATTTTTTTTCTATTACTTATTAAAAAAAAAAACTTGTTTGTACTTAAGAATATCCTATTAGTATCACCTAACCCTACATTCTTTCTACCCCTATTGCTGAAGAAAAAGATTAGAACTTTTGAACAAAGAATCATGAGGATGATGTGGAGGTATTATTCTAGGCGACAAGAAGGTCCTTTTACCAAATATAAAATAAAATCAATTCTTTTGAATATTTTTCTTCATGATACAAATAAAAACATTGACTTGTCTTGGAGACTTCCATTCAGAAGATTTCAGGCCACGAAGCTATATCTAAGTCAGCTAATGACATGTGAGAAATTGTTTGATTTGAAAGAGTATATTAAAAAAATATTATTAAGATGAATCAATTTGTATCTAACAACTTGTTGGCGATGACAATGTCAGCATATAAATAGAATAATTTGCAACGGTAAAATCATCATGAAACTTTGCAAGGGAACCCATAATTTAAATTAAATTGTTAATTAATGTGATAAGAAAAATTAAATGTTTTAAAATAATATTAATTATGAGATTTATTTTAATATCTTTTTAGGTCTGTACATAAATTTGAACTTAGAAGTAAAATCTTATTTGCTGAATTCAAACCTATGATTTGGCAAAAGAGGATAAAGGAGCATGAAAGACAGCTATGGTAAAGACAGAGTTCAAATTAAAACTGTATTCTTTTTCCGGTAAATGGTCCCGTTCCCATGCCCATTCTGCATTTAATTAAAAGTTAAAACTCATTGGTGCATGTCAGTGTTTTACTGTTTGGTTGCCTAGAAAATGATAATCAATTACAACCACGTAGGTTATGTGAAGCCCAAGAGAATCTCAGTTACTGCGTAATTGTCATTGTCCGTCTTTCTGTGTGCCTATCGGTGAGTGAGTGAGAGAGAGAGAGAGAGAGAGAGAGAGAGCTGCGGAGCAAGATCATCAGCGTTGAAAAATAACTCATAAATTGAGAATTAATATCAGAAGCAAATAATAAAAAACAATAGTAATAGTGACCCCTTCAACGGCACGCACCACTTTTAAATAATAATTTAATCACATGCTTAATTAGTGCAAAATCTTGAAATAACACCTTGTTAATTATGTGCAACTCTCTTCAAAACACGTGCTGAAAATTTTTATTATTTTAGTTTTTGTTAATACGATTCCCTTTTATTTTTTTTAAAATATTTTATATAAAATTCATTGGATTAATTTTTCTTAAAAGGACAAGCATCTTTGAAAACTAAAATTATATTTAAAAAAAAAATAGAGAAATGTTTCTCTTTTTTAATTTTTGATTCAACTTCTCCTTTAGTTTTTTTTTTTAAAGTCAATTAAAATACATTTTCACTGTAACCAATAAAATATTGACATAGTAAAAAATAACTTAAGCTTAAAGCGTTTTAAATTAAAAAAATTGTGTTTAAAAACTTTAAAGTTATATTTATTAGGAGAGTTTAGTGTTTATAGTTTTTTGTCTCAACAAGGACTAAAGTATGTTTGGATTTAGGTTTTTTCTTTAATTAAAAGTTCTTTTAGTAAGAAAAAAAAAAGTATTTTGTGCAATTTTAAACTATTTAAATTTGTTTGTAAAAAAAATAAAAATATTTTTAAAAACCAAAAATATGTTTCCAGTGAAAGCATTCAATAAATGTAGAATCAAAAGTAAATCATAGTTTTTATATAAAAAAATATCTTTAGAAATTAAAAAAATTATTTTTAATTTTTAGTTTTACTTTTAAATTTCAAAAATATTTTTAAAAAAATTAATTCAAACAAACTGTTAATCTCATTTTAAAAGAGTGGAGGAGAGCTGAGAGAGAATGTACTATCTTTGTGTTATTTTAACACACACTTCCCTATTTAGGGAATGGCTTAAGTAATGGGCATTGTAGAGATATTTGTGGTGTATAAAAAATTAGTAAAAAATTTATGAGATGCTAATTTAAAATTTTCAAACAATAGTTATTATTAATTACGACATATAAAGTACGTTACAACTCAACGGACAGCAAGAGGAGGATAAAATAAGTGTGATTGAATGGGAAGTGTTCGTTCTTGTTTTCTAACATAGAATCTACTGTAAATTGTACGTAGTTAGAATCTTTAATTTGCGTGAAAGATGAAGTGAATATTTAGAAGTTATCACACGCAAATGAATTTGAATAAGTTTCAATAGTTAAAAATTGCCCATAGTCAAGATATTTAATTTGTGAAACACCATTGATCATAGAAAATCAATACATCAAATATTTTCCTTTCATCTTATGTAGGTAGCTTTTTTTAAAAAAAAAAAAAAAAACAGTTCATTTTATAAGGCAATGTATTGAAAGGATAAAAAATTCTATATATATTATTTTGTCTTAATTATTGCATATAAGGAATAACTATAGTATAGTATGTAGAATATGTAATATGAAGTTTTTCATTATTTCTAATTAGTAGATAGATGAAATAAGTTATTTAATTATTATAATAAGTGAAGGTAAAATTAAAAATATATGATATTTTTTTTGAAAAAACTAAACATAAAAAAACTTTTTTAAGATACATAAATTAATTTTTTGTTTTAACTTTCAATATTCATGAGACACGAAATTACTATTAACCTAGAAAATTTTAACATATATGCAGTCAACCTAAAATAACTTTTACCTATTAATCTATACATCTAGTGGTTGGATATATGAATTAGTTAAAAACGTGTGACATTTACTACTGGAGGGTGTGTATATATAAGTAAAGAGTAATTGGAAAAACAGAAGGGGTCTGTCTTGAAAAACTTTCTGAGTATTTCGAAATAAAAAAAGCACCGTTTATATATATATATATTATATTCTACAAAACATACCATTGAATGATTCCAATTTTGAAAAAAATTAAATATGAAAGTGATTTCCATCCAAAAAAAAATTTTAAAAAATAGGACAACTCCATCTCCTTACCCTTTTCATGGTAGAAAAAATATTCTGTAGAAAACACATCCAACCACATATATTTGTGTAAAATATTAATTTGGTCTTCTTTTTAACGTTGTCACATGGTAATAATGGTTTGAAAAAATTCAAATTTATTTGAAGAAGTAATTAATTGTTTCCCTCATATTGATGAAAGTCACTAAGTAATTAAATTGGTTCCCTCGTATTGATGAAAGTCACTCATTGTGTCCTTGTTCACATTATTACGTTTGTGTATTTATATATAGAAATTAGAAAGTGTTTACTCTAATTAACGTACTTTCAAAATTAGAGCATGTTTTTCTGGTACGTGTGGGGGTGATTCATGTTTTGGTCTATTGTATGGATAATTTTTTTTTTTTAAAAGTGATAGGTAGGTCATGCTCGGCTAAGATTATAATAATTTTATTTTTTTTAATTATAATGACTTTATTGATTTTAAGGTTTTCGTGACTTTGAATGAAAGGATAATTTTTTTTATACAAATAATTTATATTTAGTATCATATTAAATATTAATTAATTCAAATTAAGTTAAATAAGATTATAAAGATACTCATTTTTTTATTAAATTTTTAATAAATAAAAAATTATATATATTATGTGAAAATATCTTAAAATAATTAAAAAAATAACTGTAATTATTTTACGGTTTTTAACAAAATCACTCAAATTTTTAAAGTGGCTAAGTATACTTACGAGGAAAACAAACAAAAAAAAAATTAAAGTGATAATTAGCAAATTTATTTTTCGAAGTTTAGGAAGTAGATAGACTATTTTAATCCAGGGATGATGAATCAATAAATGTTTCAAATTCATCAATTGAGTCAAATTTTTTGAAACAAAATTGAAATTAGGTTATCTCTGGATTACCAAAAGTTAAATATTTTGAAAACTTGAGTTGTGATGACAAGATTGGTAATAAGATACAAAAAGAAGTCTCTCTTTTTTTTGTTCAAAATTGATCTTCACGATTTTTAATGTAAACAGTTGACCGAAAGTATTTCATATATTTTATTTTGTAGCTGAATTGATTCCACCACTCAAAATGAACTTTGAGATTTTTTGATTGTTGAGAAAATTATTATAAGCTTCTAAAAACTTGACATTCAGGTCCATATCAAAAAACAAAAAAACTTAAAAATTAAAGACTATAAAGTATTTTTTTGAGGTAAAAGACTAGAAAGTATTAAAGAATATATATATGAATATTTTAAACTAAATACTTATTACGTTACTATTAAAACAAATACTTATTGTATTATAAAAATTACATGACTACATTTTGTATAATTATTTTGTTATATATAATTGGGATGTTTAATTAAATTAAAATAATAAATAATTATTTTGTTCATATATAATATTTTTGGGAAGAAAAAAGAATTAACCTGATGAGTCAGAGGGCATTTTGGCCATAACATGCCAACAAACAATAACTACAAATCTTTTTCAAATTCCCAAAAACAACCAGAGTCCTACGTTGGAAAATAAATACCGACGCAAGATGAACACTGAACAAACTCCTACCTAAACAACAGCTTTCATTTGAAATCCCTGAACCTTGCAGTTCACGAGGTTGCACCGTTGCACGCCTGCAGCTTTTACACCTCGCCTATCTGACTGTCACTCTTTCTCTCTTCCGTTTCTATAACAACACGCTCCCTTTGGGATAGCCTCTCGAAATCATCTTTCAAGTTTTTCAACTTTCATGCCCAATAATGGAAAAAAGAATTCCCATTTCTCATCTTTGAAGTTTCAATCTTTCAATTTTTCGTACTCAATAAGTGAAACAAAAACAATTCGTTCTTGTTTTTGTTTTTGTTCATGAAATGTCGACAACAGCAGCTTCAAGACGAGCCAAATGGCATTACCCACCTCCTCCTCCAACACCAAAAATCCTCCACTTGCCTCGCCGGCCTCGGAGGAGACCCACCAAAGCACCTGCCGGAAAACTCACTTCCGGCGAGCCCAGGAGGGATCGTACAGGAAAGCTGGAGACTTTGTTTGATCAAGAACGCAGGTTTGGTCGTAATGTCCCTATAGTGCTGTTTGATTACAGTGGTGAGAGTGAAAGGAGAAGGGAGAAAGTTGAAATCAGTGAAAATGGTAATCCTGGTGGGCTGGTGTTAGAGGAGGAGAAATGGAGATTTCAAGCAGAGATGTTGAGGGCAGAGTGTAATTTATTGAGAATGGAGAAGGATAGTTTGGTCAAAAAGTTGGGGAGGACTCGTGCTAAGGTGGAGAGAACTCTAAAATCTGCAGTTCAAACCCTTGTTTCTGTTAGTACCCTTCTTTTGCTCTCTCTCTCTCTTTACTATCTTCATTCAAATTGGGAATTTGCCATTAAGCGAATGTTATGACAATTGTTAATATTAAATGTCTTATTTTGAAAGTATAATATACAAGAAATTTGTGTGCAACCATATAGTTCCTATTGCAGCCGGTGTATCATGAATTGTCTTAAGTTAATTTTGTTTAGGTTAGCTATTTTAAAAATTTTCACATGGCAATTTTTTACTGCTAATTTTCTAAGTTCATTTGTCTCTTTGAATGATTCTGTCCTTTATGTTCATTTGATTAGTACGATCATTCTCTTCTTTTGGTCTTTTATTTGCAAAATGGAATTCAGGGAAGAATAAAGATTCGTGAAGGAAAGATTGTTGATATGGTCTTGGAGGATGAGATCCAAGAATTGACTGAGAAACTTCAGAAACTTCATAGAAGATCTGGATTTAAGGATTTAGAGGCGAGAAAGAATGGTAATCTTGACAGACAAGTTTCTGTTCTCCAGCGACGGCTAGAGAAGATTGGAGGATCATCGGAAGAGATTTATGTTAGGGAGATTCAAGAGATGGCAGAAACAAGCTTGCCACTTAAAAAATCTGGCAGGGTTGATGATAGCATTGTTTCAAGCAGAAAGTTCAATGTGAGTGAGAAATTAACTAATTATTTCCTTTGAAATTGCAAGCTCTTTTATTGTGAAGACAATGGAAATGAAAAATAAAAATTTCGAAGATCATTAATCGGTATCTTTAATGTACTTTCTTCAAAAATGCAGGTGGAGATTCTGAGAATGAAAATGGAAGGATTGTCAAAGGGAATATTATTACAAAGGATGGAGCAGGAGTATAATTCAATGCTTTCTACAGCAAGTAGTTCTCTTGCCAGTTCTGCCTCAACTTCTAAGAGAGTTGAATTGCAGGATTCATCGTCTTCTTCACGGCATCTTTCTCGGGTAGATCTTTGCTTTTGTTATTCATCAGATGATAGTTGCTTATGAAATTAAGCCAAAACTCTTAGCAATTGATTTAGAATAGAGTGAACTGTCATTCGAGTCCTTGAAAGATTTGAAAGAGTTTTTACTACAGAACAGTTCTTCAATCATCAGGATTCCTGATAAACTGGTCCTCTAATTGTTTGAACTTTGAAGGACTATTTTGTAATAAAAGTTGTGTAGTTGTTAGGAATCTTGATGATTGAAAGACTATTTTATGATAAAGGTTCTTTCAGGGACTAATTTGTTGAAGTCTTAATCTTTCAAGAATGGAGATATGGTCATTTACTCTTTGCAGTGTATACATAACCTGGGTTTTGTTTGAAAAATTAGCTGTTGCTTTTCTCGAGTTAATCCTTGAGAGAATGTTTATTACAAAACAGTACTTCAATTATCTATATTCCTATAAAACATCCTTTGAAGTCTCTTTACATGCACCCACAAATGTGTAGATTTTTCTTGACTGGTTAAACTAGAAGGAGGGATTTGTACTGAAACTGTTTCGTGGTTCAAAAATGCTGCAGGAAAAAGCATGTCACGAAGGAAACTTGTGCTCAGGACATTGCAAGGCTATTGTACGAAGAATTGTAGAACATGTGAGAGCTGAGACTGAGCAATGGTCCCAGATGCAGGAGATGCTTGGTCAGGTGAGGGAGGAGATGGAGGAATTGCAGACTTCTCGTGATTTTTGGGAAGATCGTGCCCGAAATTCGGATTTTCAAATCAATTCCCTAAACATTGCTGTAAGATACAATATAGTTTATCTCTAGATTTTATGGTTAAAAAGAGCTTGATAGTAACAAATACTAACCTATGACTATATACACAATCAGTTGTCCATGCAGATGGCGCTAATACTTATAATTGATTTGCCTTTTCTTATCAGGTGCAAGAATGGAGAGAAAGAGCTCTTTCATCAGAGGATAAAACAAATAAGCTCCAAGCAGAGTTGTCTATGCTCCGAGGTGATCTCGAAATGTCAAGGAAGGAACAAAATCTAGATTCACAGAGGAATATATGTTCACCAAACTCCTCGGATATGCAGAACGAGTTGGAGAAGCGAGTACTGGTATGTTGCATGAAGGAAAACAATCATACCATAGATAATAAGCAAAATGAGAAGCTAAAGGATGGAGAAAGGATAGTTCATCCCACCGTTGGCTCGATCATGGCATCAAAACGATCACCTTTCCGAGATATTGGGAACACATCATTGCTAATTAGGCAGAATGGCAAAGCAGTTTTCCCTTTGCATTGCCATCTTTCTAAGTGACTTGCTAACTTGTCACGAGGCTTCCAACATAATTGGGGCTGAGGGTGTTTATTGCTTAGGAGAAGGTTTTATGTAAAATTTACTTTCAAGAGTTGGGGACCCAAAAGTATGCAGTATAGTTTGCTATGTAACTGGAGATTAGGCATAATAAAAATCTTTGCTTATGCAAAGACGGTGAGAAAGAAGTGGCAACACGCTGGTGTGTGCAAGAAAACAAGGCTGTCATTGCAATGGCAATATGCTGCATTTAAGGGCAATGAACTCCTTCAATTTCCGTGAGAGTAATAAGGGAGAGGCCACGCAAATAAAAGATGTTTTCTTCACTCATATTAGAAAAAAAGAACCAATAAGCAAAGCATAATTCCAAGAATTCTGATCAGAAAATCCCAAATACAATGAATCAAATCTTCTAGAAAAGCTTATACTTGAAGTATAATGATATATATTAGCTAATCAGGTCATTGACCATCAATTGATGGCTTAATTACACTGTAAAACACTAAATTGTAAAATATAGTGAACAGAACAAGAAAAAATGCTGAATATGCAAGAAAGGAGTCTGAAAATTCTAGCCTCTCTTTAGTTACTTCTTCTTCTGTAATTTTCACGTCTGAGGCTGCAAAAGAGTCAAAAAAGACCAAGTCTAATTAAAGAGATCATTTGCCCAGTTATGCAATGTGCATAAAAAATATGGTTTAATTATACTTTTAGTCTTATACACTTTCACTTACAATTCAAAAAGATTCCTATAGTATAAAATGTTAAAAGTCCTTGCTGACGAACTCTACCAATTAATTCTAACTATTGGTTTTTATAGCTTCACACAAAATTTAAAATAGTCCCTATAGTTTAAAATGTTAAAAGTTCAATTTTACAGTTTACAAATGTTTACAAATTAGTCCTTGCTGACTAACTCTACCAATTAATTCTAACTATTGGTTTTTATAGCTTCACACAAAATTTAAAATAGTCCCTATAGTTTAAAATTTGGTAAAAATTCATTGCTGTACTATACAAACATTTATAAAATAGTCCCCATTAATAAATAAGCATTTGTAAACTATAAGGATCATTAATATAATTAAACCAAAAGATATTCATTAGAAATTGATATGATAATTACTAATCTACATAGTGAAACCAGATGGTGCTGTATCTCAATATAGTTTACAATTTTACTGTTTCGATTGGATTTATAACCCAGTTAGGCCATTGCAACCTTTTCTATTTCCTTGATGTGGAAAGAAGGGAAGCAAACACCCGGAGAAAGAAACAGCAAAGAAATCAACATAAAGAGAACTAGATCTAAAATGGGTAGGCTGAGTTACCCCTTATTTTTGGAGATCGTACTTGTTTCTTGGAAAGAGACTCAAGTTGCTGATCAAGCTTTTGGAGTGCTTCTTTGGCCTTGTCTGGGTCCACCTCAAATTGCTGTGAATCTTCCTTCTTTGCATGCACTATGAAACAAGAATTTGAGGAAGGAAATTGGTTTCTCCTCCTTTTCTTGAAAATGTCATGACTTTGCACTTCAACTTGAGAAATGAGAGTTTTCGGCTTCCTGTAGTCAGAAAGATGTGCAAATAATAGTGGTGGCTGCTGGCAGGAGGACACAACGTGCATAGACAACATTAGATTGTTGCGAAGACACCTCAACCTCAGCCAATTTCAACACAATAGATAAATTCAGATAATGTTATTGGTTCAATCTCAAAACCCTGCAATTACCATAGCCTCAGTTTAATCATTTACAATTAATGAGAAAAAGTAACATATTCTGCGAGACAATGCCATACCAAAAAAGCAAAGCATGCTGCATTAATTTGGTAAATTTTCAAATACCATAATAAGGATAACCAGATGCATATTTGTTCAATGATATCAGCAATCCTAATATCTATAATGCAGCCAATCAATTCAAAGACAACCTGTAAGGCAAACAAAATCCACCCGTTCTTACCATTAAATTGACTTAGATACATAAACTATGGAGTTATAATTAACCATCCATGATAAAATTTACCAACTTCACAAGTGTTGTTTTCAGCGTATCCAAAAATTAAACATTTAACAGGTTTATGTTACCTTCACAGATGCATGACTAGAGTACATCATAGCAAAGTTCAGACTGGTGACACAAAGGGATTTAATCTCTATCATACCATTCAACAATCAACATAAACCTGGGGGCCTTGACTGGTGTTTGAACTAGGAAGCAAATGTTCAGTCAAGCACAAGCTATGCTCAAAAGATTGCTTATCCATATGAATATTCATCAACCATTTGGACATTGCGACTTCATAAGCAAATATTTGTGCTCATGTGAGGCAACATAAATCATTAAGAAGTTATTAATAAATCTAATTGTAAGAAATGATATCACATATGAACACAAAACTTGTTGTATTGATACTATGGAACCACTTTTATTGAGACTCAAATGAAGAAGTTTGCTTCAGAGAAAATCTGTCCAAGAGAAGACCTGATTTAGAAATGCATGGCGGCAAATGAAACAGTAAGATTAGAATATAACTTTCTACTTCAAGGCCTCCTCATGTAATTTATAAACTTATAATATGATTTAGTCCCATAAAGCACCATAAATTATTTTCTTTGTGAGAATCAAACATGCATGGGTTACTTATTTAGTGAAATCAGGCCATAAATCCAGCACAATTGCTCATAAATGTATACTAAAGTTTAAGCACTAGTTATTTTATAGAAGAGATTTTGCACTAAAATTTGACACTACAATAAGTTACTTAAATAAGTAGTTCAATGATCAATCGAAAGTTCTATAAATACATATAAACAAAACTAGGAACAAGTAAAGTAATTCATGTATAATCAAAAATTTTTAAAAAAAGATCTTCTAAATACTGTAAGGAATTCAAGGTAAAGAAATGACAGAACTTATTTCAAAGGGAACATTAAATCCTAAAATAGTTTGACGTAAACATTAAGTTCAAAAAACCATTTAACATGCGAAAGGATTTCTTAGACAGTAGCTCAATGATGGTTATTCCCAGGAGGATAGCATACCACACAATATTTTCCAAAATTCAATCCAAAACCATCATAATCCAGGACATGCAGAGTATAATAAGAAAAAGACCATCAGAACCACTTTCACAAACATCATACCAAATCAGAAATCAACCAGGAAACTCATATCTTCAATTTATTCAACAATTTCATAAATATTTTGAAAAAATAGGTCTTGAAGCAAGCAACAGCTGCATTCCCATAAGGGTTACAGCAAGATTAGTTCATATTTTTAACAAACCCATTTCCAGCCACTTCAAAATTCTTACTCCATGTTCAAAATTGATGCATATAAATTAAAGGATGATCCAAACCACAGGTAGAATTCCCCTACAGATCCAAAATTCAATTGAAATTCAGATTATACAAATAATCCAAGCACAAACACTTTGTATTACGTGAGACTATTTCTTATTTCCACCACAAATGTATCAGAAACAATAAAACATCAGAGAATCACACAGATGCAAGCTTAGAAATTGAAATTCATGTTATTCTATATTCTAATCATACCGAACAATCTGTTCTTAATGGTGGGACTAGTATCGGTTGGGTTCTTGTTTCCACAAATGTTCAGATTCCTTGGTGAGAAGAAAACAGAGCAAGAGGGGATTGGGAGAGTGATTTTGGTTTCAAAACTCGAAGAAGGAGACAAGAGGGTCTCAATGGATTAAGGTTCGGTTTCTACGTGTAATCACCAGTCAGTGCTCTACGAAGTGAGAGAGCAGTGAAGAGCCGAGGGTCGGTTTACTTTCGATCTGTTTATCACCACCTCTCCCTCTTTATATCTTTCTTTTCCTTTCTTTGTTTAAAAAAAATCCCTTAAAGATAATTTTAATTTCTAAAATATCCAACTTTTCTATGAAAAAAATATATTTTTTTATTAGAATGGAAAAACTATATATAACTTAGATTATATTAATTATTCTTTTTTGATAAATATTTATTAATTATTATGTATCAACAGAAAAAAAATGAAATTAACTAAATAAGTAGGAAAAAGTAACAAATTTTTCATGAGAATATATATATATATATATGCTTCCGATTCACAGGCTATGGGAAGGCCTTCCAACTCTTTCATAATCGTTCGAAGAAGGCCCAGTCCGGCTGGGGTGTAAGTAGTACTTTAGTCTGTTGTTGGTAGGTAGGGTCAAGTTGTTGAGGGGGAGCCCCGCCTCTATAGCAAGTAAATAAAGCATAGAAAAGGCGCGCTCTATAGCTAGCTCCAGTTGAACAGGTTGAGGAGAAGAGCCGCTAAAGCCCTTTTTTTTTTATTCACTACGTAAGCCTTGGGTTAGTGCTTTATTTAAACTAGGCCTGAACCAGGGCGGAAGGAATAGCACGCAAAAGCCGGTTGGGTCGGAAGAGCAACCTTCTTCTTTTCAGGCTTAGGCTTCCAGTCTTGTCTTTCTTTCGGTATCCTTAGGTTAAGAATAAGAATCCTATTTCCATAAAAAAAAAAAAAAAAAAAACTTTGATCTCACGGAGGAGGGGTACCGTTTGCAATGGAGAGAAAAATGACGGTAGAGCTTGAGCGAAGAGAAATAGAGACGATCGAGAACTAACCAGATTGAAAGGAAGCAGATCAACAAGAATTGAAATTTAAAATTTAATCTAAAGGTAAAACTCTCTCCCTATCCTTTCTTCTGGGTAATCCTCTGTCCCCTTTATGAATCTGTGCTACGTGTGCTTTTTGGTTTTTGCCATTGCTTTCCCTCAAGCTTACCAATTTACTGTCTGCTTGTTCCGAGTTTACTTTTGAGGAAAAGCTTTTGTGTCATTAAAGTGGTGGGTTCTCTGTTTTTTCAGAATATCAGAGGAAAGTTTGGGTATTATGTTTGTGAGTGAGAGAAGATGAGTGAAATTGGATGAGAGGGTCCCCGGGGGGGGGGGGGGGATGAAAATTGGAGGACTGAATCCCTCATTTGGACAAAATAAGGGGACTAAAATTGCAAGCCTAATATTTAACACAAATTAATTTGCCACACAATATCTTTTTGGCAGTAGGGAGTACTGGGGAATTTTACTTTTTCAATGTTGGGAAACTTTGTAAATTATATATGTATAGCCATTGAAAATTGTTTAATGTCTTATACATTGGTATGAGACTACCTTTCATGGAATAGTAGACTGAAATTGTGGTTGAACTGAAGTAGCCAATTAAAATGGTTATGGTGATGGCTTATAATGGTTTGAACTGATTTTTGGATTCAATAATTCAGACTAGTTGAATATGCCAAAGTTTAAGTAAGAATTGAGCCCGAAGTTGAGAATTAAGGTATTGCTCTTTGTGTATATACAAGTTTGATAAATATTTTATTTGGTATTGAGGTTTTCCTGTTTGTTAAAATTGTTCGTTTTGTTCTCAGAATGTTCTTCCACCTGATACGAGGCAATAAACCGTGTCTCTATTGAATTGCTGAAACAATGCTTTTATATAAGATACCCAGTGGGGTTAGGTACACCTCTGGCTTTCAGTATTGGCATAATAATCAACGGTTGCATCTTCGTATACGCATGTCTTAGACAACTCTACGAAAATTGAGCATTTTATACCATGAGGAAGTGCAATTTTTAATCTTCCTGATAAACTTTACTTTTCAAGCCTCTACTATTATGCTGTTCTAGGTCTTCCAATAGAGTAATAATTTGCTCACTCTTGCTCATGGGTTTGATGAGCCTGCTGATGTATTTATTAGTTGGTTTATATGCATCATTTATAGACAGCCTTTTTATGGTTTGATTTCCTTATGATGTTTCTGGCAATGTCAATTTGATTTCCATGATAGCATTTAATTATCCCCAGTGTCAAAGATATATATATATATATATATATATATATATATATATATATATATTTGGAAGGACCAATGCGATGCATTATTATTATTATATCCACATCATACATGATCAGATTGTTTGTATTATAATTTGGCTTATCAAGAATGCTATTGACAATGTGAATGCCATTTAGTCTTTAGTCTCCATGGTAGCATTTGATTGTTTCCGTTGTCAATTTAGATAATTGAAAGTATTGTGGATTCTCTCTTTGTTATTTCATTTTTGTGCAGGTTTCTTCAAGAGTGGATTTGAAAATCATCTTTTGTGCTTTGGAGTTTGGGTATGTTTTCCCTTCTTAACGTGAAATGCTTGGAAGACAAGGAGTGCAGCTGAAATATGATATCTTGCCTCAGTAAATGCTTGAATAGAAAGGTTTCACATTGAGCAATTTTTATGTAATTAGGGCTTGCCAAACAATAGACTAGGTTCCAAGGAGCCATCTGAAATAGCGGCAACTTGTCGCTATGGATTGTAGTGGTTCTGGTATTTCCTCTCCACATCGTCCCAAATGGAGAAAAGTGGCATACGGTGGCATGCAACCTGGTTTTGCTGACAATCATACTGATGAATCTTTCCTTGAACAGATGGTCATGAATGCCAGCGTTGTAAAGCGAGATATGTTAAAGGTGATGCTAGATTCTGTTTCCATATCTGAATATCTTTGCATTGTTGCCCTTGTTGTCTTGGTCTGGACCTACACGCTAACATCTACTCTTGATGAAAATTCCCTTCTGCTTCTTGATGTTAGTCTTCTTGTTTCAGGCTTTCTAATTCTACTTTTTACTCAAGAAATGCTTTCCCTCACTCTTCTTCTCCGTTATTTCCTTAATATTTCCTTTTTTATTACTGGGTTATATGTTTTGGCTCCCATCTACCATACTCTAACAAGATCAATCAGTTCAGATTCCATTTGGGCAGTCACTTCATCACTTCTTTTGCTTCATCTATTCCTTCATGATTATTCAGAATCCACTGTAAAGGCTCCCGGGGCTATGAAAAATCCATCCTTAACCAGTTGTATCTCTGTAAATGCATCTGTGGTGGCCTCTGTTTTTATAGCTTCTCGCCTTCCATCTAGACTACATGTCTTTGCTCTCGTGTTGTTCTCTCTGCAAGTTTTCCTTTTTGCTCCACTGGTTACTTACTGTATTAAGAAGTATTCTTTCCTCTTACACTTGTGCTTTTCTATCAGTTTGATGATCATGACCTTAGGTTTTGTCTACATGCTGCATCACTTACTCTTTGTGCTTCTTCTTAGCTTGTTGGTGTTTGTCAATGTTGTATGCCCCTATTGGCTTATAAGAATTCAAGAATACAAATTCGAGATTCATGGGCCCTGGGATGAGGCTAAGCTTTGTTTTGATATAACAGACTCAGATTGATGAGCATTCATGATTGGTTTGTTTTTATGTTTATATTTCATTACTGATTGAATGAGATCATTCAAATTTGAGGTGTATCCTTAATCATCATCTCAATCTCAATTTCAAAGCTTTCATTCCTCAGATGAAAGGCAGAATAATTACACCAAATAGCATATTGCTACCTTTTACTTGAGGTTGGAGTTAGCAAGAAATGGGCGAGCGAAAATAATTTTTATTGTTTTATTCTCCAAATGAGATTAAAATGTGGGAGGCTTCATATCTCTCCTTTCTTACACTTATATATATATTACAACAAAGTTTGACAAAACTAATAATTAATTGGATCTTTTAAGCATGCTAACATGGGTATAACATAAAATTGGATTTGCACTAAAAAGAACTAATATATTATAACTAATTTCTTAGCAAAAATTATATGATTATCATTATAACATAAAATAAGTGAATGATAGTATGTAGTTGATTCATGTATTATTATGCTTTTTTAATGTATAAATGGTATGACCAACTTTCTTAGCAAATACCTAAGGTTCGGTTTGTTTTGATAGAAATGGTTTCTACGAAACAGTTAGATCCATTCCACATGATACCAAATTATCCAAAGATGAGTTTACCGCCAACTAGATGCAGTCCCTCAGAAGAAACTGTTAAGAGTCAATAAACTTATTTTCTCTCAAGCTTTCCACAGTCTCTTTCAGGGTCACGTCCAAAGGAGTAAATTCAATTCCCAAGCTCTTTGCCTTCTCTTTGGAAATCTGATATGTTGGCATAAATGGCTTATCATCTGCACATCTGACAAAGTGACGAAAGAAATCAGAAAAATATAGGAAATTACAACTTGTATTATTTGAAAATTTTCCAAAATTTAAGTCCATCCTTATCAAGCCTCTAGAATAGGCTATCAGGTAATTTAAAGCATATTATCCAAGAAAATTAATAGAACAAAAACAAAGGAAGACAAAAAGAGAAGAGAAACACCAAGCCAAAATTTCCTCTTTGTTTTCACAGTCGTTCGTTACTGCAGGTTTCTCATTTTGCCCACAAACTCATGGTTGTGTGGTTAACATGAACCACAAGACCCATGAGAGGAAAGCTAAATATGGTTAATAATTAATGATCAATAATTCAGCAAACTGCATTCTTCTTGATATTATCACTCCTTACAAGACCTGATATATGATGCCTAGGTTAATTCTCTTGCTATACTAGATTTCTGTAACTCTAATCTGCCCAGACATGAACCCTTTGGTAATCAACATTAAGAATTCTTTCATAAGACTCAATTCTCCTACTTTAGTCTACCATAGGACTGGACCCATCAAAGATTACATCTCAAATTTGCAGGTACTGTTTTTCTTTGGAGTCCTATAAATAGCCATGTACTCCAAAGCAAGCAAAAAATAATACAAGTCTTGTTCTCTTGTTCATCTTGGAGTTGTATTCTTCTTTACAATAGATCCTGCTTCAACTAGACTACACGCTTAACTTGACAAAAGTGTAACTAATTACTCTTAACAGTCTTGAAATCAGAAAAAAATCAGAAAAATGGCAGGCATGTCAAGCATCAATTTTCTAGAAAAGAGCCAAAAAAGTAATAGCATCTAGCATCAATTTACAGGAATTCAGGCTAAAATGGATAAGCCAAAAGATGTAAAGCTAGTATACCCAAGTTCAGAAATTGTATAAATGGAAGAAATCAAGGAAATACCTCTCCGGAAGCTGCAATGAAGGATACAGGTCTCGTAAAATCTTGACAATTTCTGAGTAGTGTGCCACCCGCTCAGCCAAACAATATCTTCCACTAGCTGATGGAATCTCAAAAGCCTGAACATGGGCGTAGGCAACATCTTTAACGTTGATCCATCCAACAGAAAAGTTTATAAATGTCTGAGCACCTGTGTCAAACAATCTGGTGATATAACCATACTACAGAGTGTGTGAAGTTTTTTGAGAAAATAAAACTCGCCATTTATTAAGTTCAAAACTGCTGCAGCACTTGTATTAAGTGTTGGTTGCAAGAGAGGACCAACCACCAATGCTGGGTTTAGAGCAACCATGTCAATGTTGTTTTCTTTTGCAAATTTCCAGGCAGCATCTTCTGCCAAAGTCTTTGAAAGTACATACCATACCTAAAAGCACAAAACAAGAAAGGAAATATCTTAAGATCATCGTAACACGTTACATATTGTACATGACATTTAGTAACTAGAAGCAATTGTATTCTGTCTGTGTATGAAGAAAAACTAATATCTCCCTTAATAATTCAAACACTTCTCATCATCGAAAGCGTAAATGACCATTAAACAGAAAACATGTTAACTCAACTATATGCATTATTTATCACAAGCACAGATATTTACCTCTAATTCCCTACAGATATCTGGATGCGAGAACCATGTCTCATCAACTACAACTTCAGGAGTTCGAGGCTTTCCAGTATATACAACTGCAGCAATAGAAGATGTTAAAACAACTCGTTTCAATGATTTTGATTTTGCACACGATTTAAGGACGTTAAGAGTTCCCTTCAGCGCCGGATCAATAAAATCAGCCTGAAAGCACAAGTTAAAATCCAGTAAATAGGAACTGTTAATTTTCATAAAACAGTAATTGACAACAAACGAAGAATGAGATGAAAAACCTGTGGGTCTTTGATATTATGATGAAAGGGAGATGCAGTGTGAAAAACACCTTCACACCCTTCGACCACAGAGTCAAACGAACCTTCTTCTAAGAGATTTGCCTTGAACAGGTGCAACCTGTCCTTGGCACCATCAAGTTGAAGCAAGTGTTCTACCTTTTCTGGATCATCTGTAGGGAGTTTATCGATAAACTTATAAGACTAGGCGATTGCTCTCAACTAACAGAAAAGTGAAACCCATAATAAAAGAGATAAAGAAATTAGAAAGAAGGGATTGTAAGGATACTCACTTGGGTCGCGAACAGAGGCCTTAACTGTGTAACCACGATGAAGAAGAAGCTTCACCAGCCATGAAGCTATGTACCCAGAAGCACCCGTAACGCACACAACCTTTCCTGCGCCGTTGTTCATTCTCTTCCTCCTTCAGCTTCTGCTTCATTTTGCTGAATCCACTGTTTTCTAGCGATAGTCTCAACCAAATGTGTCCCTGTCACACTCCACCGAACGCAGTTAAAAAAGTAATTGACTGTTGTGTCTGGATGCAGATTCTCGGCCTGCCATGCTCCACACCAAAGAAAAAGAAAAAGGAGAAATTTGAATGGAGAACTGCGAGAGTTTGTCGTATTTCAACAACAGGGCATAAAAAATGGTATATTTACAAAACTTTTTAATATACATTGACTGAATCGTTTTGTCAGAAGACTGGCATCAATTAATGCAAAGATAAACGACAAGAGGGGAGGGTAAACAAGCTATAAAGAGGTTGCCAAGACATTCTTGGCAATCTTTTTTCTCTCACCAAAGATAAGTTCAGACTAAAAATTGATCTTGATTACTCACTTTAAACCCTTCAATTCCAGTAATCACTGAGCAAACTTCCTGCTACTGAGTTTTATTGGACATGTAGACACGAGAAACTACATGTTATGAGAACAAAATATGTTGTTATTTCTTATAATTTATTTTAAAATTTATTACTAAAAAATAATAAAATAATATCACATGTATAAAAAGAGTTTTGGAATAAATTATGAAGTGCAGATTAAGACAATAGATTTAGTCTCTTTGTTATGATAAATTTATTGAGTGAGATAAAATTAAACAGATGTGTAAGACTGAAATAAAAAGACACTAGATATATTTATACAAAAGAACACAAGAATAGATTCTCTTGGCACAAACATAGAACAGATCTCTTTCAGTCTCGTAGAGACTCTCTCTAGTCTCTTTATATATCTTTCTTTAGATTGTCACATACATCACCTGTCTCATTAAATTTAATTAGTTAAGAAATTATAAAATAATATTCTAGTTCTACAATTGTGTGTGTGATTAAGCAATGTGATGAGATATTATCAATGGATTGTAGTTTGATGACCTTTTAACTTTTAAGAAAAATTCAATCTTAATCATTTTATATATATATATATATATATATATATATATATATATATATATATGTCCTCAATATTATTGTTATCTTTCACATATTTATCTTATTTCCATTTTTTCTACTTCTTGAAAGATGCATCTTTTAAGAGTGCATTTGTACAACTAACAAAGTGATAATAAAAAGTAAATTGAGTCTTAAAATATTTTAAATTTTTAAATTTAAAATTTTAGACTTTAACTGTTTTTAATAAAGATTAATTTTATAAAAAAATTTGCAAGGAAGTACGAAAAAAAATAATAAAAGTTGACACAGGCTTGATTACAGTAAGAAGAAAACCAGCGAATGATGAGGTGATGAGAAGAAGAGAAAAGACAATGGGGCAAAGCATACCGCAAAATGGGCTCCTCAATCACTTACTTTGCTGTCTGATACTACAAATCTCTCCTCTATATACTCAGCCATCTCTGATACTCAAATCTGGCTTCCTAAGCTTTTCTGCTTTCACTTCTTAATTAGAGGGAGAGAGATACCGAGTGAGTAATTAAGATTCAAAACAGAAGGAGGAGGGTTAGAGTGAATAGAGTGATCGAAAAATTACTGTGCATATGGGTTTTAGTAAAAAGCCGTGAAAGAATAAAGAAGGAAGCTTATTGAAGGAATGTAAATCTTTATTATCACCAGCTCCACAATTGACATCTTCATTCTCTTTGATCAAAGATTCAGCAACACGACTGCATCTTGCGGCGTCTTCTCCACCCCATTCATCAGCTTTAGGGAATGTGGGGGAAAAATCTGAGAGATGAGGGAGGAGGGGAACTGGGTTGCGAAAGTGCAAATGGAGTCTAATACTCTAATTGAACTGAATGGTTTTGTAGATATAACTCAGCTGCAGCAAATGACTTCTCATCCCTGGTAAGGAATCAAAACATAGTCTTAAGATGATAGTAGGTTGGTTTTGGTTACCTACGGGTTGTAATTTCTGAAACCAAAATCGACCGTGTAGCCCAAATTTCTGTATTTTTTACACTGGCTTATCCAGATAAAACCGACCCGATTCCATTGATTGAGATTCGGTTCGGTCGGGTATTTTTGGATCTAATATTTTTGCTCAACCTTACCTAGCCAGGAAATTTTTTCCCGTTCCATTTCACCTGGTTAGAAGGAAGGTGAAAATGACAATAAATTCAACAAGTTATATATATATAGTTACTCAGAGTTTTAAAGTTATTGGAAATTTTCATAAATTGTATGAAATTCATTACATTCTCTTTAATATAATGTATAATGAGATAGCTTAAAGATTGTTGCCTTTAATGTTATTTTATCATCAATTTCTTTAAGGAGTAAGGTAAAAACTTTTAGAGAGTTGATGAACCAACAACTTGCTCTCCAAGAGATGAAAGGTTGATTTTTTAAGTATACTAATAGAAGTTCCTATAAGACTTCAGCATCAATTAATGAGACAAAGCATGCAAGACTTTATGAAAAAGACTTGTGATTAAGTTCAGATGGTATTAAAGAATGAGGATATCACGTAGGATCATAGTTTTACTATTTTTTTCAAAGTCACTTGATTAACTATTTTACAAAATTAAAAAAAAAAATCATTAAATGACAGAAAGGTTGAACCTCAAAGGAAGATATGTCACAAAAACCATGGTGAAAGAAAAGAATATTGTCAAAAGAATCCATTAATGGGAGAAAGAGTGTCCATTAATTACGTCTGCAGGAAGAAAAGAATTCTTCTTCATACTTTGAGTGCTTTTTCAATCTCTTCTGCCATGTATATTCTTTTCTAATCCCTTCAAGTAGTATTAGAATATATAAATGTGAGCAAGATACTTTGAGTGCCAGACGATCCAAAAGGAAATTCTAGCCATTATGCATGGCTCACCTTTGCATTAATTAAGATTGATATCCTTAATCTCCATTCTAAATGCTCTCTTTTTCCCACACTTTTGTTTTCCTTTTGTCACCCAAGTGGGCGATGTTATCTTGTTTTCCTAGTGAATTTTTGGTTGCTTGTTTAACATTTTTTATTTTCACCATACCACACTGCTCAATCAAACCTTATATACTTCTCATCACTTCTGCCTTTGACCTCTAAATCTGATCGGTGTTTTCATCGTTACAATACGATATATACATATATATATATATATATATATATATATATATATATATATATATATATATATATATATATATATATATATATATATATCATTGATTGTGTTCTTTGTTTTACAATTCTTCAAACTAGATTGCTGGAAACAACAATAGCAACATTAATTAATTTTAAAATTAATGTCTGCTAGTCTCAAATATAACAATGTAAACAAATAGAAAGAATAACTAGACAAACAAGTCTAAGATAAGAATCTAAGGCTTTTTGTAGTAATGTCATCGAAGAGCTTAAGGTTACTTTAACTAAATCCAAGACACTGTTGAACAAAGAAGAAATAACACCTGCCCTTGGAATCACTTGCGTTTCATATACCCTATATATGCTATAATGAATTATAGACCGCTAGAACTTGGTTGTTAAAAAAAATTAATAAAAAATTGATATAAACAAGACAAATTGTGTAAGAGTTATTGAAGAAAGCATATATATATGATCAACTTTAGATGGCATTAAAGAATGAGAATGTTTCCATGATTTTACACTTTTGTTATAATTTTTTTAATGCTTTGACACTTAAAATTAAAACTTGTAACTTGAGAAATACTTAAATTGTTCTTCGTCTGATATGCTGATTCTTGGAGAAATGCTACAATTACAAGAATCATTAAAGGACTGAAAGGTTGAACTTCAAGCATGGTGAAAGAAAAGAATATTATTGTAATGTCCATTACACTGCAGGAAGCAAAGAATTCTTCTATACTTTGACTGCTCTTATGGCAATTTATATTCTTTTTCAATCCCTACAAGCTGTACTGAAATAAAAGTGAGCATGAAACTTTGAGTGCTAAACACTCCAAAAGAAAATTCCAGCTAGCATTGAGATTGATATTCCAAATTCTCTATTTCAATCAACCATTTGAAAGTCTTCACTCTTTGGTGGATGCAAAGTCATTCCTACAATTATCAAATTGAAAACTACAAGTTCGTGCTAATTGGAAAGGTTCTTGGGTCATCAAGAGGTGTTTCTCAACCAAATTAACTTAGTTGATTATTTTGAATTGTAAATCAGTATGCTGTTGTTGCTTCTTCATTCTTATACAAGAGCATAAGGTAAACTTGTGAATTGCAGGCTCATCGATTGTTGCCCTTGTTGGCAAAATTCTGTAACCATCGCTTAACATCTTGATTGCTTGGAAAATCTAGGAGGATCCAGGTAACTAATTATTATCTTTTTGTGCTGTTTGTTCATTGAACCATATACATATATATATATATATATATATATATATATATATATATATATATTGATTTGTCTATCTTATGTACCCATATTCAGGTTAAGGCTCATTAAATTGTACAATTTGGCATTAAAATTTATTAACTCCATCAACTATAGATAAACAAACCATATATATATATATATATAAAAGAACTGAACTATATACTATGCCATGCTCTTTACTCTTAATTAAATTTCAATTTCCAAACACACACACACACACACACACACACATATATATATATATATATATATATGCACACATATATACATTCTTATGCCTCCATTTTCATTCCATTTTCAATCAGAACATGAGATACATTCATTTTCAAAATTATATAAGTTCAGATGAAGTTTAGGACACTCTTAGCTAGTAGAATTAACGAGAAAAACAATCCATAATAATCTTTCATCCTTATTTCTTATTCTAAAACTTATATAAAAATTAAGAGATTATATGTGTGTGCAAATGAGATTAAGATATAATCATAGACTCTGTTATATAATAATTTAATATATATTTAAAATGGATTTGGTTAAACTTAATTGTTTCAATTGTATTAAGCTTTTAGGTTGACACCTATTCATAGAAGTGACCTCAGCAAATTGCTTTTAAAAAAATAAGGCTAAGCAAAACCGCTTTTAAAAATGACTTTATTATGTTCAATTAAATATATATTTTTTTAAAAGAAATGGCTGTTGTCATTAGCATACCCACTATTTATTTATTTATTTTTTAAAAAAACGACTTTATCTCTTACTATTTTTTTAGTAAATTAATAGCCCTATGCATATTCTTAAAAATGTTTTTTTTTCTATTCCCACTATTATTAAATTAATAGCCATGCTTTGCATTTATATATTGATATTCTCTAAGGAAACAGAGGAAAACTTCGATCAAGATAAAATAGGGGAAATAAAAGATTGTATAGATAGGTAGAATGAAAACATAAACATTACATATTATGCAATCTCTGTTCTAAATTATGCCTTATCTGTAATTTCGCTATGTTATCTCTTTTCATTTGCAATTAGACACATGCACACCGAATGAATCAATATTCACAGTGACTTGCTCCTTCTGCATTTCTAGCCATAATCATTGAAAGTGCAAAGTAATTGATGATAAAATTCAATTAATCGATGTCATCATCTTCTCTATATAGTTCAGGCTAAGTTGCTGTAATGGAAGAAATTGGTGTATCTGTTGCGTCTGAGCTAGTAAAAACTCCGCTGCTTGCTGCTATTAGCCAAGTTCGATATTCAGTCTGTTTCAACAAGTATGTAGAAGAACTTGGAAAAGAAAAGGAGAATTTAATGGTAACAAGAGAAAGTGTGCAAGCACGTGCCGAAAAAGCCATACAAGAAGGTAAAAAGATTGATATCATGGTTGAGAAGTGGTTGAAAGATGCAAACACTATGATAGAAGAAGTGGAAAAGTTGGAGAAAAGAGTCAAGTCAAAAAATACATGTTGTTTTGGACGCTGTCCAAATTTGATTTGGCGATATCATGTTGGCAAGCAAGTATCTGAGAAAGCCAAAGTCATGTTTGAACTCAACAACAAAATCAACTTCCAAGAATTCGCACGCCCTGTTACACCTCCAGGCATGGAATATTTTTCTTCTCAGGGTTTTATGTACTTCAATAGTACGAAAGTTGCCTGGGATCAAGTTATGGAGGCATTGAAGGATGACAAGGTTTCCATGATTGGATTGTGGGGGATGGGGGGTTGTGGCAAAACCACCTTGGTGAAACAATTGGGTAAGGCAGTGGACAAAGATTTTAATAAAGTGGTCTTTACTGTTGTGTCCAACACTGTGGATGTTCAAAAGATCCAAGGTGAAATTGCAAGCTCCCTAGATCTTAAATTGGAGCAAAAAGAAATATTATTAGAGAGAGCAAAGAGGCTGCGGCAGAGATTAGTTAAAGAAGAAAATATTCTGATAATTTTAGATGATATATGGAAAAAGCTTGATTTTGAAGAAATAGGGATTCCCTTTGGTGAAAATTGTAAAGGTTGCAAGATTCTCCTAACTACGAGACGTGCACAAGTATGCAATGTAATGGATTGTCAAAGAATAATTCCCTTGTCCCTTTTAACCAAAGAAGAATCATGGACTTTATTTCAAAGGTATGCTGGAATTACCAATCAGATGTCTGATTATATGAAGGGTTTGGCAAGAGATATTACAAAAGAATGTGGAGGATTGCCGGTGGCAATTGCAGCTGTGGCAAGTACTTTAAAGGGGAAGAAAAGTGAAAGTGAATGGAAGGAAGCTTTGGAAAAACTTAAGGAAGCTACACCAGTGGATATTGAGGAAGGCTTGCGAAATCCATATTCTTGTTTGCAGTTAAGTTATGATTTTCTCAAGAATGAAGAAGCCAAGTCACTGTTTTTACTATGCTCTGTATTTCCAGAAGATTTTGAAATTCATGAAGAATATTTAGCAAGATATGGAATAGGACTCGGCTTATTTGGAAATGTCAGCTCTTACGAAAGAGCAAGGAACCAAGTGAGTGAAGCTAAGAATAAACTCCTAGATTCTTCTTTACTGCTAAAGGCTGAAAAAGATCAATGTGTCAAAATGCACGACTTAGTTCGAGATGTAGCCTTATGGATAGCAAAGAAAAAGAATAAGAAGATTGTGGGACCTGAAAGCAGTGGAAATGTGTTAGAAACAAATGAAACTTTTGAAGACAATACAATAAGGTATTTGTGGTGTGATGACCTGCAAAAACTTCCAAATATGTTAAGCTATCCCAAGCTTAAGTTTCTGTACATGGAAGTTTCAGATGATTCAATTTTGTCAAATGATTTTTTCAAAGGAATGGAAGAATTGAGAGTTGCAGTCCTTCGCTGTAAATTCTATAGAAGAAATCTAACGGTGGGAAAGTCAATCAAATGGCTAACAAATCTTCATTGTCTATTCCTTCAAAATTGGAACTCGGGCGATATCTCTTTTCTCTCAAGCTTGAAGACACTTGAGTCTCTTGTCTTGTGGAATTGTTCATTTCAGGAATTGCCAAATGAAATTATAGAGTTGAAGAAGTTGAGATTGCTAGATTTGTGTGGATGTGCAATCGAAAAGAATCCTTTTGAAGTGATTGGAAGATGTTCAAAACTAGAAGAATTATATTTTGTTTACAATAAAGGTTCAGGATGGGAAAACGAAGGAAAAGTAGCTATTGCATTCTTGGATAAAAATAAGGCTGATTCAGGTTTGAAGAGGTATCGCATAGAAATAGGAACATCTTCTCTATTTGAGATAGAGGACTTTTCCATTACAAGGGGTTTATGTGTGAAAAATTTTGATGCTTCCACATCCAATGCAACATTTAAAGACTTGGCGCAAAAGGCAGAGGTTCTTAGACTGGATGTAAGTGAGAAAGGCTGGAAGAATGTCATACCTGACATGCTTGAAGCAACTGGAGGAGGTATGAATGAGTTGCTAGAATTTTTGCTGTACAATTCTAATGAGATAGAGTGCCTAGTTGACACTACTAATGCTGAAAATGTCTTCTCCAAGTTAGTCAAGTTGGATATCTCATTTATGGAGCATTTTGAAACTTTGTGGCGTGGTCCACATGTAGGGATGGTGAATGCATTGAGCAGTCTTAAGGAGTTGGAATTGTATGAATGTCCAAAGTTGACGTCAGTCTTCACATGTGGAGTTGCTCAAAGTTTGGTATTATTGGAAAGACTGAAAATATTCTACTGTGACAGTTTGAAGCATATAATGACAGATGATCAAAAGATGAGGAGTACTATGTTAGTGTTCCCAAAGTTAAAAAGTGTGCGGATCTATCAATGCGATGAATTGGAATACTTGCTCTCTGTCTCTTTCGCACAGGGGCTTCTACAATTGGAAAATTTGAATGTATCTTATGCTAAAATGTTGAAACATGTGTTTGGTCAATCCTTATCCAATCATGAAGATCAGAATAAAAACACATTCCAAATCATTGACCTCCCTGTTCTCAACAATATCCAGCTTTATACGTTGCCAAACTTGATATCTGTGTGCCCAGAAAACTATTATCTTACGTGGCCATCATTGAAAGAGCTGTCTTGGAAATATTGTCCAAACTTAAAGATGATGTCTATCAATGAATGCATTATTGTGGATTCACAAGCAATCATACAAGAAGGAGACACTCCAAAAGAGGTACCTCATCAACTCCTTTTTTTTAATTATCTATGAGTTCTTTTTCTATTGTTCTATATATTTTTTTTTTCATTTTACAATATTATTATATTTTGTTGTACAAGTTTATTATTATCTTTGTTTCGCATCACATATGTCTATCATTTCTACAAATATACTGAAGAAACTGCTGCTCTTAGCAAATCCTCTAGGTATTAAAATTTATCAAATAAATTTTTTACTGTGAAGTTCAATAAATATATGGGAAAAATGATATGCATACAATTGTGCAAAAATATTTGTGAAATGTAAAACTCACTTTTTAAACTATGTATGCATAAAAATGTAGTTATTAAAAGGTTTATAAACCTAAATTTTGACAAGGTGTAATTTACTGAGAGTATTTGATTTTATAGGATCTTAATCATCTCACTTTTTACAGGAAAAAAAATTGGGGTCATTTGCTACCTATGACACCCCAATGATTGTTCAAACAACATGTTCACAAACTGTACAAAATTTGGAAAGAATTTTAGTTAAAGAGGGCAAAATGGAAGGCATTTTTCAACTACAGGAGATTCCCATAAATAGAGAGCTACAAGGATTGACATCATGTTTAAAAATTTTGAAATTGTATGATCTTAACGATTTGATATATATCTTCAAGGGCCCCAACAATTTTATCAGCCTTGAGAATCTCCAAACTCTAAAAGTGAAAAGATGTGGAAAATTAAAATATATCTTCTCTGCCAGTGTTATTGGAAGCCTGCCTCAATTGGAAGAGGTAAGTATTAAATTTTGTGATGAATTAGAGCAAATAATTGAGATTGAAAAGCCTCAGTGTGCCACAGAAATTGATGCAGTGGATGATAATCCAAGGATTCCTTCAACTTCATGTTTTCCTCAAAAGTCAGGTATATATGCTCTTCACAACTCATATATATGCACATACGTATATTTCCTTATGTTTGTTATGTGGTGATTGGAAAGTGTTAGGAAAACTATAAATTAAAAAAATGAAAAAATAAAACTTATTAGAAGTCCTAAAATTAAACAACATTTTATGAAATCATGCATAATATCTTTTAAATTAAAACATATTTTGAATGAATTTCTAAATTCACAACACAACATTAACGTGTGTAATTATATAAATTTATAAGGAAATATCATATCTCATTCTAAGGAGATATAACATGCACTCAAGTAAGTTAGGATGGAATAGTAACATCTTTGTCCAATTTTTTTTTGTAGCAATTTATACAATTAATGCAATACATAGCTTTTGAATTTATACAATTATTAAATATAATAACTTGAATATGTTTATCTTTGTATGAATGTCTTTTAGGGTCAATTAATCTTTACAACTTGATCAACCTTTTTAAGTTCAAGGAAAGTGAGAGAAGTCACGAGAATAAGGACAAAGAAATAACTCATAACGATGATTGCCTACAAAGTTACATTTTAAAGTTTCCAAGATTGAGAAGGCTCAAGATTAATGGCTGCAATTCATTGGTATATATATTCCCTATCTCTATTGCTCAAGGACTCCAGAAGTTAGAAGAGATGGAAATATGTGAAAATGAACAGCTAAAGCACATATTTAGTTGGAGTAATTATCAAAATTTCTCATCCCATCAATGTGAAAACAATCTCTCGATTGAGTTTCCTGTTTTGAAAGAAATCTATATCAAAGATTTACCAAATATTATAAGTGTTAGTCCGGAAAATTGTTTTCTTAAATGCGCATCTTTGGAGAAGTTTTTTGTGAACCTCTCTTGGCTGCAAATCACATCTATGAATAAAGTGGTGATTGGCACAAAATTAAGATTATGCAGGCATAATTTGGCATGGGTATGTCTCTCTCTCTCTCTCTCTCTCTCTCTATATATATATATATATATATATATATATCGCAAGACACACAAAATGTCAGTCTATATGTCACGAGTTTTAAGATTGATAACATTAGTACTGAATTTGCAGGAGTCGAAGGGGCTTGTGAAAGATGAGATCAAATTGAATGGAGAAGACGATGTCCTCCATAACCTAAGGCAGTTAAAGGAACTGAGGGTTTTGAATTGCCAAGTAGGTACAATTTTCCAACTGGAAGGACTTCCAATCAGTACTAGAGAAGAAAGCGGATTCATCTTTAGCTTAAATTACTTGAGATTGCACGAACTTTCTGAGCTAAGTTTTTTATGCAAGGGTCCAACACAATCTTTGGACCTTCAAAATCTCAAAGGGTTACATGTAGTTAAATGCAGAAGATTGAAAACTATCTTCTCATTGTCAATCTTGAGAAGCTTTCCACAGCTGGAGGACATAACAATAAAAAAGTGTGATGAGTTGGAACAAGTCATTGAAGAAGATGAAAAGGACCGATATTCATCCAATTGTCAACATGAACAAGTGTGCTTCCCTAAGCTGACTCGTATTGTGATCAGGGAGTGCAACAACTTGAATTGTGTTTTTACTCTTGTCTCACCTCATGAGCTCCCAAAACTAAGGATGTTAGACATAGAAAAATGCTCTTTATTAGAGAATGTCTTTACACTTAAAGAAAGCAAGGCCGAAGATGGACATGCAAATATGCTTCCAAAGCTGAGGAAGACAAGGTTAAGCCAACTGCCAAGCCTCAGCAATGTCATTAATTTGCAATCTGTTAAAAATCAACAAGTAGAGCCAACTACGCTCCGTCGGCTGAGGCAATTAAGAAAACCGCCACAATGGGAGTTAGATTCCCTTATACGGGATGACGAGGAACCTTATGAAGATTATGTAATAGTGGAGAACTGTCCAAAACTGCCAATAAAATACGAAAACCCAGGTGCACTTTATATCTTGCACTTACTTTTAAGAATTTGTCTTTCTGCATATTATATGTACATAAATATATATGAAATTACTGCCTATGCGTGTGTTAACATTTATAGGCGAGACAGGTTACTATATTTGGATTTTAATCTGACATTTGTATGCATGTATATGTTTCGATGGCCTTTTTATTAAGGAAACGGAGAAGAATCTACAGGAGCCATGGATGAATAACATACGCAAAAAAGAGAAAAATGTTGAATAGAAACCTAATGTGACTTATTTGTTGATAGAAACATAGAGAATATATACACAAATAGATTTGAACAACATTGAGATAATTCACATCACAATACATGGAAAAAAAAAAAAAAAGAGAGAGAGAGAGAAAGATTTATAAGTTGACTATTTTCATTGAAAATTGAAGGCATTCAATAGAGGAAGAAAGAATAGAATTGGTAGAATCAGCTGACGAAGAACCAGAACCTCAAAATTTTTTCATTTGCCATAAGTGGTATTATTATATTACACTAGATATATTTATGTATGTATATATATGGGACCGTGAAGAGGAATTAGAACAGTATTTTTTTTTTTTTTCTTATAGAAAGCAATGAAAATGCCGATGAAGGAGAAGAAGAAGAAGAAAACAGCAGAAACAAGACAACGGAACCAATTTTCAACTCGCCAATGCATCTTGATGAAAATAAGGAGAATGGAATTGATCCTTCAGGTAAGATTTCTTTCTTTTCAAGCACACTTTTCATTGCTATCTCTGGCGTAACATTTTGGACATCCAAATGATTAATTATATAGTTACCAAAATGAAAGGAACTTCAATTGAAGAGACTACTCCACAAAATGCACCTGTTGTCAATTTTGGAAAGGGTGGAGACTCAACCCCAGAATTTGATACGTCAAGAAGTCTTGAAAATTCCTCCAAAGAAACATCCAAGACACCTGTTCAACAAGTTCTCACATCTGAAAAATATAACACAGTAACTTCATTTCTTGTAGGTTCATTGCACTCTGTTTAGTTTAAGAGCCCCAGACTAATGCTCTTGTGCCTATTCATTATTCTTTTATAGGAAGGGAAAGATGCTGACTTCCAAACTTCAACAAATCAAGAATATCAAACCTCAGGTGCACAATTCCCTCTATATATTTCTTGTTGAAAGTAGAAAAATTTCTAGAAAATTTGTCATACATCAATATACTGGAACCAATAAGAATTAAAATTGTAATCTATAATTGTTAACGAACACCTTTCTTAAATATTTCGTAAAAGGCCACAAATATTTTGTCAAGACAATTATTCCTATCTTTTGTTAATCTACAACTGCATTTATATATATACTATTCTCACTGGCCTGAGCATTAGGAAAAGAAATACAAGAGGAATCAACATTAGAAGAAGGAAGAGGATGGGAAGAAGAGCCCAACGGAGAAGAAGAGGAAAATACCCCATGCTTTCAACAGAGTAGAGTGATTGACAATGCACAAGCTTCAACTCCATCTATAGATGATAATTCCTTGTCAACTATTAAAACTACAAGCTCTCATGATGCCAATATAGTTCGAAAGAGCAGTGTTAACATTTCAAGTTCAAAGCAAGACAGAGATGTTACTCCCCAAACTTCACTGACTAAAGGTGTTATTCTGAATGAAGATCAAAGAAACAATATCAAGAATGGAAATGGTACTTCAGGTATGATTTTTTTTTTTCTTTTTTCCCTACTAAAATATTCTTGATTGCTTTGGGGCATCAGATTGGTAATTCAAGAACATACTTCCCAAGGAAACAAAGGTGCCAATGTGTTGATATGCTTTTTCAAGTTTTATCTAATTCCATGGATTGCATGACCTAATACTTTATTAGAAACTAAATTTTCAAAAATATTATTCCCCGTGAATTTTTCCATTATCTTTTTAGGTCTCCTTCTATACCCTACCACCGAGCTAAAGACCATATGATCGATTTTCCTCATTAGCGCCTCTTGTGGCTTCTTTGCACATGTCCAAATCATCTTAACCAATTTTCTGCCATCTTCTCCTCAATAGGTGCCACCCAAATATATCCTCTTATGCAACCATTTCATATTATGCCATTTCTTGTGTGGTCAAACATCCATCTTTGCATTCTCACCAAAGAAATGATAGTCTTTGCAAAAATTAATCACCAAAGAAATCGAATCTTATTGCTGAAACGTCCAAAATTTTCACCAATTTCTGCTCCCTCACCAACTTCTTTTACTATAACTTCTGTCAAAATTATCATAATTACTATGATGTAAACCCACCTATTATATAGCAAACAACCATGTTATATTTCCAGCGGTCAAAGATTTTCAATGTTCTTACATAATAATGCCCTATTTTATGTTTGTTTGCTGAAACTCTGCAAACTATATATATAGGAGCATCAATTTCATCTTCAGCAAGGCAAGACCCAACGCTAGAAGAAATAGTCAATTGTCATGGTCTATTCAAGGTTGATGCAAGACGTGCAGCATTACTGGAAGAGGCATTTTCCAAATATCCACACTTGTGGGAATGGCAAAAGAGGTTCCGCCCTAAGTATATTAAATGGGGCTATGAGTCTTTAGCTGACATGTTGCTGTTTCTAAAGTCAGAGACACCTAAGAAAATGGATAACTCAAAGAGGGAGGAATTTGAAAAACAATATGTCGAATTGGAATCTTTTGGCTTTAACAAAGAATGGTTGGCATCAATTCATCAAAGAGTGATGGAGGTGCAAGTTAACAAGGAGAAGCTCAAGCAATTGGAAGAGTTGGAATCACTAGAGAATGCCTTACAAGATGGACTAAATAATGTGAAGGCCATATTGACAACAGTCAGGGATTATTTTTCAAAATATGACACTGCATTTGACTTCTAAATCGTTGGACTAACTCTGGCAATTCACAAGGTGCCCTATGAATTATAGGTGCGATTGATATATTTCTTGCTAGCGATTGATATATTTCTTGCTGTCTAAGACATTTTCTTTCGTTTTCATCTTCTCTTTGCACTAGTTAGTGGCTTGAAAATTTTAATAGTTCCAAAATGGATTTGCTTCTGAAAATTTTGAAACTCATGTTTCTTATTTTATATAGTGTATATTACACATAAATATATTCATAAGTATACCTGTTTAGCATTTTAGTTGACTTGTTGATGAATGTTCTCATTAGATTGTATAGTTCAATGAAGAGTTTGTTAAGATAGCCCCAGAATAATCCTCGTATGTGCTTACTCGTTATTCTTTTACAGGAAGGGAGAGCACTAACTTGCAAACTTCACAAATCAAGATGTCAATTTGAGTGCTCATCTCACAACAAGTAATCAGAAATACCAAACCTGCCATTCTTATATATTTGTTGTAGATAATTAGATATTTTTAAATACAGTGTTATACATGGATATACTACCAGGAAAAGGAATTATAATTGTAATTCATATTTAAGTATGAAATTTCTTACAGACTACATTCATTTATTTAATAACAATATGATGCTTATGCCTATTTTTTGTTAATCTAAAAGTGAAATTACATATACTCTTTTCAATGGCCTAATCAAAAGAAGAAGGAGGCAATTGAAAGAAGGTGGAAGAGTTGTTCATGAAGCACAGGTAGAAACTTCCTTGGCAGAGTTGTTCAACAGATATGATTAAATACTTTAGTCAAATACCATTTCACAATTCTTAACATCGTCATTACTTTCTACAATTTAACTGATTCAATGCAAGTTATATTTTGGTTGAAATGTTAATAATTCCTATAACCAATTCGTTGTCAAAATCTCAATAACTATACAAATTCATTTGCAGTAAGTGATATTGATGCACATTTTTCATAAGAAATTACTTTATAGAAACTATATTGTACACTATATATATGGGACAATGAAGAGGAATTGAAACTGTAATTTATGTCTTCAACCTACTAGTGATTCTAAACAGTGACTTCTATAAATAACACACATAAGACTACATTTTCCTACATCATAATATTGTTTATGCCTCTTCTCTGTTCCGAAACTAGATGAAGGAGGCAATCGAAAGAAGATGGAGCACCAGAATGTAACTGAGCAGAGAACCACTAATTATCCAGAAAGAACAGAAGTTCATTCGACACATTGTAGCTTCAGGCCTTCGTGAAACCTATATCTTTATTGATTCCATAAATATGTTGAGAAGATCTTATCGCATAACTAGGGAAAATTCTTGACATGGTCATTATTTTTCTACAATTGAAGAATCTATTACACAAACAATTCCATGTCCAATCTGTACGAGGGTACAACCAAAATGACCATAGCACCAAATCTGACAAGGGAAGGGGAGAATCATAGACACAAGATACTCCACAAAGCCTTCAGGAACAGAATATTAGCTTGAGAGAATTTTATCTTAAATTTCATTTATTTCATGTTATCACTACTGCAAGGCTAAGGATAATTAGGAAAACTATTAATCAGTATACTAATCTCAACAAGCAAACCTACAATATTTGTTTGTTTTCTTAATGAGCCAAATAAAATTAAGCTTATATTGAAGTAAAGAAACTTATATGTAACCTTTGGAATTGCACAGAGTAAGAAAGAGATTGCAATGGAAAACTGATCAGAAAGGCCATGCAGAAGAGAAATCAAAATCCCCCACTTTATCACATGTAGGTTACTCGAAATTCTTTGGTATATAAGTATAAGCATATGGCCAAATGTTAATGTATTCAAGTGCTAAATGAAGAATAATATATAGAAAGCAGGTTCACTAAATGGAGTTCCAAAAACATATAATGTATGCATTCTTGAAACTGCAGAAATCGGTCAACTTACTTATCTGGGAGTAGCAATGTTGGATATAGCTATGCAAAATCCTCTCAACTTTGAGTATTGTGCCGCTCTCTCAACCAAGATGTGTCTTCTACTGCCTGAAGGAATATCACAAACCAGAATATGGGCATCTGCAAAATCCTTCACATTGATCCATCCATTAAATAAATTTGGGAAGGTCTGTGCACCTGTAACAAACAAATAGGAGTCCCGACATTGAGCATCAGAAGATTCAGAATATAATTTCTGCTCCAAGGGAAAAACTAAAATGCGTATAAAACACTTTGCCAATCCAAGACCCAGACACACAACAACATAGGCTGAAATGACAGACACTAATTCTCATTAACAGTGCAATGCAATTTGACAACGAGATTTCTGATGCAAGAAAGGATAAAAATCAATCACAAAAGATTCATAGGATATCTAAATTATAAAGTACATTTTTGAATGCTTTTGATTGCCAATCTCTCCTTCAGAATGATAACGTAGAAAGCACAGTGGAATGGAATATTCAGGCGATGTAATCATACATTTCCATGGAAATACAATTATTTGCACTTACACTGTATGCTTATTTCCACGATTCCTCTCATGTTCGTCTCTGCATCTTTGGATTAGATTATGGGAAACACTGACTGCGGGTAAAGTTCTGTTTGGGAAGAATTGATTTTGGTAGAATTAATTGTTATATAAATTATTTAAAATTTATCTTTGCAAGGTTAGCTTTACTTTAAAATAGGTAGAATTGAGGCTTAAATTAAGTACAAAGTAAAATTTAGATATAGAAAACAAGAAAACTTGACCAATTTTCAAAACTCAAACCAACAAAAACGGAATTTAGTTTAATTTAGCAAAAAGAAAGGATGATAAAGGGTACTCACTTGGGTCGCGAACAGAGACCTTGACAGTGTAACCGCGACCAAGAAAAAGCTTCACCACCCATGAAGGTATGCAACCAGAAGCACCAGTAACGCACACAACCTTTCCTGCGGCATTGTTCATTTCCTTTATCCGTCAGCTTCTTTTCAGTGCCATCGTCACTGAACCAAACTGTTAAAACACGTAGGATTACTTAGCACACTCTCCATTTTTCTCGGCGCACTCCCCTATGTTTTTTATTAAAATTTATTTCAAAAATGCCCCTCTTACCTAGAAGCACCGCGACACACACCGGCTTTCCACTGCCGCTGCTCATCTTCTTTCTCCTAGCTACTACTACTTCTATGGAATGTTTGTTCCTTCCTGTAAATATCAACAGTGCATGGAAGAAGAAACAGAAACCTGGGTTGTTCAAAATGAACAGACCGAAGAGAAACTCCGGAGAAATGAGAGAAAATAAGAAGGAAAAACAAAATTAGAGTAAAACTCTGTATAATACAACATGAGACGTCCCCGCTGAAGTCCCTGGTTGGCGCAATAGACGGCAAGGTCGGGTCGTGGGATATATCGATCTGCATCCATTGAAAGGCCATGCTTTACGTCGTTAATCACGTGCCTGTCAACATGTTTATCAACTAATCAATGATAATAACAACTGAATAAGTGAACTGACTGGTTTGACTTCTTCGTTGTAATAATGGCGGTGATTGCCCTCTTTCTGCATTATGCAGTAAGTCTTGTTATATTTATTTTTTATTTTTATGCGAGGCGTTAAGTGGTGCAGTTTATTTTTTTAAGAAATTTATAAATTTTGTATCATTGTATTTTGGTTTTAAAACTTTCTAAAATTTACATTTTAACAGTTAAAGCTACTTTAAACCTAAATTCTAATTTTAGTTAAAATTCTAACAGAAAAATTTATTTCCATCTCACTAGTTTTTGTATTTTCATTTACTTATTACAAGAAAGAAATTAATAAAGAAAATCAAATGTCTTACTTTTGTTAAATTTTTAACAAAATTTAGAGTTTAAAAATAATATACATATTTTAATTTAAAAGATTAAATGAATGTTTTAAAAAATTTTAAAGTAAAATATGTAGAACATAAAATTTAAAAAATGGTGTGAAGTTTTATTTTTTTTTTGTTTTTATCTATAATTTTTACTCATGTAACTTAACTTAAAAAAAGAATAAAATCTTATTTTAATCACTTATATTTAAAACTCTAATCCATCTAATTAAACGTCATTTATATGTATCATATTATTTATACAGAATTAATCACTATTTAGATAATTTTTTTAATAAATATAATTCTAACATTTTGAACTCTAACCACTTAGAAGAAAGCTAAATTTCAAGGGTTTTCCAAGCCAAATACTGTTTAAGAGGGCTATTCTTTCTTGCTTCTTTGGTCAGCATGCTATTCTGCTACTATTACAAGAGCTATTCCAAAAATATATTTGCCATGTGTCTCCAGCAACAAATTGTCAGAGAATACACCCAATATATCAATCAGTAAGGCGTACCTCGACCTTATCATGAGATGTATCAATCAGTCACACAAGATATTAGTAGATAAAGCATGCTTACACCTTATCGTAACATAATTAAAGCAGAATTCCGAAAATCTCCATAAATAAAATATGCCCCCACCTTATGTAACAGCAGTTGTAATTGGGTCTATTTATATTTGCTCCAAAAGCATAATTTCAAGAAATAGATTTTTACCAATATGAAAACTTTAATTACAAATGGAGATGGATTAAAATTTTAAGTTGCTCCATCACCCTATTACAAACATGGCAGCATAAAAGCATGGATTTAGGGAGCATATATACAAGATTTTTACCATACCACACTGCACAATCAAAACCTTAGTCAGACAGCTTGATGATTAAATCCCCTCTTCCCACTTCTTCCTTTCTCTAACTATGCTATTTTCTCAGTTATAACAGCTTTTACATCGCTCATTTTCGTCTCATCTTTACTATGGTTTCAGCAGTATTCTACAACAGTCAGGCAATAAAGTTGCTGTAAAAAACAATGGCACAGCATTAAATTTTAAAATTTCTTAAAGAGGCCAGTCTCAGCATAGAAAAATGGATAAAAATCGACAAAGAGACTATAAATTTCAGGAAAAGAACTTAACAAACAAGTCTGGTATAAGAATCCAAGACTATTGGTAGCAATGTGATGAGTTTTGAGGCTACTTTGACCTGATCAAAGACACTATTGAACAGAGGAGAAGCAACACCAGCTCATGGAATCACTTATGCTGCATTCATGATTAAGCAAACACAATCATGCCAATCTGATTTGCTAATACAGTAGTCAGGCATGTACATGGAAATTAAATATGACCATTACATCTCAATTCTCAACTATATGTAACATTTACCACAATCACATATTAAATCAGTACTAACTTCAACACTTGTTCCAGGAAAAAAAAATATACAAAAAGCACAAACCTCTGATTCCCTACAGAAATCTGGATCTGAAAACCATGTCTCATCAACTACTACTTCAGGTGTTAGAGGCTTTCCATTAAGTACAACTGCAGCAGTAGAAGACGTTAAAACAACTCGCTTCACAGAAGGTGATTTTGCACATGATTTAAGAACATTAAGAGTTCCCTTCACTGCTGGATCAATTAATTCAACCTGGATTGAGGAAAACAACAGTTAAAATCTAGAAACTACAAGCTATAATTTTTTTGAAGACAAGCAAAATGATGATTTCTGTCCTTGATTGATAGTTTTCATAAAAATGCCTAAGCATTGCACCGAAAATATCACAAGAGTGTTTCACTTTCTTTGGCAGTGAATAATGCTTAAGAGATTACAGTTTACACTTTATAACTATAAAACCCACCAATTCATATCAAGATGTGGTGACAAGATCTTCAAGAATGATCCCAGCGGGTAAAGGCTATGATAAAGTCATTCTAATGTTTCCGCAGTAGAAAATCAACAGATAAAGAATGGAACCAACCTGTGGGTCTTTCGCATCAAGAAAACAGGGGGATGCAGTATGAAAGACACCCTCACACCCCTCAACAATAGGGTCAAAGGAACCTTCCTCTAGGAGATCTGCCTTAAATAAGTGCAATCTGTCCTCCGCACCTTCAAGTTTAAGTAGGTGGTCTACCTTTTTAGGATCATCTGCAGAGAGTTAGAAACAATTATATCATTTATCATTCAAACCCCATGGGCATGTAAATTTTTGAGTGAAAGAGAAAAGTAGCTTAGAGGAAGTATGTAACAAGAATTGACTTTTCTATAATAACTTGGAGTGAAAAATGGAATGGAACCTTTAGCCCATGCAATGAAGGATCTAATCCATACACTTCCGTGGATATGCAATTATTTGCACTTACACCTTCCTATTAGTACAAGTTGTTGAATTCCCACATATCTACTTTCAAAATTAAAGGAGTATTTTAAAAAAAAATAATAATAATCAAAAGGATTCAGCAACGTGCTCTAGTACAAAAATGGATTGAGAGACTTTCAAAGTCACTTATTAAAGAGAGTGATTTCTCTCTCTAAAGTTCCTCACATTGAAAGTTAAAGAATCCAATTTTATAAACTTCAACTGATTCATTGTCTTACAGGTCTTCATCTCTCCATCTTCAGGACCATTGATTCATTGTCCAATTTCATTGAATTATTAAACTTCAACTATGAGAGTTATAAATTTATAAAATTCTCACTTTGGACCATCCTGGTCCAACCAACCTCCACACCACTAAAAATAATTTATGGTTTATCCACTAAAACTTTCCTCTCCATTTTTCACATTGCCCACCCAGTTCAACTAAGCCATCCCAACTTAGTTAATGATTAAAAAACAGTTTAAGTGGGTCCCAGTTAAAACCATAAGATTTAGATTAAATTAGAATACAACGTTGTGGGGATATAACATAACTCAGTCCATGATATATATCTCTTTCTCTCTTTTTTAAATTGAAGAACAACTAGGTGCGAGATGAACTGAGTTATATATCTCTAACGCAAAAACCCTTGACTAGAAGGCAAAATTTAGATATAGAAAACGAGCAAATACGACCAATTACTGAAATTGAAATCAAAAGAAACAGAATTTAGTTAAATTTAGGAAGAAACGAAGGAAGGACGATAAAAGGGCACTTACTTGGGTCGCGAACGGAGGCCTTCACAGTGTAACCACGCTGAAGAAGAAGCTTCACCAGCCATGAAGCTATGTACCCAGACGCACCGGTAACACACACCAGCTTTCCTGTGCCACTGCTCATCTTCTTTCTCCTTCTGCTTCTATGGGATGTTTATTCCTGGGTTGTTCAAAAGGAACAGAAAACTTAGAACAAAGAGAAACTCACCGAGAAATGAGAGAAAATGTAGAGTAAAACTCTGCCATACATGTCTCTGCTGAAGTCACTGGTTGAGAAGTGGCGCAGTAGACGACAGGGCTAGGATAGAGCAAAGATATACACGGCATGTTTAGCTTAACTTGCTGGTTAATTGGCGAATCGTTGAAAACAACTTAACAGACTAATAACAACTAAATAGCTGAATGGACTGCTTTGACTTCTTCATTGAGATAATGGCGGTCAGTGCCTTCTGTCTGCATCATGCATTGCGCAGTGCCGTGACAATGCAGGTATTATTAGTTCATTAGTGCAATGTCACTGCCATTGGATCAAAATGTTATAGGAAGAGTTTTGAAAGTGGAAACTGAAAAGTGCTGAAATGAAAGGAATTTGTATTTTATTAGGAGAAGTAGGCCATGTTTAGTTCATGAAATAGTTTTAATGTAGGAAAGAAAAGAAAATAGAAATATGATTTTGATATAGAATAAAAATAGGTGAATATTTAATTTGATATATAAAAAGAAGAATGAGATTCTTATTGGGATAACCAAAATAACATTCCTTACAGAATGCAATAGAACCACATTTTTAACAAAAAAAAATACAATGGGAATGGAGAGGGTATTTTGATAATAGTGGTATTTTTTTTTATGTGAGTAATGGTTTAATTTCAATAATTATTTGTTATTGAAGCTAAGGATAAGCATGAAATGAGATATCTTAATATTTTACTCTGACTCAAAAAGTTCAAGACAACTTTTGGATGATAAAATTTAAGATTTGAGACAAAAATATAACACAATTTTGTGTCTCATTCATTTTCAGAATAGAATCAAAACAAGCACAATAAGTCTCATCCCAACTTTGTATAAATATATCTTGTCTCAACTTATTTTAAAATTATCTATATCTTATCTGGACTTATCTTAAAATTATCTTAATAAATATATACATGAATTTTTAAATAACATATTACTCTTTACACCTCTTCCCTCCCTTTTTACACCAACGCCCTTCATTTTTTAATCTTTAAATAAATACATTGCTTTCCACATTTCATTACTACTTTATCCATCCCACCATCTTTCATTTCATTGCAACCTTGACTTTTTTTCTTTTTTTTTTTAATTCAGCCGATACGGAAACTGAGACATAAACAGAACAAAACCGGAATGTGCTGGAATGGAATGTTCTGTCTACATCTCTTTAATCTGGTTTCCACTCATTATCTTCGGCCAAAATATTCGACTATTGGGCCGAAAGCGCCAACAATTGTTTTTTTCTTTTGTACGAGAAGTAGGTATTTGGATGAATTTAAGTTAAATATACTTTTTTCCTGATAGAAAATTTAAATATATTTCTAACCTTTAAATTCTTTTTCAAATGTCACTTTTAGTCGATAATTTATGTCCATGTCATTTTCGTCTTTTTATTGCCAAATCTGCATTTCAATATAAGTCTATCATTTTTTATTATAAAAATTTATTCATCCTAAAATAAGAAAATTTTAATTAAATTTTATATCTAATATTAATACACCAAGAATATTTTTAATAGACAATCAATAACTAATTCTTGTAAGGGCTTGGAAATTGACAAAGTGACAACACCTCTCTCAAATAACTAATTTAATAGACAAGGTAATTATTGGAAGACTAAAAAGACACAACATAATGAGACTAATGTATTATTTTAAAAATATTTCAAGAATAAGACATGCATTCTATATTCTGAATTTAAAGTAGAAAAACCATTTAAATTGCTTTTTTTTTTTTCCCCATAACATTGATGATCACCAAAGCACTTTCCCAAAAGTCTCTAGAGCCTCTTTGGATTAATTTTTAGGAAGGTATTTCTTTTTTTTTTTTTTAATTTGAAAAAATACTTTTATTTAATTTATTATCATTTGAATTAATTTTTATATAAAAAGAAAAATATATGTAAAAATAAAAACTTCTTTATAAGTAAGTGGGGGAAGTTTTTAGTTAAAAAAAATATAAATTATTTTGATTAATGTAAAATTACAATAATACTCTTAATTAAATAACGTAAATTTTTACTTAAAATCTCCAATAATACTCCATTTTAACTAAAATTTTTATTATTATAATAATTTATTTTTATTTACAAATTTATTAATTATTATATATAATTAATTTAATTTAAAATATAAATAATCTAAATAAATGAATATAATCAACAAATAATTAAGTGGGGAATAAACATATATAATTCTGAGGCTATTGAAGATTTACGAGGACTTGTTCTCTTAGTTGATACGTTGTTTCCGTGGGGAATAAACATAGCTTGAAAATATGGAATTCCAAGATTAGTTTAACACGGAACCAGCACTTTTTTTTTTTTGGGAGGCAGCAAATAAATTTGAATCTCCACTTTAGTATACTATTTAAATCCTCTTCCAAGATAATTTTAAATAAAATATCAATTACTAATTAATGTAACATCAAGTTAGATATAAAAATATGTGTTAGGAAAATTAAAAATCTCACGTTAAAAAAAAATAAAAATTATAAGAAATATATAAATAGAAAAAACCTATTAACTCAAGGAATCATTATACTATTCATTGAGGGATATATTTTTTTTTGCTATAACTTTATATAGACAGCAATCCCACATATATATATGTATGTATCCTCAGCAGTCTCTAATTGGTAAAAGCAGAGATCATGTTACCTCTTTTTTGCAGATAATTCTGCTTTGTTGAAAGAACACAGTAAGGTCTCATATTGTGCTGCATATCATATATTCCCATTACATAAAAATGAGTTTGGAATCAGAGTGAATACCACCTACTTTATAGTCTAGTGGACGACAGAAAGTAAAAGGGACAGCACCAACCCAACCCATGTAACTATATGTTTTTATTTTTATAAAAAAAAAAAAAATGTATTGTTAGGCCATTAATCATACTTAATATATTTTTTACAAGTTTTAGTTTTTTCTAAAGTTATTTTTTTTTATTTTTAACTCAAATTTGTATATTTAACAAGTGCAAACTGTGGAATCAATGAGGAAGATTTCCCTTGTAAAAACTAATTAAATCATCTTATAATCTCAATAGCTTGACGTCAACATTGTCTATCAAGTCTTGTATGGTTCTCGTTCCCTCTCTTTTATCTTTTAGTTCTCATTAATCTCATAACTAATAATAATAAGAAGAAACTTCAATAGGGATTAAGCACTAAGGTTACTTTCAATGAAGATATTATATAATTTGTGTTGCTTAAAAAAATAAGTTATGATTATATAATACAATTTATAAAAATTTATGTCAACATATGAGTTGATCTTGAAAACAATTTTGAAAAAAAGTTTCATAATTTATTAGATAGACAAAATTATTAATTATATTTAATTTTTTATTAGCAATTTTTTGAATATATACAATTAATTCTATAAAAATTACAAATTATATAAAATAATATAACACTTATCAAAAATAATTAAAATAAAAAATATACAATTAAACACAAATTATACCATTAAAAATAAGGTAACACTACCCAAGTGAAGTGTTGGTCTGGTTTATGTTGGGATGTTAAACGCAATAGTACATTGTGTTGGCATATGAGTCATGCTTCAGTGGAAACTTCACATCTTTCATTAAGCAAAAGGTATTTCTTTCTTCTCTCTCTCCCTGTTGATTGCTATTGAAGTTTCTACATTTCATATTTACCAACCCAACTAACCATTTCCAAAGTTGAACAAAGTCCATTCAGATCAGCTTTAATCATCACAGTGCAGTCAATGAGGAAGAACCCCTTTATAGAAAGTAGCATTTAAATTTAAATAGTTCATATGTCAAGACCTTCCATTCACTCTGACATACGCCAGTACTCGTTATCTCTCTATTTCTGTGTCTCTTCTAGTTCGTACTGTTTATTAGGGTACCCTTCTCATAGTCATGGTTAAAAGATCATAAAATAATGTATATAAATTATCAATTAAAATAAAATGAAAAAGAAGAAAAATCAGATATAACTATGAGTACTATGTTATTCTTTTTTATAGTAAATAATTATAGTTATTTTTTTTTTCTTTTGAGATTTTGTGGATTGATACCATAGAATTTGTATTTATTGTAGCGATGTCAAAAAATTAAAAAGAGTAGCTTCTTTATAAGATATCAGTTACTTTTATAAAATGAAAAGAAAAGATTAAAGATAGCAGTTCTTTATAAAATGCAGCTGCTTAAAAGTATGCTTTTTGACATAATTTTTATCTTGTACTACTGTTCATGTTTTTTAGGGAAAAAATTGCTGTGACTTAAGTAATGATAAAATTACTTAAAAAATAAAAAAATAAATTATTTATCAATCTACCACCATTTTGTAGAGGATTAGAAAATGTCATTTGAAATGTTAAAGTAGAATTTAGTTGAAAGACACCAGAGTAAGTGACTGGTCATGTACAAACAATTAACAGCTAGCTTGCAGAGAAAGAGAGAATCTGTGTGTAAACCGGCATGCATCCATGGTGGAAAATGAGATGCTATATACATGTAGGCTTCTTCTTTTTATGGTTCTGATATTAGCTTTGTTCACGCATTGGTCGTCTGGTTTTTCATGAGTTGAGAGAAGGAGAGTTGAATTTTGTGCTGCAATTATTGTACCTTGGGCAGCTTTTCTGCAGATTTTGGCTTCTATTGCCCCATTTATTCTGTTTATGTACTTATTCATACATGCAATAAATTTTGTATTAAATTTTAATATAATTACATTATTCACCACTCAAGATATCTCATCTCATGTTCATCGTCACAATCATGTTTTCCCTCTTCTCGTTGATCTAAGAATCTTCCTTCGACACTCTTTCTCACTTACACGTTTTTTATAATACTTTCTGGAGAATCACCACTTTTTCTTTTCTTCATTAAATGGTTGGACAGACTTTGGCACATCCCTTTAAAACCCTTCACTCTCTCTACCAACATATCCACTATCTCCTCTCGCACAATCACTTTCTCAGTTTCTCTCCTACCACTTTGGCCTTCTCTTCTTGTTCTTTTATTTTCTTTAAAAAAATGATACATACACGTTTATTTATACACATTTTATTTACATCTTATATTTTGCATTAAAATTATAAAAAAATAAATATACGTCAATAAATATGCATATAAGGTGACTTTTTTCTTTATATACACTATAGCATTATTTGTCTTCAATTCAAGATGGCTTCTCTTGTCCCTTGTCTTCACAACCACAACCGTACCCAGTTCCCCCATCTTTCCCAATCTTTTCTTCCAAGATCTTACACCAAAACCTTCTTGGTTCAAACCAAATCCTCTTCCCCAACCCACAAAACACACATCAAATGCTCTTCAATCTCAAGCCTAATCCCAGAGCTAAACGAATATGACCAAGAAACCCTTACCCGTGAAGAACCTGAGCCTCATTTGTCACGAGTCTGGAGAGAGATCCAAGGCTGCAATGACTGGAACACCCTTCTTGATCCCATGAACTCTCATCTTCGCCGCGAAATCATTCGCTACGGCGAATTTGCTCAAGCTTGCTATGATTCCTTCGACTTTGATCCTCACTCAAAGTATTGTGGCACGTGCAAATACCATCCTGCTGATTTCTTTGTCAAGCTTGACATGGCACGCACAGGATACACCATTAGCCGCTATCTCTACGCAACCTCCAACATTAATCTTCCCAATTTCTTTCAGAAATCGAAGCTCAGCAGCGTGTGGAGCACCCATGCAAACTGGATGGGCTACGTCGCCGTCGCCACTGACGAGGAGGAGATAAAACGGCTGGGACGCCGTGACATAGTCATCGCGTGGCGAGGCACGGTTACTTATCTCGAATGGATTTATGATCTCAAAGACATTCTTTGCTCTGCAAATTTCAGAAACGATCCTCACATCAAAATCGAATATGGGTTCTATGATTTGTACGTCAAGAAAGAAGATTCATGTAATTATTGTTCATTTTCAGCTCGTGAGCAAATCCTCGCAGAGGTAAAAAGGCTTATTGAGTATTATGATGAAGAAGAACTCAGCATTACATTCACGGGTCATAGTCTTGGTTCTGCTTTGGCAATTTTGAGTGCTTACGATGTAGCAGAGATGAATGTGAATGTTATAAAAGATGGTGAGTTTACTAAGAAGATTCCCATCACTGTCTACTCTTTTTCTGGCCCTCGAGTGGGGAATTTGAGGTTTAAAGAACGGTGCGAAGAGCTTGGAGTAAAGGTTTTAAGGGTAATCAATGTGCATGATAAGGTTCCAACAGTGCCTGGGATATTAACCAATGAGAAATTCCAGTTCCAAAAGTATCTAGAAGATACCCTAGATTTCCCATGGAGCTATGCACATGTTGGGGTGGAACTTGCCTTGGATCACACGCAAAGTCCATTCTTGAAACCCACTAATGATTTTGTTTGTGCTCATAATTTAGAGGCTCTTTTGCATTTGGTGGATGGCTACCATGGGAAAGGGAAGAAGTTCAAGTTAGCAACCAAGCGTGACATTGCCTTGGTTAACAAGAGTTGTGACTTTCTCCGGAGTGAGTACGACGTGCCGCAGTATTGGCGGCAAGACGAGAATAAAGGGATGGTGAGGACCAGCGACGGCCGGTGGGTTCTACCGGAAAGACCAAGAGTGGAGGCCCACCCACCAGACACTGCCCACCACCTTGAACAAGTGTTGAAAAACCTTGCTGGTCCTCAATTAGGAGCCACATGAGAAACCACAAACGCTTGGTGTGCGTGCACTCATAATCCCTCTTCTGTGATGGTCCATTGGTGCTGTCATTTTTAGAGTTAGTGCGCTGAGCTTAATTACTAACAGCTTGTGGTTGCCCTTAGCAAGAGTTGAGGTCAGTCCACGTTGCAGAAGTCATATACTTTTATATTATATAATATACAGAAAGTGCAGCATGGGCAAATTAATGAACCCTACTATTTACAGTTTGAGCTAGCTAGAACTTTGGGTCATCTCATTTTTTATGCTTATAAATGTACAGTAAGTTTCAATATATGTAAACCTAAAACTCTGTCAATACATGTGAATTTTATTGAATTTGATTAAAGTGTACTGTGCCTACCTTTGGTTACGTGCTTTATTAAAAAGAATTTTATTTTATATTTGTAGTCTTAATTAGCTCAATCAAATATAATATATAATACTAGATGATTTTTTTTTTTAAGAAAAAACAAAAAAACGCTTAAATAAATTTCATGAAACTTTAATTGTATTACATATATATTAGAATAAACTTAAATCACTTCTAATGAAATAATTAATTCTTACGGTTAAAACTTATACCAAAAGTTTTATAAGTAGTATTTTCTTAAAAAAAAAAAATGTAAGAACAATACAATAAATAAATAAGCCAAACATATTTTTTAATAAAAAAAGAATTGGTACATTTTTCTATATTATGTTATATTCTTGTATTTTAAACTAAATCATGTGTTTTACTATATAAAGTGATTTAATTTTCAAGTTTAATTTCCACAATGGCATTAAATTCTCACTAGGTGGATTCCACTAAAACCCACCCAAATTATATGTGTAGTGCCACTACATCACTTCTAAAAAAGGTGTTGGTGGCTTAGCAATTCCTGCTCAAATTTCTTTAAGTTTTTGGTAGTATAGACAATCTTAATCCAGGTCCCATCTTGCTACGGCTACTTATATAGATTGCTGAAAAGAAACTATTTATTAAGGTTGAATTCTTCCGAAATTTACTTATATGAAAAACATACCTAGTACCATTAAATATTTATTTATTTTGATCAGAATTAGATATCTTTAATTGAGAGTTTGCTTCCTGAGAGTACAGCTATATATCAAGACATCAAGTTGTGACTTAGTTAATAAGTAGATTGAACTCAATGTTTGAGAAAATTTTATAATGTGAAAAATTGTTTTTAAACGAAATGAGACTTACTTCTAATGTAATACTTGTAGCTAAAATAAAATAAAATTATATATCAACACACTTTGCACTTACTTAATCATCTGCTTTTTTCTTTTTATTGCATCACGATAAAAATGTTCTTTAAAAAATATTAAAATCTCTTGACACTAAACCCATCTAATGACTTTGTAATCTCCCTCGTTGTTTACCCTTTTTCTCTACTTTTTTTTTTTTTTTTTTCTCAAATCATGTTGCCCATGCACATGATTGAAACTCGTTTACTAATAATTTGCGGTTACCTATAGAAAATATCACAAATTATATTTGATGAGGTTACAATATACTAATCAAATTACAAAAATGAGTAAGATTAGTAATTATGAAAATAGGGTCCCATCCCAACACATGTTATGTCATCTATTAAGCCTTTTCATCTCTAATTCGATTCAAGAAAAACATTAATACGTGTTATCATTAATTGTAGCTTTTTTTCTCTTACTTTTCTTTTTGTCAATTCTATCATCTTTTTTCTTTCAATTCAAAGATGGATAGATTTTATTGAGGTTAATCTATTGATGGTAAACTAATTCAAGTGTGTGGGGGCAAAACAAAGCATAAAGAGTGACAATACAGTCAGCTGCCTTGTCTTAGCTAAGAAGATACGTTAAGCTAATTGGGTTATTAATGGCTTGATAAGTTTGATTTGTGTGTTAATAAGCTGAACTTGAGTCAATAATTTTAATTTATTGATTAAATGAGACGAGCTTACACTTTTATAAATTTGACTCATTAACTCATAAGCTAGCTCATTTGTGTATATATATATATATAATATGTTGCATATTTATTATATCATTATAAATAATCTATGTTATATCAATATATTCTTAAACATATGGACTTGGTCATTTTTGTTTGTCTCTAGGCCTTAATATCATAGATACACAAGACTTTATCTAATTTTAACAAAGCACACTAATTTTAGAGAGTTGTTTTATAATATTTATTGTGATTTTATACCATTTTTTGTAATTTTATTAAGACCATTTATTGATTAATGTTTATTTTTTAATATTGTTTAAAGATATCTTGTTTATTTTATTAAATTAATATGATTAGTATATAATTGACTTAATTGAGCTAGTTGATGAACTAACTTAGAGCTTACAATTTTTTAAGTGAACTAAACTTAAGTCGAGAAAATTAACTCGTTAATTAAAAGAATCCAACTTAAGTCACTAAATTTTACATCAATCGGCCTAGAATTATTGACTTCCATCTTTATCAATAAATAATCAAAATTCTTCAAAATTATGCATAATATAGCCTTGATGGAAATTAATTCCAGTTCAATCTTGAACCTTCTATTACACATTTGATTATTGATTGCTTTTAGATTCTTCACAAAATCAATAAAGATGGGAAGGCTTTCTAGATTCTTCACAAAATAATTCCAGCCAATCTAAACGAATCTAAATGAGTAAGCAGGACCAGTTCACAGTCCAAGAAGACATAGCAACCATACTTGCTTAGATATTTTGTACAACTCGACAAAAAAGATGAATTCATCTGAGATTCTTAATCCAAACCAAAGGAGCATCAACAGTTGTTTTGCTAATTGTGGCTATTTTTCTTTTTAAGTTCAATTTCCTACCATGGATGCTATATATTGTTCATAAATATTTTCTTGGTCATCTCTATCCTCGATGCATAAATCAAAGGATTGATCTTCAATTTTATGTTACATCCTACAATTAAATAAATATCATTTAGTTGAGGAAAATTATTGAAAACATTGAAATTAATTAGTGATAAAAATTTGCAAAGAGAAAAGTTAATTAGTCAAAAATAAATAAATTAGTGAGAAAAAATAAAAACAATTTAACAAGGAACATTATTAATCTTTGCTAAATGACCATTTTCTTTGGTACAGAATTTTGTCTCTCACTTTCTATCACATGAATTTAACTTGTATAATTATTTTACAAGAGTTAAATACTTTAGTCTTTCGTATTTCAATATTCTTATTAATAAATTGATAATAATAATTTTAAGTATGTATGATAAATTAAAATAATATTTAACTCTATTTTACAGTATTCTAATTAATTACAAGCTTGTGATATAAGATTTTAAAATACCGGAGTGAGAGAAAGAATTTTGTCTAGTAGTAATACTGGCCTATGAGTTTCTTGGTGGCAATATATATGCTGATGTATAGTTGTGAAGTTATTATTCTACTAGCTCATAAATTAGCTTTCTTTTTCCGAAAGTTTCAAACATGGAGGCTAGGGTGTTTTCAGTAAGTGTAATCAAATTCAAAAAGAGAAAGGGGAGGAACTGAGTGGTAATAAAGAGAGCTGATTGCTTCAATTTCTTTGCTATTGAGGAAAACATTTTTCTTCCTTTATAAAATCACAAGAAATTAAATTCAAACGATTTGATTGAAAAACATGGTCTTTGAAATGAAAATAAAGCAATGGGAACAGTTCTAGAAGTGAAAGCAACAACTAAAATGACATTAATAGCATAATTGCAATTTACAAATCACAAGTCAAGGAAATAATTAGTCAAGAGCCCATGATTTGAACTTGCAGACCAACCCCTCCATTAACAAAATCACTTGGAAATAAACCTAGTGAAATTGATTGAAAGTGTCATACAAAAATTCTTTCATGAAGTCTTTTCTTTGCTTTTCTTTTCTTTTTTCACAAATGATAACAAGGATATTTGAATCTTTCACCTCTTAAAAATTGCTAAAGTCTCTTACTACTAGACCACTTATAGTGGCTAAACTAATTCTTTTTGTTATCCTATCTTAACAAAGATAGGCAGGAAACAATCAAAATTATGGTTGGCCTGGCTTGATGTAAATTAATTCCAGTTCAATCTCAAGCTTTCGGACTAAAGACTTGATGATTGTTTGCTTTCTAGAGTCATCACACAAAATTCTTCAATTTTTTTTTTGTGAAGTACAATTTCCTATCATGGATGGTATTGTTCATGAGTAGATTTATGAATAATTGATATTTTCTTGGTCATCTCTATCCTTGATGCACGAATCAAAATATTCTTTGATTTTATGTTACTTTAGCAAAGAAAATTAATGAAAGCAAAAGAAAGCTAGAAAAGCATTTTTCTCTCATTAGAGAAATTAAAACAAACGATTTGATAGAAAAGCATGATCGTTGGTCCTTGAAACGAAAATAAAGCAAAGCAAACAAAGAATCACGAGTCAAGGTGATAAGTCAAGAGAATGTGATTGAACTCTTAGACCCAAATGCATTTAGATAACATTAGCTTGAAGAAATTGTATAATTAATATAAAGATACATAAGATTCTCAAATATAATTCTACTTGCTCATTGGGACTATTTTTATAGCATAATAATATGTTAGGAATTATTTTAACCTAAAAGTTGGGATCTAACAATGCACTTGAACCTCCTCTCTAGCCCTTGATTTCTTCTAACCCATTGAGAACCATGAAAATAGTCACATGATGATAATCGCCAACTTATTCAATTTGCACTTTGCAATTGATCTTATCAATCAAGTTTTATTGCCTTTTTTTAGCACACGATTCTTCTGTCCCAACGTCAGTGTCTCCATTAAGTGTGTGAGCATATAAGGTTTTGATTGTGATTGTGGTCCAGGGTGTGTTGCTAATTATAATTCCTGCACTTGGGTTGAGATAGAGATTGCTCTTTGTTATTGTCTGTGGCTCTGGTTGAGATTCTAGGTAATGAATCATGATCACCAACTGCCCTTTATCATTCTGAATTTGTATTGCTATTTGTTTTCAAATGCTTGCACTCTGCCATTGAGGATCGACGTTGGGTCAGATTTTGTAAAGAGTTAAGGAAAACTGCCAACAGAAAGATAAGGATCAAGTCACTGTCCAACAACAATCAAATACATCAATAAAGTTCTCACGATTACCCCATTTTAACCATCATTTATCATATTTGATTTTGATTGACAGAAAACATAATAAATGGTTTATATTCGACTTGTAAGTGCAATGAACTGCATATAGTATATGGATTCGCCAAATTCACTGCAGGGATGTGTTAGGCATGAATTAGAGTAAACTAGAGAATAGGCCTATGAAATTAATTACCAGTATATCAATTTGGGCTTGTTACTTAAAATTTAGGTCCATTTCTTTTAGCACATCCCATTTTCTACCCACACACCCTGTGATAATTTCATTCCAAAATTACCCCTCTTGCAGCCCAAACACGCACACCCAAGCAATTGTAGTGGTTGACCGACCCCACAACTAGAACAAGGAAAACCAACCGAGCATAGGTGCCTGAGCTCCATTCTAATTTATCTTCATTTTACGTTTAATGCAGAGCATTCTCTCGGTTAGTTTTTGTGTGGGTATACTAAGATTGGGGTTTTGGGTGTGTGCGCGATTATTGTTTGAAGACAATTTTCAAATGAAATTTTAAATTTTGTTTATTAGGGCATCTATTATTTCTAAGCTCCTATGCTCAGAATTTTAACATGTATGTGTTAAAATTTATATATTTAAAATTTTTACGTATAAATTTTGAAATTCATATGAATCTACCTTTTCTATCAAGTTGATTCCCCATGTTTTAGCATGATGTTCCATCCGCTCATCTTGCATCTCAAATGGATCTTCCATTGTTTTGAAGAACCATAAGAATTCCTCCAATCTACTATTGAACCTCTCCCATGGCTCCTCCATATCAATTATCTCAAACATTCTCCTTTCTAGCCTCTCAAGTTGATTCTCCTCCAATTTCTTTAACATTGCCATTGTTCACCGGATTAGATCGATTACTCTAATACCTTATAGCAACTCAATTTTTAATTATGTGTAAAATGATAGAATGCTTACAAATTTTCAACATATAAACTTCAAGATCTATAAATAATAAAATTAGAGTTTCACGTCCATACAATTTGATGTCGCTAACCTAATCAAAAAAAAAAAAAAAATCTATAATTTACCTTATTTTGCACATCTTCTCTCTTACTTTAATGAGCATGAAGGAGAGGGAAGCTTTCTAATGATAATTTTCAATTATCATCGTTGCCAACGGGGTTTGGTGGTGTGTGAAATCAGAGTAGAGAGAAAAAGTTGTGGATGGGGCGTGAGAAAGAGGAGGGGGAAGCTTTTTAATTATTTTTTTAAATTAAAGGGTGTTTTAATTATTTTGCAGGGTATGAGGTGTGTGGATGGAAAAAAGGGATGTGCCAAAAGAAATGGCTTCGCAACAACACGAATTTGGGCCTCTGTGTATGTAGAAATCCTAAATCAATTGTGTAGCATTGAGCAAATTTATTTTATATGATGTTTTATTATCTGTTTTTGTCATTACGATTAATTTAAGTAAGTAAGATTCTTTTGGTATGATAATATTTTATAATTTTTTAATCTATCACAATATATATGATAAGAAATATAATATTAAGTTGAGACAATAAATTTTTTCTCCAAAGGCAAAGACCTTTCTGCCAACACTTTTTGGTATTTTAACTTTAGATTCACCGTTTGAGGCTCGTTACATGGGATGGTAATTTCATTACATGTTTTATTCCATGAAATAAGTTTATCTATGTTTTATTGAAAAAAAAAAAAAGAAAGACATGAAATAATCTTCTTGCATCAAGTCTAATTTCATATATAGAAATAGGAATTAATATTCCTACCTTAAATGATAGGATTGATCATTTTAGTCTCTTTGGATTTAGCATTTTTTTTTCAACTTACTCTTTTTAATTGCCTTTTATTTTATTTTTAACAAGGGTATAACTGTCTTTAAAATAAATTATGTTTTTATTTCATATTAATTCCTATTTCAATTTCATGATTTGTAATCTATGTACTAAACAAGTCATTAGTACTACTCAGTTGCAAGTAGTTCGATTAATAAACGCCCTTTCCTTTTGAGATTAAAAGACCAAAAAATGCAACCCTAAGACTCATACAGCCCTTCTTGTTAGTTAATTATCAAACTTCATAATATTTTTGCATATACTTTTTTTGCGCGTGTATATTTTTAGAGCTTACTACTTTATAATTTATCTTAGTATATGATTAATATATATAATACATAAGTTAATATTGTATTGAAATATTACTACATATTATATTTGCAACGTGATAGTCTAAGAAATTGTCCCACTGCATGTTCAATTGTGACCCATGATCTTTTTTAATTTATCGTCTAGTGTGATTTTTTAAAACCCACTCAAACTTAACTAAAGCATTTTTATTTTATATTATATATTTCATATACTATATATTCCTTAATTGTATAGTCAAACCTTGGCATCTATCCTCATCATATATGTTCTCGATCCAAACTTTAAATATAAGGGAAAGTCAATAAGACCTATTCCCACATCCATGTGTTTATGCCCATGCCACGATGCAAAGGCATATGGATCTGAACTTCTGAATAATAAAATGTTTACAAGGCAAAAAACAGCAAAACACATATGCTAACTATCATTTGGTAAGAAGCCCTTATATATTAAGTTTTTAAAATTAGGCTATTTTATGTTTGGATTTATAATTGAAAGGATAAAAGTAACCATCCAATTTCAGTGAAATTTTCTGCACTAGGGATCCCAAGCTTTCAAAAATTACTTTTTTCCTGCAAGCTCTATCATGTAGGTTCATAAAATAAGCTAAAAAGCAACTTTCTAAAAAGATTAGTAAACTATTTACATAAGTTTATTCAAGCATAATTTTATTTAATTATGAGACTAATAATAATAATCATATAAGTAACAAACTATGTCATCCAAAAGCAACCTTTGTACTTAAAAAAAAAAAAAAATATTGCTAGATATGCTAACACTAAGGAAAGTACTGCAGATAAGTAAGAAAGATCATCAATCAATCAACATGAAGAGTTTCTTTATAAAGAAAAAGAAAAATGAAAAGGAAGAAAAAACAAGCCTTCAACTTTTTCTTTTTCTGCTGAAAATAGAAGCCTTGAACTTAATTTCCTTTATCAACTAATGACAATGCTATTGGATCTGATGCCACTTCGCTGCCTGAGAAAAATGCTTATCTGAGCCTTCTGGCACTCCAACTTGGTTCCCCAGTGCTTACTTTTGGATCCAACTTGTCTAACCACTCTTGGAAACTCAACAAACCCTTTGATCCCTCTCTTTATATGAGGATTCTCAATCTTAGATTCCCTTCGTTGAAATGCAGGAGAAGGAATAGAACCACCATTATCAATGGAAACTGAAACTAACCTTCCAAAATTTTCTGAAAATCTTCCACTTGGAGAAGCCCTAATCTCTTCTTGCTGATTCTTTTGCCTTGTCTTGGAATAATCAAGTGACCCATGATTACCATTTTCAATCTCAGCAAGTCTCTCTTCATATAAATTCTTGGCTTCATTGAGCTTCATCTGAACTCTCTCTTCCCTTAATATCTCAGCAATCTTCACCATTTTTCTACCTTCTTCCATCTCTTTCTTCATCTGGGCAGCTTCCATTTTACTTGAAGAAGCTTCTTTTGCTAGCTTTAAGCACACCCTCTCCAATGCTTCTCTTCCTCTTCTTTCTTCAGCCAATTTTCTGCTCAGTGTTCTATTCACAGACTCTAGTTTCTTGCATGCTTTCCTTTCGTTATCGAGCTCAGCTTTCATGTCCAAGATTTTAGCCCTTGCAAATTCAAGCTTACAATCCATCATGGATCTGAAAAAGTTCAGATCCACAAGCTTTAGCTGTTGATTATAACTCTCATATGGCTCTTGGGAATTATAGAATGGGTTTTCATAAAGTTTCCAGCTTGGGCTAGTGCTAGAGCAGATGATCATGGGATCAGCATGAGTAATCATCATCGTTTCTTTGATGTTTTCTTTGATTATTTTGGATGCTTTTTTCTGCTACCACTCTGGCTCTTCACTTTCTTCTTTGTTGCTTTGCTTTGTATTCCTTTTCTTTTTGCTGAATTAAAGTCAAAAGAATGAAGGTGTAGGACAGGGAAGAGAACAGCAGCACATGCTCCTCATCCTCATTAATAATACAGTAAAAGTGGTGACTGGTGGTGGTCTTGCGTCTTGTCTCTGCCCTTACATTTAATGAACCCGTCCTCTCTACTTCTCTACATTTATTATTGACTAATAACATAAAACATATTAAAGAAAAGAAATTTGATATTAATTAAGTGGTGCCACATTTGCATGGGTGTGTCTAATATGATTAAGGGGGAAAATTAATGAGAAACTTTTTAAGAAGCAAATATTAAACATTATAGCTTTTCTTCTTTTGGTAAAAAAAAAAAGAAAAAGAAAGAAAGCAATTTAAGTTATACTATTTTATATGTTTGGATGAGTTTCTCAAAATATTTAAAGATCTTAATTAAAAAGTGATAATTGAATTTTCTAGAAAAACAGCTTCTGTAGCTTTTTATAGAAGTTCTCTCAAATATTGATAGGTTAACAGTAAAATAGTGCTTCATAATTATTATATCTTAGCACAAAATAGCTTCAATGACCCTTAAAAAAGTACTTAATCTTCGCTCTGTAAAGTATTATTTCAAGCAAAATATATATTTATCCAAACTCACCGTAAGTGTTACAAATATGCAAGTGTGAGTTTGAAAGTTTCACATACAGAGAATCAAGGCTTATGAATTGGAGAATATATAAGTGGAGATACTCGTTCCCTTAATAGCTCAAGTATTTTAGTTAAAAGTGATATCAAGTTTACAAGTACGTATCTCGTAAATTTAATTTTTGTACAAGTGTTTCTTTTAATAATTTTGAAAATGTAATTATATTAAAATTTAGTAAGAATAATTTTATCACTTTTATAATTTTACACAACTCAAATCGAATTAGTAGGTGTCCAATGTAATGTTAAATACCGATGATTCATACCAACCCATTACCCATAAGTGGTATATGAGCCTTGATGGTAAATAAATGCTATATGCAGCTACTATTTTCACCCCTCTAGTTTACTTATGTTACAAATCTTTAATGCCTAAATATGATATAAGTTACTGATAAATATAAATATATAAGAGACAAAATTATCTTCATTCAAAAATATTTTTTTAAAAAAAAAATATCATGATGAATCAATTTAAAAAAAAATAAAACTTTTATTTTAAAATATTGGTAGTTTTGTCTATTTCATACTTGTACATAAAAACAATAGGATTTTTCTATTGTGTATTTGTGGGTACACAATAATCATTAATAAATATGCATTGAAAATATAAAAGTTCAAAAATCAACCCATCATTTATTATAATAATATTTAATTATTCTCACTAATATTTTTATAATTTTAAAATTATCCTTATTCTTAATTTAATATTTATATTTAGGATTAATATTTAGAGTTTAGAGTTTATGCTTAAATTTAGGACTTATATTTTAGAGTTTAGGGTTTAGAATTTTTAAAATTTATACTTGGAGTTTAAGATTTAGGATAAACACTAATTTTAACCCTTAAACTTCTAAACTCTAAAATGTAAACCCTAAATTTAAGCATAAATCCTAAAAACCCTAAACTATAAATCTTAAATTAAGTGTAAGGGTATATTAATGAGAGTGACTGATGCTATTATGATAAATGATGTATTGATTTTTGAAGTTTTATATTTTTAAACACCTTTATTAATAATTATTGTGTATCTATGGATAGACAATAGAAAGATCTTATAACAACTAATAAAGTATGACTTAATTAATAAGTAACTTACATAGTTTAAGACATTTGTTAATATCAAGAATTTGAGCCCGATAACATTAATAAACTAAGGTGTAGAATTAGCCGCCTCTCTGTTCATGTGTAGATACATATGTATAGATATTCTCTTTTTTTACTGCTCCAGCTATAGTGTTCTTTAGGAAGAGTTTGTGAAAATCATACCCAAGCCAAGTTCTAAACCACATTTATATAGTAATCGTGTATTATACTCATAAAGAAATATTGCATTCTAGAAGGAACATAGATTGTTAGAATATCCAAGACATGGGTTGCTTTTACTTCTAGCTAGAAAGACACTTTTCCAGTTTGGATAACATATGTAAAGTTTTCACTTCCTTTTCTTCTTCTATTATCTTTGTGAAAGGAATATTATTTGAGTCAAAGCCCTTGATTGCAAATTTGTAATGTCATTGTAAGTACTATGGTCTATCACATACAGGATGACTTAACTTTTCAAGATGGAAATTACTAGATGAATCTCATTAGAATTTCTTTGCTTTTTTAAAAGTTTGCAAAAAATATTTGGGGGAAGGAGGGTAGGTCTCTGTCCTTACGAAGCTCCTACCTCTAATCAAGATAGTTATTATAATCTTGGCTAGTCATGTAAAATACTTTTACAGCAATAAATCATGTTTCTCATATTGAATATGATATTTATTCTTTTGTTTTTTTAAAATTTACTTATGTAATAGGCACATGGGATACCCTCTAGTGCTTTTAAACCTTTGCTCCAAACCATTAGGAATTAGTATTAGTGATAAAAAATTAGAACTATTTAAATATTATGACATGAGTTTAAATTTGTATGTGTACATGAAATATCTGTAAGAGAGCTCTATCTTTATTTGGATTCTCTAATTAAGTTAAATTAAATTAATTGTATATTAAAAGACTTAATAATAAATTTATGTATCATGAACACCAATAATCAAGATAAAAAAAAAAAATAGTAATAAAACATATACTCCGAATGACTTAATTAATTGACTACCATGAACCACCATCGAAATTAAACAAAAGGTACAAACCCCTTGATGGCACTTCTAATTCCTATCAAATGTTATAGGCTAATTCCAAAGAAAAATTCCCATCATGGAAAAGGAGAAACAAAAATTTCTTTTCACAAAGAACCTAAATGTAGTTTCTAGATCTAGAGTTACTTCCTAGACAAGATAGACATACAGAGTAAGCATGCTATAGGATCAACTAAATGATCTTAGTGGCAATATATTAGATCTTCTATATGTTGATGAGTTCAATAGTGTACATATATCTTCTAAAACGTAGTTTCTAATAACATTAACCAATGAGTCATAAATTTTATAATTTTGAAAGTCAATAATTTAGAGATATAAAAATATGTTTTAGTTTCTTTTTCTAAAACATATTCCCATCTTTCTCCAAAATCAATAACTTTTAAAGTTATTGAATTTATTTTTTAATATATATAAGATGGCATTAAATACTGCTGACCATATAGCAAACACCCATGAAACATTGTTACATATACCATATAGAAGATGACAAATTATATCATACCTACCACCACATCAACCAAGATATATGTGACCCCCACACTAACACGATATATTTTTTTTTTTTTTTAAAAAAAAAGAGTCATCATTGAAATAGGCATCATACACCCTAAACAAATAAAAGATCACCAAGCCAATAAAATTTAGTTTAGTTAATGTTCAAAAACATATCCTACAAAGACATGTGCTTAAATTATACTGCTAATATGACAACTTTCATTAAACTTTTATGTAAAAAAAAAAATTCACCTGGAAGAGTTGTATATGTGTTCCCAATTTTATGGTTAACTTTTTAAGCATTGAGAAAAGAGGGAAGGGAGTGTCCACTGTGAGAATAAAACCCAAAACATTAAACTCGACCATTTAATACTTAAGGTCAAAGGAGGTGTCACTGGTAATTGTAGTATTACTTGTCTATAAAGAAAAGTAAAACTAACAAATAATAACATCATTCTAAGGGCTTATGTTTTTGGGCAATTTCTTTTAGTGCATTTCAAAATTTCTGTTTGCTCATCCAATGCATTTAGGAGTTGAATTTCTGCACATTAAAAAAAAAAAAATTAACTTCCGAAAAATAAATTACATTTCAGAAATTAAACTTTCAGAAAATATGAGGATGTGCAAGAAGAAATCGTGGAATGTGAAAAAAGAAATTCCATGCTTCAATCCAGAATCCAGAATCGTAACTAAAATAAGAAAGGACCACTACTGCCTGCCAATCCATCCACGTATCCCCATGCCTGCAAAGTATTATAAGAATAACCAACCTATGTAACTGTAGCCAGAGATCTAACCAATGAGTTGGGCTCTGCTCGTAACTATCGCAACTCATTTCTTAAGGCACGCTTCATTTTTTCTACTCACACACCACAGTAATATAAAATGACAAAATTACCCTTTTAATCATTAAAGTTCTCAATATACAAATTTGGAAATCATAAAATGAAAATGACAAAAGTTCACCAGAAAATGCAGTGTGCTAGCATTACAAAGTCGAAGCTTTACCTCCCCCACTCACAATGCCAGCATTATAAAAAGCTCCATGTAAATTAGAAATGGGATGTGGGAAATAGAGCTAGCTCACCGGCAAAAAGAAACAAGAGAAAGAAATGACGGGTGTGGTTCATCCACGGTAGCAGCCGACAGGGTGCGACATCCCAAATGTGCAATCCCTGGGGGTGTACAAGGTTGGGTTATGCAAATTTCGAGGTGTGCCGGATTTCATATAGAAAAAGTCGAGGGTGTGTTTTGGATGACAAGGATAATTTGAGAATAAAATTGGTTTTGGGGTGTATTAGTAGAAATCTCCTGCGAGTGTTATGGTTGGGCCTTTAACGGCCCAAATTTTGTGATGCTTGAGTCTTTTTTTTTTATCACATACCAATACAAATTTTTTAATATTAACTCAAATATTTAAATAAGATATTATGTTTGATCTTAGAATATAAGATTATTAATATCTTATTTTTGGATCACTGTTTATGAGTAACCCTTTTATAGCACCTCATATAGAAATATCGTAAAAAATCTTTCATCTCACTCATTATAGCGTATAGCTTATAAATGTAGTAGAAAATCTTTCATGCTGTAATAAATAACATAAATCAAAAGATAATCACATTTGGTGTTAAGGAAATGTTGAGTTTTTCCCTTGCATAATCAATCTATAAATACTTCTATAAATTCTTATTACGACTTATGATATATATTCATCTTCAAATAAGGTAGTCTTTTCTTACCTTAAGTTTACATAATAAAATAAAACTATATATAACTAATGATTCACATTTTTTTTGTGTAATCTATTTCATTCTTTTTTGATTTGTTAAAAAAATTATTAAATAATTTAATAATATTTTAGCATTACTTTGAATAACTTAAGAGAATAGAACAAGAAATAGAATGTAGTGACAAGGTAAGATAGAAATGCAAATCCACCTAAAAGATTATACAATTTTTTCTATTAAAGTTAGATTATAGTAGTATGCGGAGACAAATTTAGGATAGAACAAACCAACACACATGATGAGATCAAGATGTAAATTTGCATCTTAAAATAAAGTTAGGCATAATCGAGACAAGAATAATTATGTCTTAATTTTATTTAATCTCATCTCAAATATTTTTGTTTTAATTTTATTTTAAAAATATTATTTTTTCATCACATCCTGTAATAGTATATTTTTAGAAAATATAAATAAATTTTGCACTAACATATTAGTAGTTAGGCAAGACAATAACGTTGGAAATGAAACTAAAACTAGAGAGTTTTCTTTTTTTGTTCCGAACAAGGTTGGGGACTAAACTTAAATGTCCCGTGTTTTTGTCCACCATTATTAAAGTATATCCATGTGCTTTCCATAAATGTGAAAATGTCTAACGTAGCGGTCGAGGAATAATATAGAGGAGATTCGCGTTTTATTTTGAAGATTCAGCCGTTAGTGTGTGAAAACGTTGAAGATTCAGTTGACTGAAAATAACATCAAAGACTAACGGAGCCCACAAACAAAATTGGCACAGCCAATGAACCAACCCAATTGACTGGGTGCCGGCCGTTCAAATCTTCGGCCTCCCGTGTTTCTCACGCTCTAATTCACGAAATTCCTTAAAAAAATTGTTTTTTCAATAAGAAATTTTCTTAACTATAATATAATAACAACAAAAATAAAATATATTTTCTAAAATGGATCCGTGCAAGAGAAATCGAATTTATTCTAATCTATTTCAATGTAAAATAATTTCAAACAATTACTTAATCATGTTATTGGATATGAGAAAAATTATTAGTTATATAAGACATGTTTGCTTTTGTTGTTTTTTGTTTTTATTTTTGGCGAAAATAAAAATTAGAACTAAATTAAAAATGTTTTCATTGAAAGTTGAAAATTAAAAAAAATTATTTTCAATGTTTTTACAAATAATTAATGACAATTTTGTTGATTTTAGATTTATCTTAGTTTCTTTTAACAATAAAGAATTAACAGTTTTTATGAAGAATCAAAAAAACATGAACAACTAATATATATATAGAAAAGGGATTCTTAAATTACTATTTTTATGCTGTCAAAAAAAAAATTACTTTTTTTATATAATAAAGTTTTTTTTTTCTTTTTTGAGTTGTTTTATATAATAAAGTCATAGTCTCGAACAACTAATATTTTAAAACATGAACAATGTATTCTCCAAGCATTTGATGCGTCTAGCACCATCAAAAGTGGTATCAGGTTCTAACAGGAAAAGGACAAAAGAAAAGTAGTATAAGTCCACAGGTCTAATTTAATGTAGTATGCAGAATATGAAGAATCAAACTCTATTTTTTTTTTTTTAAATGAAGAATATCAAGCTTTTATACCTTCATATAACAAAATAAAAAAAAAGTGTCAAAATAAAATTAATAAGATATTTTTTTAGTTATACCAAAGAATCAAATCCCTGCTTAAATTGATAAGATATTAAGAAAAAAAAATTATTTACTCGTGAAAAGGAAAAAAGAAAAGAAGTTATTTAAAGTTGAAAAGCAATCCTAATTAATTTAAATAATAACAATATATTATTGAATAATATTGTAAAATTAACTATGAATAATTTTTAATAAAAAAAGTTTATTATAATTTATAAGCTCTACGAAAATAATTTTTATCATAATAAATAAATAATTTTATAAGTTTTGACTGAAAATTAATTTAGAATTCAAACCTTTGAATACCATCAAAGAATATGGGAATATTCTAAATATAAAAATTAACTAATTTTTAGAAAGAAAAGTTAAAAATAAATAATCTTATTCTATTACTATATAAATATAAAATTTTCCATTAAATTAAAATACTTCCTCTATTGTCGTGCATCCCACGTGCTATACTGGCCGTTGAGATTCCACAGTACCATTTGCAGAAAACCCCTAAAACCTCTCTCGTCTAAGAACTAACGCCCGCTGTCGCCTACTGGAATACAGGAATAAATAGCTTACCAAACCAAACCCAACAATCCCTGCTCTTCAATACTCACAAAGTGCCACAAAATCATTGGAGCACAAAGACAGAGTCAGAGGATCGGAGAACCCAACAATGTCGATCGCTTTTTCGTTCCGTCCCTCTTCATGTTCTTCTTTCTCTTCTTCTTCTTCCAAATCCAGTCACAGCAATTCTTTTCCCTCGAATTCCTTCATCCGTCTCAGTTTCTCCCCATCCACAACCTCCTCCATCGTCCACCGCCGCAAAAACATCCCTTTTGTTATCTACACCACTGATGCTGGCAGTGGCGGCGGAGGAATCGGTAGCGGCGGAGTTTCCGGGGGTGGCGGCGGCGGCGATGGAGAACACGGCAATGCTGGCGATGGTGGGGAGAAAAATGAGGCGATTTTGGTGTTGGTGCAGGCAGGAAGGTCGTTGGAAAGTGTTCCCAATGACTTGGCGGCGGCGATCAAGGATGGGAGGATTCCTGCTTCAGTAGTTACTAGGTTTCTAGAGCTCGAAAAATCAGGGTTCTTTCGGTGGTTGCTTCAGTTTGGAGGGTTTAAGGAGCGTCTTTTGGCCGATGATCTGTTCTTATTCAAAGTCTTCATGGAGTGCGGAGTTGGCGTCTTCACCAAGGTTGGTATTTTTTTTTTTTCATGTTTTTAAATTTTCCAGACATTTTTGGATATAACAAAGAATCAAAGATGTTTGGCAATTTTTTTTGTGAATCAATTTGACTTTTTTTTTTTTTCCTTTTCTTTTTTCTGAGAAACAAAGATGTTATGTTGGTTTTAATTTTTCTTTTAAATATTTCTTTCCTTTTGGGACTGGCTGGCTTTATTGATTCTGTGAAATTAGAGAAATATGTAATTAATAGAAAAATGTGATCAGATATGTAAATGATGATGATAGTTAAAACCAATGTTGATATGATGTATTGAGATATGTTATAAACTATAGTTGATGGAGCGTTTGAAACATAGATTTACTAGCATCTCTTTTTCGAAGAGAAAGATTAGATTCTAAATTCTGATAGTATGGAACACAAAACAGAGGTGACGCGCTTTTAAGATTCATATGTAAGCTTTGTTGAACTTAGCGTGAATGCGTTATGCATATTTACTGGTAATGAAAGAAGAAAACAGGAAAACAAAGCATGTTTTTCTTTTCTTAATTGACTGCCTTATTAATCATTGATAATTTTGGTTTATGGTAAGTACTTCTTTTGTTTTAGTTTTTTTGACTGTTATGTATATTTGCTTATTATTTATCTTGTTACTTATTCTCCTGTTTGTATTTCCTAGACTGCTGCTGAGTATGAACGTCGGAGAGAAAACTTTTTTAAGGAGCTGGAAATTGTTTTTGCTGATGTGGTATGGATATTCACCCTTTCTGATTAATCTGCTTTGTGCAACTTCTCTATTTTCTAAACTATATCACATTATATAATGCTGTTACTCTTGGCATGAGCATGACTAACAAAACTGGTACAACAGAAATCTTGTCTAAAATATCATCTACTTGTTTTGGTTGGTGTTAAGCTATTGTATTCTATTGTTATGGTCCACCTATATTTATTTTGTCTCTGGATTGAGAAACAATGAGAGATCTCAATTCTCAAGATAGGAGAAAATTTCATTTGTTCTAACTTTCTCAACCATAGAGATTGAAAATTAGATGGACATATCTGGTCATAGATACCTAATGCTAGAAATGAGCTAGTGAAGTTGTTTTGAACATCTTTCTTTTATCTTTTTGGTCCATCGGTAAATCACAATAGAATTTGATCATGGGATTTCCACAACAGAGTATCTAATTTATTTTCTTTTTATATTAGGTCCAGATAAGGTGTGCAAAAAGGTGAACTAGAATGTTACCAATATCACTTATGTATTCTGTGAATTGTGCGATTTATGTTTCTTTTTTATCCATTTTGAAGAAATTTGTAGCCTGTTCTAATGGTTGTTAATTTCTTGTATATGTTGCATGTGCATCTGTGTCAATTCAAGTATATATGTTATTTAAGCGTTGTTTATGAAGTCTTCAAGCTTCTTTATTTGATTTTTCATTTTTCTGTTTCTTCTTCTAGTTTAACGAGACCCAAGGCTGAAGCATTTTTGCTTTTATTGCTCTTTTTTTTTTTTTAACTTTCAATTTTTAAAAAATATATATGTTTGTCATTTTTCTTTGGGAGACTCCAATTGAGATTTTCACTGAGAGATTAAAATCATGTCTACTTTATTGATAAGGAAGGTATCTTCTTTGTTTGGATCACAAAGAGTTTCTTTTCTTTCTAGATCAATTTATACAATAATCTTTGAATTCAGTGCTTTTTTTTGGCATGACATCTTGCTTTTCTGTCAATAAACCTTTTTAAGTCAATAGCATAACTATTCTTACATATATTTTTCTCAGGTGATGGCCATAATTGCAGATTTCATGCTGGTCTATCTTCCTGCACCAACTGTCTCTCTTAGGAAACCACTTGGAGTCAATGCAGGAGCCATTACTAAGTTTTTCCACAATTGCCCAGATAATGCATTCCAGGTCATTATATGCACCATAGATTTTCCTTTGAATTCTTTGCACAATTTTCCCAAATAAATGTCATTGGTAGTCACCACCAATCACACCGTTAATGTCATTTGCAGGTTGCTCTATGTGGAACATCGTATTCTTTTATACAGAGGCTTGGTGCAATTTTGGTATGTACAATAAGTAAATATATTAAAGCCTGGCAAGTTGTATCTATTTTTATTTGTTTCTTTTAAATATAAATTTTGGTATCTAATTGTTCTAAATAATCTTGTTATTTTTGCAGCGTAATGGGACAAAGCTTTTTGCAGTTGGGACTGCTTCGTCCCTGGTTAGTTCTCATTTTTCTCGCAAGTTTTTTTAAAGTTTAGAGTTTGATCTATGGGTTTTTCTGGAAGGTGCTTCATTGTTCATCGAAAAGTTGGGTGGATCTGTAATTTAGTAACTTAACTGAGTTACTAGGTGTTGACATCTACTCTACAACCATGAGGGTGGTTTTACGGGATCTGATATTTTATGAATTCTAAATGCAAAAGGTTAAAATTTGAAGTTTCTCATAGGTATGGCTTGTGATTGATTGACTCCAGATGGATAGGGATCATCTTCAAAAGAATTTTCTTTATGTGTTATATGTTGTGATTTTTTGTGCATTGTCGTATATTTAGAGTGTTGGATGTCTACTACTTTGAACTTCATCCCACCAATAAGATTTTTTTCCTTCCATCAATAGATGTCATGATAATATATCTAAGGTAGCAAGAACATACGTCTAGTGACATAGACAAAAGGATTAGTTTGAATTCAGCCCCCCATTTTTATTTTCTTTCTCTCATTTTCATGAGACCAGGCCATTAAGGTCGGGAATATTATCTTCTCAAGACCCATGACCCATGACCAAATCTTTGTGCGCCTGCTCTTTGGGGGTTGGTGAGGTTATTGTGGCCATATTATTGGTGACTTAAATGTTTTCGTTTTCTATGTGAGAATTGTAAATATATTGAATGTAAGTATTCTATCTGAATGAGCATTTTGAAGGTAGAAGAACAGATGCATTTTAGTTGCAATATATTTAAAGAAGTTTTTGTTAATGCATATATTTGGAGAATCACCGCGAGAACTCCTATCCAAAATTGCTCATTGTTTTTTAATTTAGTCAAAACCTTGATTCTTGGTATATGCTGTCCTACTGAACTTCATGTGATGGGATGCAGGGTGGTGCTGATTAGGGGTGGGCACGGGCCGGGAATTTGGCCGTCCCGGTCTTGGTTTTATATAGCCTTATCCCGGTTCCGTCCCGACTCTTTGTCCCGTCCTATTCCGGTTAAATTTTTTTTTTTTTTAAAAAAAAAAAAAAAGGCTGTGGGGATGGAAAATGATAAGTGGGTGTATAAAGTAATAAGAGGGGTGTTGAAAGCAAGCAGAAAAGAAGAAAGGTGGTGTGTAAACAGCAAAAATGGAAGTGTAAAAAGTAATAAACAGGACAAATATATATACTTATCGGGACAATTTCGGGACGGGACAGGACAGGACAGGACAAGACATATTTATATAAAATTTGGGACGGGACCGGGACGGGACTGGGAAGGGATTTTACTTGTCCCGGTCCCATCCCAAAAATTAACCAGGACACAAAATTGTGTCCCGGTCCCGTCCCGAATCTTTCGGGCCGGGATGAAACACCAAGATGTCCCGTCCCGTGCCCACCCCTAGTGCTGATTTGTCTTTTTGTACTAAAAAAAAGTAGTTTGTAATTTTGTGACATACACAATGTTTACTCGCATATGGTTCCGTTTTGTAGCTTAACCTAGTTTGTTATGTCCTTAAAGAGGTTATTGAATTGTATATGAGTATGTATTGAATTGGATTCAAATGCTCAAAACTTCCCTTCATAAGCCCTTGCATTGTAGAAACTTTGTCTGCCTTGAACAAATGCTATTGTACAATTTAGTGCATAAAGGGTTTGTGAAGTATCCATGTGTTTGTTTTTAACTTTACCAAATGATCCTGCCATTTGTTCTGTCTTTGCTGTTTTTAATGAGTTGAATCAATTGGGTTGAGACACTTGGACATGCTGGATTTTATGTTTATTCAGGTGGGAACCTCTGTGACAAATGCCTTGATTAAAGCAAAGAAAGCCGTTGATAAGTCTTCTGAAGGGGAAGTCGAAAATGTCCCAATACTGTCTACCAGTGCTGCATATGGTGTTTATATGGCAGTTTCTAGCAACCTCAGGTACAATGGATGGTGTTATTAGCATTGATTTATGTTATGATGTTGGTCTCTGACTTGTTCTAACCATTTTACACCAAAAAACGATATCTTTTACGGGCCACATTAATGTTTGGAAATGTTGTTTCATTGTTAAAAAAAACTAATTTTAGATATTGTTTATAAGTCTACCTTTGGGAAAATAATATTCTAGTAGAAATAGCAATATGACTGGAATGTAAAAGTAACCTCTTCTTCATTGGCATTATTTTTACAGTAAAAGGTCATTTTAGTCCTTGAAAGATGCAGTAAAATCACGAGAATTTTTTTTACCACTTTTATCCTAGAAGATCTGGAAAGTTTATCGAAATGGTCCCTTTTTTACTATCACTTTTGTCTTTGAAAAGGATTAGTTTCATATGAAAAATCTTCCGTCACCTTGTAAGGACTAAAATGACATTTTATTCTTATCATCAATAAAATACCAGCATGTTCCTTTCATCAGCAACTGGACAAATAGTTTGTTGTGTGGAAATTTTATGTGGAATTTGATTAAACAGGTATCAAGTTCTTGCTGGAATTATTGAGCAGCGGATGTTGGAGCCATTGCTACACAAGCACAAGCTTATGCTTAGTGCAGTTTGCTTTGCTGTTCGAACTGGCAATACATACTTGGGTTCATTATTGTAAGAAACTTCATACCCAGTCTCTCTCTCTCTCTAAATTCGGAGTAAAATATCTTTTTCGCCCTTGGATTATTTCTCACATATTACTTTAGTCCTTCATCTGTCTAATAATCTTTCAAGTGATTACATTTGGTACTTATAGTCGACCAAGTCCTCAAATAATCACTTAATCCACCGAATCAGTCTTTTAACAGTGATCATTTTTGGTACTTCTGATCTGAGAGGGGACTTGTAGCTTATAGCTTATAGCTTATAACTTTTGCTAAACTGACATTTGAGAAGTAAAATTCAAGGAAAAAGAATAGTTAGTTGTAAAAAAAAAGTGCTTATAGTTGTGGCTTATCATGTTCAACTTTGCCTTGACAGGTGGGTGGATTATGCTCGCTGGATAGGGATTCAGTAGGCTAAGGAGTAAAAGAATGGGGTATTTATTTTTCTACTGACTGATTTTCTCAATTGGTTGATCTTCTTTCATTATTAGGACACCAAAAAGAAAAGGGAGAAAGAAAATAATTTATTTTTAGTTTTTGAGATTTGATTGTACGATTAGATTTTCTTCCTCCTCTATATTTCTATGCTCATTGTCGAGCATTCTTCAGCAATTTTTCTGATTGATGTTGTGAGAAAGCACACATAATTTCAAACTCAATGAAATTGAAATTGTTGCTTTAGGTTAGCATTTTGCATTATTTATCATAATTATACTGCCGGGCGGGCGGTCCGACGGGGGATTTGACTTGTCCAGGTGGTTCTTCAAAATCAAATGAAACTGAAAAAAAAAAAAAGGACCTGAGAATCCGATGGTTTTCTCTGAACCATTCGGTTGGAGTTTTCAACTACTAAGTGTAAAGCTCTGTTTGTTTTTGATAGATACTTTCAACTGTATGTATGCTGCACTGGGTACTTTCTTCCATCTCATAATGTGTTGTTTAAGAATTTTTATTTTATTTTAAATATGTGTTGCTTTAAAACTTTAAAATTCTTTTTTTTTTTAATACCCTCAAAGAGATAAAAAAGTTGACAATGTAGTTAATAAAGAAATTAAATGACGACAATAAAGTATTTGACATAATCCAAACGCATAATTTCTTATTTCTATGGTAAATATGTTCAAAAATTTTGGATCCATGGACTAGTGAATACTAGTTACTAGATTTTATATATGTTGATATCAGGCAATAAGTTCGTCCTTCTCACAGGTCCTATATTTGACTTGTGCTACATTTGCATTAACATTATGCATCACATCACAGCAATCTCTTCTTTCCACCTGCAAAGTAACAAAAACTTTAAGTAAATACAGTACCCTATGTATATAATGAAAAATGATACGCACACAAAGTAGTTATTAATAATAAACTATATACAATTAATTGCAGATGAAGTCAACTTAAGGGTGAAGATAAGAATTTGGATTAGTCACAGTAGACCAGTGAGAAAACAAGAACAATGAAAAAAATGTCCATTGTAATGGACTGTGAGTTATTGGATTTGCCTCAAACTATTTAGAGTAACAATTTCATTTAATGACTAATAGTTTGATTGCACAGTCTAATAACTACATCAAAGGCAAAGAATCCTCGTCACAAAGATTATGGTCCTACTTTGCCAAGGAATAGTCATATTCCACATCGATCTCAAATTACATTTTCAATGCACCAAAACCTGATTAATATTTTCATACTTTTGTAATTTATATCCTATTTTCATTGTGTCTATACATTTGTTATCTCATCCCTTCAATTCCTGTCTCCACCAACCCCTACTTCCCAACATCTCCACAAAAAATACTTATATTCTCTTTGAAAGCATTGCAAAATCTATGCATTTTCATACTTGCACTCCCTGGTGCCAATTTTGATAACATAATATAAACTATTTAGCATTTTCAAAATCACGAAGTACATATAATCAATTCAATAAGGATATGGATGGATGTAAGTAAAATGTGAATAAAATGTGGAGTCAATGTGCTATTCAGCTTTAAAAGTGAAATATCACTACAAGAAAGAAAAAAAAAAAGAAGAAATTTCTAAGGGACAACATCCAATATTTTGTCAATTTCAATGGAAATTGACAAAATTTCATTGAAAAATTTATTTTTAGAGTATTTTTTTAAAATATTTATTTATGCTAATTAAAGTATATCATTTTTTTTTCTTCATAATTTATCTCAAACTCTACCTCATTTTATTTTGCTTAAAAAATATAAAAAATTAGTGTTGTAAGTATTAATAAATCCAATCAATGTTAGAGAGAAGATATTATTTCTTAATTAAAATATGTAAAAAAAAAAAAAACACAAACTGTGTTGCTTCTGATCATAATTGACCATGTTCTGATGCTAGTAGAATAATGTTATTTTGCAGTGTAAAAATACTAACCTCCATGTTTCTCATTATGGGCGAAAAGACCATTATTTTGGTAATAGATTCAGCTGAATGATTTCCACTTGCAGAACAAGCAGGAAAACCTCGTGGTGATTTTCTTACATATGTTGTAACTATTTGATCACCATCAATTTTCTCTATAGAATCTCTGAAAAATGCATGAGGAGCTTCACACTTATTAAAATTCCTCCTTGAATTGAACATGTACAATGGTGGCTTGGCATATTTCTTCCAAGGTTTAAATGTTTCAAGAGGTTTCTGCAGAAAACTTCGAGGAAAAATGTTCTCATAAATATGTTTTGAGTAACCCCATGAGACTGAGAAAGTCCAATTGCTGGGTTTATGATAGCAAATGGTTTGTTGTAGAATGCGTGAGTGATCAAATTTTGCAGCTTTCATAAGATGATTAATGGATTCAGAATGGCTCTTATTGGTGAAGATGGGCTCTATGGTGTCAATATGGTGGAGAAAGAGAAAGGGAGTGTGGATGAGCTGCTAGAAGACCTGATATGTCTGCATGGAGATCAATCTGTACAGGAAAAGATCAAATTAATTTACTATGGTGAAAAAAAGAGAAAAGGCACAAAAATTTGATCTTTTTAATTCTAAAAAATTTTCTCAATTTTTTTTTTTAAAAAAAAAAACTTCAAACATGTCCAGTTGACTGTCAACCTTTGAATTCACTTACACTTGCAATGATTGTGCAGTTGAAGGTGGATCCAAGGACTATGTTATAGACTTCATTTGATTCAAATCTTAAATATTTGCAAAGGATGTAAGTTTTAAAAGATTGATATAGCTATTGTAATTATTTATTTATTTAATTTTTTGATAAAAATATAAGAAACAGTACAAGAGAAAAATCCTTCACATGAAAAACAATGAAAAAGAAGAAACTAAATTAAATCTGAAAAAAATGAAAAGATTCTATAAATAAAGATTTGATTACCTGGTGAAAACCCTTTTCAGTTGTACGATCAATCCCAAGATCAGCTAGACGTGCACTTAAAACATTGTCACTTGTAAGTAAGTGGTGGGGATATCTCTCTGTACACCCATCTAATTTTTTTGACAATGCTTTCATAAGTGGGTAACTCAAAGCATACCCAGCTCCTCCATATGCCATATCAAAGGATAAAAAAAAATTGCTCAGAGTACATTCTGAATTTGTCCCAATATATAAGTACTTGGTGTGATCATACTTGGCTAACACCTCAACCAAATTATCAATCACCAGAACAGTGTCATCATCTGCCATAACATCCTATCTAACATTTTCATCTCCCTCCCTAGAAATCTCCAAAACGGTGCGTAGGATTCGAAGTTGGATCTTGTTGCTATATCTTGGGAATGCCCTAAGCTTGGTGATATCTTCATTAACCCTAAATGGAGGAGAAGTTGAAGGCCAAGGGAGATGTTCCTTTCTAGGAGCCTTGTCCAAGAAAATATATCCCTTGGTCACATTGGGTTGCCACCATGATTCAATGTATGATTTTCTGTGCTTCCAAGTTTTGACAGAACCAACCATGCCAAACACAATGTGACTAATGTTCGTGGAGGCAGCTGCGGCGGCTCCCGGGGTTGAAGCTGACAATTTTCCTTGAAATTTAGCAAGGATGGCAGGGAGTTGGAAAGAAGGAATTATCAAGATTAATGTATGAAACACGAGCAACACTGGACCTAAAATGGCAAGAGATTTGTATGGAGCTCGATGAGAAAAAGGAGTCAGCTTTTGTCGAATTGATGTGCTCAAGTTGATAGAGGAACCTTCGGTAGACATAGCAAAGAAGGGAAAGTTAGAATGAAGCGAATTGTAGAGAGTTTTGCTACTTATCATAATTGTACTGGTTCTTCTAGAGAAAAACAAGCGAATTGAACTGTTTTCTCTGAACCATCATTGGGTGTGGATTTCAACTGAAATTTCTGTAAAGCTCTGTTTGTTTTTGATAGAAACGATTTTCAGAAATAAAATGATGTAAGATCTAAAGTGGTGTTCAAACAAAAAGAGAAAAAGAAAAGGACACTGTCAAAAACAGAAGATGAAGTGGAGGAAGATTGAGGGGTGAATAAATGAATACCATGTATGAAGATTGGGTTTTCTTCTTCTATCTTGTTAGGGGTTGAACTTGGCCTCATGACTCTATGGAAGTTTCTGGAAGCTTGCCAAGGGACAGCTGCTAGAAGATCTGATATATATGTGACCAAGGATATCAATCTGTCTAAGAAAAGATCAATATGTTCAAATTAGTTGACTCTGGCAAAAAATAAAAAATAAGAAGAAATGGGATAAAGATATTTGATCTCTCAAACCTTGAAACAAGCTTGGTGACTCTAGACCTTAAAATATTAGAAGAAAATATTCCTTAGAACATAGTTCCTCTAAATGCTATATGTAAAGGATTACAGGTAAAAGATCCGCATACAAGTCCGTGGGTAAGGCGTGCCTACATGCCTGATTCATGAATCATAAAAAATATAAATTAAAAGATTTATAAATAATGAGATTCTTAAAATATGTTTAATCAATCTTAAATATTAATTATAAAATATTTTTAAAAAAAGATTCTTTAGGGATTAAAATCTCATCCTTTTATAGATTGTTTTTTAAAGAAATCTCATTAAAAAAGAATCTTAAAAAAAAATCCTAATTTGAAATTCATGAAATTCAAAAAAGAATCTATCTATTAAATATTCCCTTATAAGAATTCACTAAGATCAATTGTGCTTATCCCTTGTCAACTTAAGATTTCAAAATTAGCTTATGTGTCATAAAGTTTATCTATCTTCCTAAATGGAAAGTTTATCTCTAACTTTTCCAACGCTCCGAAATTCCATAATACCTAAACTACCCATCTTCATTAAATGCATTTCAACAACATAAAACAACAGGTGGAAAAACAAAGGGAGGCCAAAACCACCGCATTCCATTGTGCACCATCACACCCCCATCACTAGAAATCTTGACATGGCCAAAAAAATTACTCATTTCTCTCTCTACAATGCTAGAAATCTCTGGGATGTGTTGACAAAACTCAAAATTCATTGTTTTTGTTGGAAATTAAACATGTTTTTCACACTTTATAATTATTTGATGTTTTGAACAAAGATTTATTGCTATTTTAATTTGGGTCAAGTATTTTTCACTATTTTTAGCTCTTGCATGTACCAAAGTAGGTAAAAATTCTATTTTCATATTATGAAATTTCGATATTGAACAAATTTTGTAATGTAAATTAATTTTTATTATGGATTTTAAAATTCCATAGTTATAATTGAACAAATTGCATACTTTGAAAGTAAATCTTTAATATAAGATGATATTTGTCCTTTATAAGAATGTTTTATCAATTAGAACTGAGCAACATTCCTATGAAAGACAAATATTATTTATATTAAAGATATGCTTTTAAAGTACATAACTTGTTCAATTATAACAATAGAATTTTAAAATTTGTAATAAAAATCAATTTACATTATGAAATTTGTTCAATCTCAAAATTTCGTAATTCAAAATGATTGACAATGAAAAGTATTCAAACAACTCAAGTTTACTTACTCTTGCACACCCAAAGGTCGAAAATGGTATAAAACACTCAACCCAAATTGAAACAGCAACAAATCCTTGCTCAAAATGTCAAATAACCATAAGGGGTAAAAGAATAAAAAAAAAAAGCACTCATTTTCAACAAAAACAATGAATTTCAAGTTTTGCCAACACATCCCAACAATTACCAACATTGTAAAGAGAAGAAAGAGAGATTTTCCCGTAACGACAAGATTTCCAACAATGGGAATACGGTAGAATGTGGTGGTTTTTCCTTCCTTTGTCTTTCCATCTATGGTTGTGTTAGAAGGGTGTGTGAATTGTGTTTAATGAAGATGAGTAGTATTGTTATTATGGCAATTTGGGCGTTGGAAAAGTTAAATGGGGGTGTTGGACAAGAATTTCCTCGGATTTTATAGCATCCCATTCAGTTTTGGGCTGGCCAGGTCAGCTCGGACATGAATTTTTTTCTTTCTTTTCTCCTGTTTTGAGGATAGGTCATAAGTGAGCGTTGTTGGATGGAGCGTTTACCACTTACCAAAGGTTATTGGTGATGGTAAGGGCATAACCATAACAATCTCTTCAAGCACTATGGGTTGAATCATAAGAGATAGAGATATCTTCTGAAATCATTGGCCAATAACCACCTCCACCAAGTGTAATTTTGAAATATGCACTACGACAATTTATTTAATTACTTATGAGATTATGAGATGTCATAGTTGACATGACAAGCTGGTCATGACAGTACAAAAAAAAAAACCAAAAAAAGTGAAGGTGGGCACTCATTTTGTCTATATTCAAGTACAAGGACCCGTATCAAAGGAAATAAATTAAGATTTGTTTAAAATTATAGTGACCATATTTAATCCAAAAAAGAGTCTGTACTTTGAGTTCTTTTGATACTCTGGCTAGAACTATGGCTTTTGATTATGAAACTCTAAGCTTTGATAATAATTGCAGTGTTGATTACAAACCATTTGATAAATAAAGAATGTGCATATAAATACACTATATGCTTGCTGCCACTTGGTCAGATCAATTATTTTTGACACAAACCTAACTCATCTTATTCTTATGAAATGTTTTCCATAAGTCATTTATTTATTTCTAAGGGAACAAGTTTAAAACTTTTAAATGCATGGTAAAGAGAAATAGCATAGAAACTCTACTAATACGAGTTACTTCATTTTATATAATGTTGATATCAGGCAATAAGTTCGTCCTTCTCACAGGTCCTATATTTGACTTCTGCTACACTTGCATTAACATTATGCATCACATCACAACAATCTCTTCTTTCCACCTGAAAGCAACAAAAACTTTGCAATTATATGCAAATGATATGCACATAAATTAAGTATTTACTATCACAAACTATATAATTGCAATTCAAGTGAGTGGTGCAACTTAAACTCTTTCATGTCAAAGAAAACTAACATTTACTGTGGACGTTCTCTAGGAACTCTTAAAAAGGACAACACGTAAGGGTTTTTCTATTTTGCTTTTGGACAATACAGAAGTATGGAAAACAATCCAATCACCATGTTCTAGGAGACTTTAGTGATGGTTTCGCACAAGGAAACCCTAATAATAAAGTGATTACTTTTCTCGCTTTTCCTTTTTTCCTAGACTAATGCTATATATAATTGAGGGTTGACCTTACATTCATGCAATGTATGATACACAAGTTTAATTAGTTTAAGTTAATTCAAAACAACTGGAAGCAATCCCTTGAAAGATAAACCGTTGACCTTTTTAACGTTATTGATAAGTTGGTTCCTTATGACGCCACTGTTCTTAAAACCTTTATGCAGTATTAATATTAAATTATTGATTTTAAAAACGAGTCTTGTATGTCTTTCTTTGACTTTAATGCTACCTAATTAACTTCTTTACAAAAACAAGAGAACTTTGCTTACAAAAACAATCCAATGATTAAGCTATCACTAATATGATATTTTCGATGGGGAGAAACCAAATATCACTTGCTTCCTTGTGGGAAACGATAAATACTTACATTCTTGTAATTTTGAGAACATCCATAATCCATGCATTTTCCTCGGGGCTGATTAATTTCTAAGATATCTACTTAATGATAGGTTTGAACCCTAGTATAGTTTCACTAAAAAAAAAAAGAGAGGGTAGAAAAGAGTAGTAATTTTGATAACATAACATAAACTATTTAAATAGTATTTATGTAATCAATAACTTCAATAAAGATAAGTAATGTTTGGGTAATATGCAGAGTCAATATGTAATTGAGCTTTAAAACTGAAATATCACTGCAAGAACAGAAGAAAAAGAAATCATTTTGCAGATTAGAAGTACTAACCTCCATGTTTCTCATATTTATGGGTGAAAAGACCATTATTTTGGTAATAGATTCTGCTGAATGATTTCCACTTGCAGAACAAGCAGGAAAACCTCGTGGTGATTTTCGGACATATGTCGTAACTATCTGATCTTCATTTTTCTCTATAGAATCTCTGAAAAATGCATGAGGGGCTTCACAATCATTAAAAATCCACCTTGAGTTGAACATGAAAAATGGTGGCTTTGCATTTCTCCTCCATGGCCTAAATGTCTCCAGAGGTTTCCGCAGAACACTTCGAGGAAAAATGCTTTCATAAATATGAACAGAATAGCCCCAAGCAACCGAGAAAGTCCAATTCATTAATCTATCATAGCAAATTGTTTGTTGTAAAATGCGTGATGGATCAACTTTTGCAGCTTTCAGAAGATGATTAATAGATTCAGACTGGCTCTTATTAGGGAAAATGGGCTCTATGGTGTCGAGATGGTGGAGAGAGAGAAAAGGAGTATGTGGATGTGCTGCAAGAAGACCTGATATGTCACCATGGAGATCAATCTGTACAGAAAAATATCATACATTTAACTTAATTAGTTGTTTGTCTAAATAAAAAGGAAATGACATAAAGATTTGATCTCAAGATCTTGAAAAAATTTCTCAAACATTTTATACGATAAGATCAAACTTTGGTAATTTTAGGCCTTAAGGTATTAGAAGAAAAGAAGCTTGGGAAACTTGGACTTCCTTAAAGCATATACTTTCTCTAAATTTTATATATTGAATAAGAAAAGATAATGTCAATAGCAAAAGAAATTTGTATATGCTCAAATTGAATTATTACTGCAATTAGAATAGTTAAAAAAAAAATATAATGTACAAATTATTTCAGGCACAATTAGAGACGATAAACTTGTCAAGGTTATAAATTACTAGAGGAATCAATCCCCAGTAGTTCAAGTGCCTTAATATCATTATTTCTTTCATTTTATGGTAATATCATTATTTCTTATATCTTACTAAGTTATGATATATTCACATACTATTAATCCAATTATATAATACACATATTGCCCCTATTTAAACATAGTTAAATAATATGGTTTTATACCCTAAATCAATAAACTTAAGTTATCTGGTTCTATTGGAGGGAGGGGATGATTGCCGATAATTAATTCGACTAGATTGGAGCAAATATATCCGATTCAAAATTCAATACATGAAATTATCAGAGTAGATAATGATGTGCAGATCTTTTTTAAGAAAAAATATAACACATGGAAAAGAAGGAAAAGAGTTTCTTCTAAGAAGTTTTGAAGCACATAAACTCTGAAATTCTAGTAGAAATAATCTTCCAAAACAAAGAGTGATATATATGACTGTATAAATGGAAATTACTTCCTCATAGACAGACAATGCAAAAAAGAAAAGAAGAGTAATAAAATATCTAGAACTTGAATTACCTGGTGGAAACCCTTCTCAGTTATACGATCGATGCCGAGATCAGCCAGACATGCACCTAAAACACTGTCACTAGTATACAAAGGGGGGTATCTCTCTATGCACCCATCTAGTTTTTTCGATATTGCTTTCATAAGTGGGTAACTCAAAGCATACCCAGCTCCTCCATATGCCATATCAAACGAGAACTCAAAATTGTTCTGTGTACATTCTGAATTAGTCCCAATGTATAAGTACTTGGTGTGGTCATACTTGGCTAACATGTCAACTAAATTATCAATTACTAGAACAGTGTCATCATCTGCCATAACATACCACCTAACATTTTCATCTCCTTCCCTAAAAACCTCCAACACTGTGTGTACAATTCGAAGTTGGATCTTATTGCTATATCTTGGGTATCCCTTAAGCTTGGTGATATCTTCATTAACCCTAAATGGAGGAGAAGTTGAAGGCCAAGGGAGATACTCCTTTCCAGGAGCACTATCCATGAAAATATATCCCCTGGTCACATTTGGTTGCCACCATGATTCAATGTATGATCTTTTGTACTTCCAGGTGTTGACTGAACCAACTATGCCAAACACAATGTGACTAATATTGGTGGGAGCTGCCGGGGTAGAGGCTGGCCATTTTTCTTGGAATTTAGAAAGGATGGACTGGAGTTGGTAGGAAGGATTTCTCAAGATTGTGTAAAACAAGAACAAGACTAGACCTAATATAGCGAGAGATTTGTATAAAGCTCCATGAGAAAAGAGACTCATCTTTTGTTGAGTTGATGTGCTGAAGTTGCTAGATGCACCTGTGTTAGACATTGCAAAGAAGGAAAAATTAGACTGATGCAAATTTCTTGATGAAAAATGTTTATATAAAATGATCAAAGCATTGGGAGAATTCTTTGTTTTGAAGCTTAAATAGTACGTAAGCCATAGTCAAGACTCTCTTGATTAAGAGTCCAATTCATGCATGTGAGTGTGCGAGGCTAATCTCTTTTTCTTGTTTCCAAACACTTAAACAAGATTGTCAAATATGAACTAGCTTTTGCTTGTAATTAAAACCATTGACTTTAGTGATTATCGCTTCCTTTAGTTGTTTCTATCTAGCTTTTGCCTTTTTGAGTGTGTTATGCAAGCACGTGAAAGGAGGATTAATTGTTGGGAAAGAAAGATTAATCCGGTATACTAACCTAATTATTCCTACCATTTGATAGAAAATTATAAATAAATAAATAAATTTTATGTGTAGGTTTTGAGAATAGTTGAAGTAAACTGCATAAGGGATTATATTATACAATGATTAGCTACAAGTTTTACTCTGACACGGACTTCCATAGAGTTTTCTTTAGCCTGGCTGGTTAACAATTGAAGTTCTTAATAAACCAATATACAAAATTGATTCTTAAGTTAGAAGGCTCATAGCTTACGTACAATTTAAATTGAATCACTAGTATGGGAACAAGACAATTCAATGGAATTTTTAACGTAAAAAAATTTCTTAATTATGCCAAACCCATGTGTAGTTTATGTATAGTTTAGATTAAATTTCTAAACTCCATGTAGGCGTTGAATCCTAATTAAGTTGATAACTGATATCAAGTGTTCAAATCCCACAAGAAACATTATTGGCCAGGGTATGCCAAAGTCCCAATAGGAAATTAGTCTTGCACCAAATGTGGGAACTATCTGCTGAAAAAAGAAACAAAATAAAAACCATTAAGCAATTAATTTAGTTTCGCGTGGTTTTAAAATCAAAAACTAAATGAGTTTCTAAAAGGAAAATATTCACACATTTAAAGTATAAAGCTAATTACTATTTTCAAGACATAAAAAATAATAGGGGCAATGTTCATTGTCTATCTTCATCCCAGTTGAAAAAGTTAGAAAATTGTGGCATAATTATAAAAAGGAAAAACATTCTAAGGAAAATATTTTGCCGTGTTTAATATTTTTTCAACAATTTATATTTGGTACACCATCGCAGCTAGATTTATATATATTTTTTTAGAAAGTGCTTAATAAAATTAATCATTTTGGGGGATAAAATGTAAAAATTTTATACCAAAAACCAAAAAGATTGCACCAATGCAGAAACCTCATAGGATAGCAATAGTAGTGAACCCATCTTCTAGGAAGCGTTGCCCAAAAACTGTTAAAAACTATCCTTGGTAATATTACATGTTTTTTTTTTAATGGTTATCTTCAATAAACCACAATAAAAATAATCAAATTAATTATATTTAAAATCAATCATGGCACAGTTCATTTTATGTTGTTGTGATGTTCGTATGAAAATGATTTTTAAAATATAAAAAGCTTTTTAAATTGTGCTACATAAATAGGTTAATTAAGAATATTGATGTTGAAAATTTAGTTTCAATGTCCCTATAATAACTCTTTTCTCAATGTAAGCAAATCCTAAAACTTCAGAAAATATGTTGTACGTAGAGTCAATACAAAAGCTCTAACGTTTGTTGACATTATTAGGCAAACACTTCATCCTTAGTGCAGTTCCTATATTTGATTTCTGCAACAGTTTCGCCAACGGTATAATTAACATCACAACAGTCTCTTCTTCCACCCTGAAAATAACAAAATTTAACTTCATATGAGTATCCTATACAAATAAACTATATATATGCATGTGGCCATGCAATATCTTTGTGGGTTTAGGCTAGGGCAGAGCTAGAACAAATATACTGAGGAGCCAAAATAGTTAAATGATGTAATGGAGAGGAGTGTTGCATTTTTTTAAGGTGCCACTGATATAAAATACACATGATCTAGAGTTTCTTAAGAATTAAGCTTTAGATTTATTTATTATTCGGATTTTATTATTTCACTTTATTGTTTCAATTTTAAACTCTTATTTAATTTTCGTTACTATATAGATTTTTTTTCATTAAGGTTAGGATTCCTTTTTTTTATTAAGATAATGGAAAGGTATCAAAATAAAGAATTAGAGACTTACATATGGTTTTATTCACTTAGAAAAAACTTATGATCGAACACTAAAAGAAGTGCTATGAAAGGCTTTGGAAAAGAAAGGTATTCGTGTGGCATATATTCGAGCCATATAAGATATATATAAAGGGATATCTACAAGTGTAAGAACATCTAGAGGTGAGACTACGGACTTTCTTATAAGAATAAGATTACATAAAGGCTTAGCTTTAAGCCTTTACTTGTTTAATTAAGTCTTAGATGTTCTCATCAAGGACATACAAGAGATTGTCTCTAAATACATGTTATTTGCAGATGATATAGTTTTGGTTAAAGAATCAAAGGAATACGTAAATTCTACATTGGAGATTTGGAGACAAACATTGGAATCAAAGGGTTTTCACTTGAGTAGGAGTAAAACAAAGTATATGTATTGCAATTTCAATAAAAGGATGAGAATGATTTTGCAGTAAAAAATTAGAGAACATGTTATACCACAAGTTTCTAAGTTCAAGTATTTGGGTTCAATTTTACAAGCTGGATGATTAAAATGGAGAAAGGCTTATGGAGTTATTTATGATTGAGAAGTACCTACCAAACTTAAAGAGAAGTTTTATCGTACTGTTATTTTACCAATTATGCTTTATGAGAGTGAATGTTGAACTTTGAAAGGATAATATGAGTACAAAGTAGGGGTAACATAAATAAGAATACGAAGATGGATGTGTGGCCAAATAAGAAAGAATAAGATACAAAATGATTGTATAAAACGAAACATCGAAGTGGTACCTATTGAGGAGAAGATGATAAAAAATGAGTTAAGGTGATTTGAACATATGCAGAAAAAGCTACTACTAGTGAGGAAAGTTGATCTTATGATATGTAACCTTACGAAAAGGTGTAAAAAGAAAACTAAAATGACACTTTGAAAAGTTATAAAAAAAATTCTTACAATTAACAATATTTCAAAAAATATAATTTTTAATAGAGCACAATAGCCTCACCTAATGAGATAATACTTGTTATTATTGTTTTTGTTTATTATTAGAAAACTTTGTTGTTTATAGTTAGGCCTTTTTTGTATTAAGTTTATTCAACCTTTGATGAATAAAACATTAAATATTGTTCTTTAAGAGAGTATCTGGTTTATTTTTAGTGAAGTACCTCATCTAAAGATTATCTGCTTCCCACTCCAATGAAGCTCCGCTCGAGTCTAGGTAAATGCACGCAAGCATGCAAATGGTGAAGTTTTGGAATATATCTTTCTAGGGTTCAACTTAATTAACATTATATATATTTTGATTAACTACAATTTTAATTTAAGTGTATTATTAAAATCAAGATCCACTAAGATGTAAAGAATATGATAGTATCACGAAATTACCACAACTAGTACTTTTGTAACTCATATTTATCAATAATTTTCTAGGGAAAAACGAGGCCCAATATAAACACTCATACTATTTGTAGATTTGTTTGTATATATTTATATACATTTTCTTTAGAGAACATTTCTTAAACTTTATATCATGTGTATTTTATTTTTAAAACTTTTAAAATATACATTTAACTTTTTCAAACTTTTAAAATGTATACATTACAACAAATTCAAACTTTTATTAAAAATTAACAGAAAAATATATTTGCTTGCATTGTTTCTTTATTAATCTCTTTCTTGTGATAGATAAATAGAGATAATAGATGAAAATAGAGAATTGGTGAATAACATAACTTTTTTTTGTAAAATTTTTAAGAGGTAATATGCACACCTTAAAATTTTAAGGAGGTTAATTAATTGTACATTTCAAAAGTTTTTAGGACAAAGTATACGTAAACCAAAATTTAAGAGTATTTTTGAAGTGCTTTTTTCTTATTTTATATCTCTTATTTTTTATCTAACTTACTTTTTATTTACAATATTAACCTTACAGATATCTAATATACCTAGAGTGTACACAAACAATTGAGCAACTATCATTTCCTTTCTATAAATATCATTTTCCTACAGCAATATACAAATCTTTTACATACCCTCATTTCTTGTAAGGAAAGTCTAATTGTACACCTACTTTTTCACACCTCATTGCATTCTTCTAATTTTTAGTTTATTTGTGCAAATAAAATTGTAAACATAGAAGAGATGAAAAAAATATAAAAAATATATGTGTATTTATGAGCCTAGGTATAGCACATCTCTTTCTTGCACCATATTAACTTATCACAATCACTAACTTAGATTAGGCGTTACTACACTGGACTCTAGCTCAACAAACTCAACCCCAAACCTAACCATGCGCCGACCCAGTCTTTTTAGGTTTTTCTAGTTTACATTCAGGTATTATAACACTATTTCGGTATACGAGTAATCACTATTTAAGACAAATTAAAAAATAATTCCTCCCAACAAAAGCAATGCCATAGTTTCAAACTAAGGAACTTTTAGCCTGGAAAGTATTGGTCTCAGCCTGCTTTCTATTCTTCAAATAGGCATCGTCAAGTTTTTACAATGGGGTAATCTAATTAAAAACTATGTAAAAACAATGATTCTGTGATATAAAATGCTAACCTCCACGGTTTTTGGTATTGGTGAAATGACCATTATTTTAGTGATAGGTTCCGCAGAATGGTTCCCACTTGCTGCACAAGCCAGTAAACCTCGTGATGATCTTCGACTGAATGTAGTAAGAATTTGATTTCCATCAATATTCTGATTAGAATCTGCAAAAAATGAATGAGGATCAACGCATGGATTTCCAGTAAAAGAAGGCCATCTTGTGTTGAACATGAAGAATGGTGGTTCCTTTCCACTCCCACTCCACCAAGGTGTGAATGTCTCCAGAGGTTTCTTCAGAAAACTTCTTGGCAAGACATTTTCATATATATGAACAGAATAACCCCATGACACAGAGAAAGTCCAACTGATTGGTTTATTGTAGCAAATGGTTTGCTGTAAAATACGCGAGTGATCGAATTTCGCAGCTTGCAGCAGCTGATTTATTGACTCGGAGCGGTTCTTGGAAGGAAAAATCGGATCTATGGTGTCAATATGGTGAAGAGACAGAAAAGGTGTGTTTGGATGAGCTGATAGAAGACCTGAGATGTCACCATGTAGATCAATCTGCACAAGTATATATATGTTCAAATTATTTAGTATCTGTGCTGCCTTTGCTTGATGTATCATTGAAAATTTGAAACTAAAGAGTATAGAATAGAGAAAAAAAATTGATTAAAGGTATACTAGTGTTCATTTTGTTAGACAGCATTTGTCCCATAAGTCGTCTCATATCTTTTCCCATTTTCATTTTGTGTCAAAAAAATTCATTTTCAATAACTTAATAATACTTGTGGTATTTTTTTTTTTTTTTAACTATCAATAGATCAAAGTGAGACAATGGATGGAACAAATTATGAAACATAAGATATTCTTCCTCGTTTGCAGCCTCTAGTGTGACAAAACAAGTAAATAAATAAAGAGAAAAGAAAAAGAAGCAATAATTAATTGATTACCTGGTGAAAACCTTGTTCATGTGTGCGATCAACCCCAAGATCAGCCACACATGCACCTAGAACATTGTCACTAGTATACAAGTGGGGATATCTCTCTATACACATTTCTAATGTTTTTGATAATGCTTCCATGAGTGGGTAACTCAAAGCATACCCAGCTCCTCCATATGCCATATCAAACGAGAACGCAAAATTGTTGTGTGTACATTCTGAATTAGTCCCAATATATAAATACTTGGTGTGGTCATACTTGGCTAACATGTCAACTAAATTATCAATCACTAGAACAGTGTCATCATCTGTCATAACATACCATCTAACATTTTCATCTCCTTCCCTAAAAACCTCCAACACTGTTTGTACAATTCGAAGTTGGATCTTATTGCTATAATTTGGGTATCCCTTAAGCTTGGTGATATCTTCACTAACCCTAAATGGAGGAGAAGTTGAAGGCCAAGGGAGATACTCATTTCCAGGAGCACTGTCCATGAAAATATATCCCTTGGTCACATTTGGTTGCCACCATGATTCAATGTATGATCTTTTGTGTTTCCAGGTATTGACTGAACCAACAGTGCCAAACACAATGTGGCTTATATTGGTTGGAGAAGCTTTAATGACTGGAAATTTTTCTTGAGGTTTAGCAGGGAATAAAGGGAGTTGGTAAGAAGGATTCATCAAGAAGGTGTAAGACAAGAACAAGACTAGACCAATAATAGCAATAGACTTGGACAAAGTTCCCATGGAAATGGAACTCAGATTTGATTGAATTGAGCTAAAATTGGCATAAACACTACTTGGGCAAGACATTGTTAGAAGGGTGAATGAGAAAGGAAAATTAGACATTGTTGAAAGAGTATATATAGTACTGTCAAAAGCATTAAACTTAATTAGGACCACACTTTGTTTTTTATTCCTCTTTTGTTTATTTGATGCTACGTACACAATAGAACTAAACTGTTCCCTTCTAATAAATGTGAATTTATTTACATGTTGAGAGTAGGATGTGAACAAAGGTTAAGAGGGAGTTACCCGTTATTACTATTATCATAAACAAGGATTTCAAATTCATACATGAAACTTATAGATCCAAAAACATCACTGTATCACTTGGTTGCAAGATATTTTGGTGCGAAATCCAAATTATACGGTAGGTAATTATTTGGGTTTAATCCATCTTCGTATCATCTATTAACATTTTGAAGCTTTACAAAGAGTGTGTCAACTTCACAATGATTGAAGGGCTTGATCCTTGAGTTACAAAAGTTAGGAAATTAATAAATGAAGCTGACTTATGAGCTAAATCAATTCCATTCCCTAATAACTTGATAAGCTCAACTCATGAATAAAACTTAAGTCTAAATTTTTAGTTCATTTATTAGATAAGCTAAGCTTGAACTTTTATAAGTATGGCTCGTTAATTTATGAACTGACTCATTTATATTAATAATTGTATTAGTTTTGTATTTTATTATACTATATTATATATATATATATATATATATATATATATATATATATATATATATATATATATATATATTATTATATCGTTATATATGGACTATGCTATATCAATATATTATTAAGTAAATAGACTTTGATGATTTTATTTCTCTTTAATGACAGAGGGCTTTATCTCATTTCACTTAAGCAATCAAAAGAAATGATCTCATTAAAATGCCATTTGTTTAATTAGTTAAATGAAGGTGATTAGTGTTTATTTTTTATTAATAAATTTTATTTAACTGAGCTTAACTGGCAAGTTAGCTCAAGCTAGCAAACTTAAAGAGGAATAAAACTTGGACTGAGAAAATTACCTTAATTAAATAAGCCTAACTTAAATTTTTTGAATTTTATGTGAGCCAAACTAGCTATAGCCTAGTTTGTCCCTTTTTTCATCCTTACACAGCACATGTATTTATCTGGTAGTTGAAACCGTTCACTTATGTGATTATCACCAGCTTTTTCTTGTTACGGCGTGCTTAATACGTAAGTACACAGCAATGGAGAATTAATAGGCATGGGATATACGTGTCGTTATTAACGGATTTAGATTGTTCATATTGTCATATTTTAATATAAGTCATTTATTACTTTTTATATATATATTTCGTTTACTTGCCAACATTAATAAATAATGTAAATACAAATATAACAAATATATAATAAAACTAAACATGAATAAATTTATTTCCATACCCTAACCAATTGTAAATGAGACAAGTAAATTTCTTCCTCTATTAACCTAACCAATTTCTATCAGCTGTCAACAATTGATGGAAAAGTGAATAAATCATGTACAAATAGACAGAAGAAAAAATGGAGATAAGAATTATTATATAGGTGGGTGATTTCCAACGTTTGCCGTGGGGAAAAGGGCTTGCATACACTGCATTCTAGAGAATTTTTTTTTTCCAGAAAATTCTAGTATTCATAAAAATATTACTCCATCTATTCTCAAATTTTAATTAATGTACGTCTATTAAAAAATTATTAATTTAAGTAAAATATTATTTTATCTTGACTAAAATATCTTTATTTAATATAATGTATACACAATATGACAAGAGAATAAAAGAGGTAATAATTAATAAATAAAGATGAAATTAAGAAAAATAAATCTGACTAAACTTTGAATTTTTTAAACATATAAAATTTAGGAATGGATAGAGTATTCTCATAATAAAAAACATTTCCCCTACAGCGTGTGATAATTAGATGAACTTCTTTTTTTTTTTTTTTTTTGCGTCAAGTATCTTGCACTCTTTTAGAGATTTGATAATAAATTTTCCTTAACAAGGATAATTCTAAAATTTTAATATTTTTTTTTGGAATATACTGTTCTATTTCTAAGCTAATTTAAATTAGGTCAACTATATTAATATGATATAATTTAAAACTAAAGCAGTACAAAACCTACTTAAATGTAACACAACTCATTCTCAAGAGAGTAAACATATATAAACAACCTTAATTATTAAGTTATATTTCAATCTTCTCTATCTATGATGTCAAAACTTTAGGTGCAGCACTAAGAGAGGTTGGCTTAAATAGAACTTTGAAAGTTTTTTTTTTTTAAAAAAAAAATATAGTTATTTGAGGCGTAAAAGTATAAATAAAAATTAAAATAATTTTTTTAATTTTTAAAATATTTTTATCGAAAATAATTATGTTGATTTTTGAAAGTGTTTTTATTTTTTTTAAGACAGTTTAAACACTAAAAATTATTAAAAACACTTTTGAAGGGAAAAAAACAATCTAAAAAAATGTTACCGTGCCTAATAATATTTTTGAATATATAATCTCTTTAATAGAGTGTAATAATATTATCCGATATATATTACTCGTGTGATAAATCTTATTGTTAACAAAATAAATTCAGAAAATTCTTTAAAAAAAAAAAATAGACTGACAATTGTTTACGTAAATTCAAGTGGAGTTGGGATGCAAAACCAAAAGAAAGCGAGTACGGGTTGGTCGGTCTCATGCGGTGGGATTAGGTTGTGCCTAACTTCCGAACCTCATCAGGCCGAACCACAGCCAACCTACCCAATACATTCAATCGCCATTATTGCATCTGCATCTAATTTCTAGAATAGATTCTCCAGAGTCAGCATCATCTAGTACCCATAAAAATATTCCAAGCACCCCACGCCACGAAATCAACATTTTCATTAAAAAAATTATTTTTACTCTCTCCAATATCATTAATTTTTTTAAAAAAATTCTCATAAGATAAATTAAATTCTTATAATTTAAGTAAAAATAAAAATAAATTTTATTTATGTATTATAAAATCTATTTACTTTTATCTTATACTCAATTTATTTAATTTAAAATATGAAGATTTTTTTAAAAATTAATAATAAATTTAGACAGTTGACCCAAATATTTATTTAGCATCAGTAGACCTCTTGGGCGTACTATTAAGAGTTCTAAATACTTAATCTTCAGGTAACAATTAATACCAACCAAAGTATTCCAACTTTGTCTTTATGTATACATTTTCTTGGAACACTTTTTGGTTCCTTGACAAACGAAACCAAAAAATTCACTTTAATCATTCTCCAGGATTAAATCTTATCCCACTCTTATGTGATTTCTCACAAAACATGAATTTTATAAATACAACTTTGAATTAAAAATCTTAATCATAAATCATATTTATAAAATTATAAAATTAATTGATACCCTAGCATATGTCCTTATTTTAATGAATAAAATTTTAAATTACAAATAAAAATCTTCACTTATAATTTAACTGTGAAATTGATAAAATTTATCTCTATAAAAAAAATTATTGAAAGAGATGAATATGCAAATTGTACTCTCCTATGTTTGGATTGAGAAAAAACTAAGAAAAAAGGGAAATTATAAGAGAAATGCATTTTCTCTCATTTGAATAGAAAAAAAAAATAAGAGGAAGAAAAAACTTAGAAAGAAAAATTCTACATAAAAAAAATATTTTACATTCTCTTATTTTTTTATTATAAAATTATCCCATAATAATAATAAATCTCACATAATATTAAAAATATTATTATCGTTATAAAATAAATTATTTTTTTTAGTCTCTATTTCTAGCGTTCATCTAAACAGAGAGAGCATTTTCTCTCAACTCTTTTCTTCTCCTCATTTTCTTTCCTCTTTTTCTCTCCTCGTCCAAACAAGATAGAGTAAGTAAATCTACCCCAACATGTATACATTTGTATATAGAGCGAGTGCCGAACAGATAATGGAACTAAGAAAAGTAACCATTACGATTCTATTATAATAAATATCAGATACAACATTATTTCCCACTCTTAATTCCTACACTTTTCGTAATCATTCACTGCATAGTTAAATCATATATGAACAACCAACAGCAGGAAGAAAGCCAACTAAGAACCTTCCTACTAATTAATTAACAAGGAAACAAAAATAGTGCCTAAGTTATGAATCCCTTGGGCCATCAAATGACTGAGTCTTCCTCAAATTCCAATGGAGACCATCATGAATGCTGCGCAAGAAATCATTAGTGGAATCAACCAGACAAGCAGTAGGAACTGGCCATGGTGCCATGCTGCATACTAGTGCATCTCCAGGTGCTAACTGCTTCCTGTCCTTGCCGTCAAATGATGCCCATGCAGGGCTTCTGCTATTGAATGGTATTTGGATCCTTAAAGTCACATGCTCAGGTAAAATCAAAGGCCTAAAAGATAGGGAGTGTGGACAAATTGGTGTGAACAAAATTCCTGGAACCTGTACATAAACAGACTCAGTTTGTATTAATGATGCATTTTGACTATAAGAGTAAAATATCTTCCTTGAATTATTTCTCAAATGCCACTTTAATTTCTCCAATTCCCCGTAGGCACGAAAATGATCACTATAAATTCTGAGACCATTCTGTTGATGAATTTTTTTCCTACAAGATTACCAAGAATAAAAATTTAATCCAGAAAGCATCTAGGCTAGCAAGATGAAAATAGAATGGATATGCAAAATGGGGACACAGATGATCAAGACTTCCAAAAAGGGCCATTTTCATAGATGTTATTCTTTTTTGGTCTTGACCACCAGTATTTGTAGGACATGAACTTATTACCAAGTCCCTCGACCCACAATTAATTCGACTCGGGCTAATTAGAGGACCCGAAGGGGGTAGAGCTCTCCCAAAGACGTTTTCGTCGAATATTTTGTCATGCCAAACAAAAACATCAAGATTTGCACACTTAGCACAACAGTAAACCATGAGCACTAAACAAAAGTGTGTTTAACAGTTTACATATGAAATGTCAATAAGTTGCTTCATCTGAACAACAAATATTATGGAATTGACTATATGAGATATTTGTTATAAGAAAATTTCAGCCTTCCTATACAACTGAAGCATGCATAAGAATTAGGGGCTGTAACAGAATACCTGAGGATGGACCATTGATCCTCCAGCTGCCAAAGAATATGCAGTGCTGCCAGATGTTGTTGATAAGATTAATCCATCCCCTTGAACACTAGTTACGAATGAGTTGTCGCAGTAACATTCCAAATTTGTGAGGTAAGATGATATTCCACGATCAATGGTAACCTCATTTAGAACAAGTATAGGCTCTTCAGTTTCGTATTCATTTTTAGCTGCATCTCTTATAACATGACATAGTAAACGATGCCGTAATGTGATACTGATGGGGCCCTTCAGAACTGATTCAAGGGATTCTCTGTAGTGTTCACTGTCTGAAGAATGTTAAGTTTAACTTTTTATCCAACAAGTCTGTGAGTGAGTATGAAAAAACATAGAATATTATATACACGTTCAGACAAGATGGAGGATACGAAATGGAGTCATAAAACCAAGAGACCCTAAGGAAAATGGGACAATAGGAGGAACTGGTCCTTTGAACATAGATGCAGCCTGCACATTTTGTACATTATAATTACTAATCCATGCCTAGAGCACAACTTTAAATAGATAACATAAGGATAAGCAATGTAAAATAAATGCTTGGCACATAAGATAACAATAGACCGAAATTCAACAAATGAAAATATGTGCAGCCAAATTGAACAATAGCCCCCACAGCTAGTAAATTCGCTAATCAAATATATATATATATATATATATATATATATATATATATGCTGTAGTTCTAAGAGGATACCTTACTCTCAACTTTCAAATTTTCTTTCCTTATAATAAGTCTTCATTTATCCCCAAAAAAAAAAAAAAAAAAAAGCTTGTATTTCTCTACGGTCTACTCATATTGGGTAACTGAAACAAGAAGTATCACTTAGAAACATGAACCAAGAACAAGAAAAGATTTGAATCAGAAATTGAATCATGCACTCACTAAAGGGAAAAAGAAACGAAAGATCTTCTGTTCCATTTTATACTTGAAGACCTTGACCTCAACTAGCAAGTAGCAATATAACTTGAATTGATTTCACATACCCATAGAACAGTGCCGTCTCCACCAAGGGTTATCACAAGGTCAACTTTTGTATGCAGCAGCAAAATTTCCTTTTCTACACCAATGAAATGATGCTTATTACTAGAATAATCAAAACAGACATAAAAAATTATCTCATAACTTATATGATAAAGCCAGTAGTCTTAAAGCACATCCCTCACACTAATTATTGCTTGAAGTGAAAGTCGTCTTCACAAATTAAACAAGAGTGCACACAATGATCCGTTTATTTGACTTTTCCTTGAAAATTCACAATTTTTTAAAACATGGCGTCCGGACAAGATGTATGTCTCCTATGCCATGTTTTCACAACTATAGCATCAAAAACCATAGCTGGAAACATATCTACAAAGAACATGAATGTACAAGCTGTGAAATTTTTTCAAGTGCATCATGTGAATGCTTATCCTTCAACAAAATCAAACATTTTGTTGCTCACCATCTTTCCAAGTTTCTACAAAGCTAAAGTATGATGACTCTGACAAAAGCTCCAGCCTGACTCGTGGCTCCACATAGATGTCTAATTTCTTTTTCTCCCTCAACCATCTGGAACAAAAAAAAAATATAACGTGACTAAAACATATGTAAGGTTTGGAATGTACATGAAAATATTGAATTAAAAAACAGAACATCAAATTGCATGACCTGTTATTGATGTATACCACAATATATGAGAGGGATTAGAAAGACACAGGAGCAATACAAATATTACAAAGTGAAATTGAACTTAAACTAGAAAGGGAATCATTTTTCCAAGTCCTCTATGCAGGCACGTAGATCCTTGTTAATGAGGAGCTATAAAAGATTGAGATTAAAGCTAGGCAGGCCAAGAACCTTCTCATTTAGAGAGATCCATGTACCTGGTCTATAGCATCAATAACATGAAAGTCAATTACAAGTGTGTATATGCTCAAATGTTACAGGAGCCATATACAGAGATTACAGAACCCCAACTTAACACGTGATGAATAATTAACAAACAGCACCTTTAATTTTTGCATGAATAATTGAACTTCAACAATGCCGGAACATAAGTTTGTAACAGATAAAGAAGGATCATAAAATGATCTACAAAAATGATAGATTGTTTTGGAAGGCATACCTAACCATTTCTGCACAGAGAATTCGAACAGAAACCGAGTTTGGTTTGGTCAGTATGAGCACCGTCTGTGGGCATGATTCCCACTTCAAAGTGATCTGATAATAATGACTTCCCAATTAGACAACATACAGCTATGCAAACTTTATTACTAGTATTAGACAACATACAACAATGCATACAAGCTTATCAATTATAAGATTCTTCAGTCACTAATAAAGTGAAATCCAGTACAACATAACTAATACCTGCTTACTGCTGCGCTCAGCAGTTGTTATATTTCCTCTTTCAAAAGAGACAATGTCATGTTTGTGTTGATCACTTTTCTCACCTTTGCAGTACCATGAAAGTTTAAATGAAGCCTGTCTCAGAGAAAGTACCAATAGTCACAATAGAATGAGGAATTTGTGCAGCCTTAATCGACTCAACAAACTACAATGAATTAGTTATTGTAACAGAAATTCCTCAAAAGAAAAATGTAATAGTACATGTATGTTGTCATAGGATATTGATGCAAGAAATTTAACAACGATTATCATAATTCTGTACCAGTAACAAGAAAATAACTAGCCAATCCAATTTGTTGTATTTACCAGCATAAGGTTTAATAGTCTGTGTTGTTCAGCAGTGTCTATACATGGCTTTAGTGAACTTAAGGTTGCATGCACATACACACATATAATTGTTCAAAGTACTGATAACCAACCAAACAGCAAAAAGTTCATCTTAACAGCCCATTATGCATCTACCAGGAGTGAATAAAATACCTTTCTGAGCATCTTGGAATCAGAATCAGGTTTCCCATCCCTAAGAACCTCATGGGAACAAATCCCATTCCTTGCACAGCAACTTTCAGAACAGTCATAAGCTTCACCACATAATTTAGGTTGGTTGGCTGGGTCATCTATCCTTGCACCATCAAGATCATTTTGATTCTCTTGGCATGACTGGTCTGTAATAGAAACGTGGAGCAGAAGGAAATTATAAACTGCAAAACATTTAAACACTTAAGGTGCATAAAGTAACAGTAGTAAGGCAGAAATCCTACAAACAGAAAGTGATCAATACAAGGCAACTCCATCATCACAAAACAGCAAACCCAACTCCAACTCCAACTCCTAAAGATTCCTAACTACATCATTCATCTGTACCATTCCCTCTATATTTCAATTCTAAAATACATTGCACAAACACAAAGAATAGACAGGAAGAGAAGGGAGTCGAACCTAAGATAAAACCTAAAATATGTTAATGAAGCCCCAGGAAAAATCTAATGGGAAGAGTATCATGAGAGGGAAACAATTGCACTAAAACTTCCATTAAGGCTTCTGGAAACATATCAATTGTAAAATTTCATAAGTTTCAATCACAGTCCAAAATTCAAAACTAACCATTTAGACACTGCAAAGACAATGGAACAAGAACCAATAGCAGTTGAGAACAGAAATTAAAATCCAAGAATTGCATGCTGCAATTTTCTAATTACTAAAACCTTTGTATTCCAACCGCAGATTCCGTGCCCTCTCCAATTCATATTTACGTTTCCATTCAGCAGCCTCAGCTTGAGCAGAAGCTTTTCCTTCTGCAGCCCGCCTTAGGGCCTTCGCAACGGCTAGAAGTTTAAGATAAAATAAGGACAAAGATCTCTATATCAAGATCATGTCTTTTTGTAGTTGATATTAATAATTTCAACAAAATATGAGCATACTTCTCAAAGCTTCAGAGAATTCTATGAGATGATCATCCGAACCCTGGATTGAAGATTGAAGAAGTTCATGCACTGCTTTTTCAGAGAAGAGAGAATAAGAACTGACAAACCCATTCTCGGACTGTGAACTTGGCATGCTTGCGTTTCCCTGTTACATGAAGGACGTTAGACATTAACCAGGAAAATACAGTTGAAACTATCACAGTTATTTTAACAAGTGATATATGAAATTGATCCCCACCAAAAATGAGGAATATCAAGATAAAGTCTCAACTTTAGCTACAGATTTAGAAGTCCTAGAATTAATTGAACCTTGACATGGTAAAGAAGAATTTCATGCACTTAAACTGTAACAGTATTTAATTCTCTCTCTACCCCACTGTGTGTGTTAATAAGCCACAAATATCAATAAATTTCACACGGGGAAAAATATTATTAGATTAGATATATCATCTATGACATAGGTGTAGCAAGAATAGGTTAAATGCTATTAGTATCTTAAATTGGACAATAACAAGGTACAGAGATCAACCCGAGGAATGGAGTCTCAGAAAATCTCAATTAATAAGATATACATGTTCATACTTGAAGCAGCCTATTGGATGCTGATCCAGAAGCTAATAAGATTCAAACTTATCTTCTCTTCCTCTTTAAACAGTATATGTACATAGATGGACTCCATAATTACTCATACAGAACATTGACATTTAAATTACAAACCCATTTCCAGATTCCAAACTTGCATTCAAAATCATGAGTTACAAAACAAAATTTCACATTTAACCAATGGAAATCAGTTCAACTAAAGTCAACACATCTCAAAACTTATATTCAGTGGAACACTACGAGAATTAAAAACCCAACAACTTTTACATGGCCCTCTTGTTATGAAAATCCATTTTTCCCAACAAATGGGAACATTAAAAAAAGATACATAATTGGCAATCAAATCCCAATACAAGAAAAGGGTACCATCCAAACTAAATCCCAAGCTCAGAAATTGACTTGCCAACAACCCCAATGAACTAAAATTACTAATTATGAAAACCCTAGTTGTGGAAACAGATTAATTCAACAATTGGGTCAAATTAAAGAGAAATAATCAGCAAGAACACAATTACAGTGAGAAATAATTAGAGAGACAAGGGAATTACATTGACAGAGGAATTCTGTTTGCTTGGCGCCATAGCTGAGCTTACAGATGAAGAAGAACAAGACTAAGAGAGAGACAGAGAGAGAGATGGATAATTTGATTGCTTTCCCTTTCTGAGTCTTCGTTGGTGATACACAGAATCGGTGTCGTGGCTATTGAGCTTATTCGGTTGTGTTTATATATATTTTTACAGAGAGAGAAAGGTAGATGTAGTTGGAAGTTGGAAGCTTCATTTCCAATTTCCTACACACAAAAAAGCCAGGGAAAAGGATTCGGTGCGACCCGCGGTACGCGTGGCAAGTGAAGGGACTTTGTCTCTGTACCAGTTTACTTGGCCAGTCAAGTAAACCTAAACTACCTTCACATCTCATCTTATTTTTTATGGAAACACTTTATTTTAGGAACAATATATATATATATATATTAATTTATCTTTTTTTTTACTCATTTTTATTAATAAAAAATAAAATAATATTTCAAGAATTATCAAAGTTATTAAAATATATTATCAATAAGTAGTGAATAAAATAGAAAGTAAATGTGATTTAGTGGCCAAGAATGTAAGTAATGTCTAAAATGTTTAGGTTTGACCCCTTTTGTGTAAAAATAAAATAAAAATAACACCTTAAATTCTTTGTTTTTTTTTTATTTTTATAAATTACTAATAATTAATATTATATTAACTATGACTAATCAAATTTAAACAGTACAAAATTATAAAAAAAAATTATCAAATTATATCAAAATTGCATTCCAAATTTTTTTATATAATTTTACCCGCATAAATTAATAAATAGCATTTCCTTTCTCTGTCCTCGCACACCTGAAGGGGGACTTTCATTTTCCAACATATAGAATAAAAGCTGCTTGACATGAACTATAGATGCAGGGAATGAATCTCCTCATATGTTAATTAATACACCCTCCATTTTTAATTAACACACACCTTTATTCTCAAAATATTCTTAAGAGAAATGAATTTATAAAGTTATTAAATAAAAAATTTCACATAGCCGTTTGGAGGTCAAATGGCTTTTTAGAGCTATTTCATCTCCAAATGGCTTTTTAAGGCTGTTTAATCGCAAGCAAGTCCTCTATATTCTATTTTCAATTGTTTAATGCGATTGAGGTGAGTTTATTTTGTGAATTTTAAAAAATTAGTCCACAAGAATATTTGATTTACTATTTTGTATTCTTCTCTTAGATTTTGTTTTGTTAGATTAAATTAAAGCTTAGGTATTAAATTGTTTTTTCTATTAGATATTCTCTTTTTAGATAAATTATGAAGAATTTTACTCTTTTTTATATATAAAATTTCTATTGGGATTGACACTGACAATAGGTCGATATTGAAATCTATTATACACCTTGTAATCATCCAAAAGTTTCTTTTTAGTCTTGGATGTTGATTCATCAATATTTAGCTATGCTTTGAATATTTTTGTATGAGTTTTATGAGAAGAATTTTTTACTTTCTAATTAATGCTTGGAATTATTAGTTTTTTTTTTAAAAAATATCTTTAACTTTTGAGCTATTAGCAATGACTTTAGAAAGTCGTTGAACCAATTAAGAGAATGTTTTAAAAGATTATTTGGAACTCAAACAGCTTAGTTAAAATAATTTTAAAAAACCGTTTGAGTTTTAAATAATGAATTTTTTATTTAACAACTCTATAAAATTATTTTTTTCAAGAATGTGTTAAAAATAAAAATGTGTGTTTATTAAAAATGAGAGATGTGACGATTAATACCCTCTACCCATTCTTCATTGTACTATTTCGTAGCTATTTTTGTACATCTGTACTACTTGGCACGTTAGATTGTGCTTGAATAGAATCAATCAATCGATGTTTACCAAAATAAACCTTGGGAGGGATTGAATAGTTGGGTATTATATTACTTTTTAAAAAATCATTTGGAGTGTAAAATCATAAAGAAAGTTTATTTTATTTCTTTTTTCAAAATTATAATGTATTATTGTCTATTTTATACTCTTTAAAATATATAATTAAATAGTTTAAAAGAAATATATATTTTATAATACTTTTATTTAATGTCTTATTTAATATTTTATTTTTTGAATTAAATGTATAAAAAATAATTAAAATAAGACTTTAAATAACAATATTTTTTTAAAAAAATATCATTAATTATTTTTTAAAATTAAAAAATATTTTATATTTTTAAATATGTCTCTTTTAAAATAATAAGCTATAATTTTAAACGATGTAAAAGTATCCTTCCATTCCTAAAGTTTAAGTCCAACACTTTGAATTAAATTAGACAGACATTATATTTTATTGTCTTTTGAAAAGCGTCTTGGTTTCAAGTTTGTGACTTTTCAGCGTTCCCGTTGTCATGGATGGCGTTGGCGAGGTGAACTCATTTCAAAGTCAATGAATCCTATAAATGATTGCTTTTTGAAGAAAAATATATAGAATTAATTAAAGATGTCAGAATTCATGAACATCATCAGCCAAGTTGTGGTACAAAAAAGGAATAATTAATTGAAAGATTAAGTAGTGATAGATGATAGTACACGTACTAAGGTTGGTTCTTTCTAGCCTTCTAGATTGGGCATGACGGAAGTGATTAAAGCCCTTTTTTTTTTTTGGGTCTAAGATTAAAACCTAAGTTATTGATCATAAAATATCCTTTCTTTATAAATATAATGTAACACTATTGGCTTGGTCTATTCTTTAGATAGGGTTTGCTTTGGGATGAGTAGTTTCTACTTATACAAGTTTTACTTTGATATTAACAAGTAGGGAAAAATTTAATAGTCTCTTGTTTGAAGATTTTATATTCTTAATGTGTTTTTTTTTTAAAAAAAAATACATATTTTTAATATATTGAAATAATTTTTTATTACTTTGTGAAGCATAACTATGCAATTTTAATTGCTTGGCAAAGTGATACTATACTTGAAGCCACTCTTTTTTCTAATATTAAACATATATAAAAAGAATTAACAATAGAAAAGAAAAAATAGATGCTGACCATTTTTGATAACAAAGCAACAAGAATTAACAAATACTCACTTCAATATAGGTTTTGTTATAGTTAATTAAATTAGTTAATGAAATAAGTGCATTTATTAGACAAATAGTCTTAAGAGTATGTATTTATATTACATTGTGCTATTGACAAGTATTAATAAAAAGGTATTCCTTATACATCATTTGAATAAATTAATTTTCTTTTTTACTTTAGTACCTTTACAGTAGAAATCTAAATAAATACTATAACCATCAAAAGATACACTAAAATTTAATCTAATCTAATATCTTGCTATATAAAAGAAAGAGATAGGAGGGGAATAAGATGTGTTATAGTCAGTAAATAAATCAAGTTTAGCGTTGAAAAAACTTTTATAATATTAAGAGTTTAAGTATATAAAAAAGTATACATTAATAAAAAATTAATTGAAATTGTTTCACTCTTAAAACAATGTTAATTTTATTTTTAATGCGCGATGAGAATCCTAATAATTTTTTTTTTTTAAAAAAAAGTCTTACTTTGATAATTTTCCTATTAAAACTCTTTTTTTTTTTAAAAAAAAAAAAAAAACAGAAGCCTCAAATAGAGGATCTCAATGGAAAAAGTCTTTGTGGTCATTTGATATATATTAATGGATTTGGATTCTCTCTGTTTTTGGTGGGAAATATTATCTAAAGATATACATTTATAGTCATTAAATCAATTTTTACTCATTAAATTAATTTTTTTTTTTATAAATTACCATATGTTAGATTTAATAGGTAAAAATTGACGCTAAAAGTTTAAAATTAAAAATATTAAAGTTGTAATTACTAAAAAAAATTATTGAATATTACTTCTATACTAAATATTGATTAATCTCATATTAAAAGTATAAACTACCTTAGGTATAAAATAATCAAAAAATTCTTGACCCATAAAAATACAACACCAGCCAGAAAATCGGACAAACATATATGCCTCCCTCGAATATAGCTTGTGTGATGAGTTGTTATCAACCAGTGGAGGCTATCTAATCATGTGAAACCTATTAAATTTAGTGCATGTAAGTCAAGGTCTATAAATGTCTCACACTTGGTTTTTAGTCAATTAATTAACTTTTTTTCTGAAACCACTTATTGGCCATACTATATTAAGTGTGGATTCATTTAATTTAAGCCAAAGAAATGGTTTGATATAATAATATATTCTCATAAATAAAAGAATCTTATAAATAAAGTTTTGATATTTTTATTTTCTGAGATCAAATATAATCTCTTATTTCAATTTTAACTTTAACATTATTTATTAATGAATCATGTACGATAGTAGCTTGGAAGATTAGGCTTCGCTTTTACTTTTCCCCTTTTTGATTGATGTGAAAAACATTAAATTAGGCTCAGTGATTCAAAAAAAAATCCCGAGAGTTCAAACATGACATCTAATTCCAATTATTGAGAACGCCATATGTGTTTTTCCATTGAACTTGACGCGTCCATGAATTGACCACAACCACATATTAAATCCTCAAAACGTGGTAGTTGTCTTTTAACTTTTAGAATGGTGCTATATATATACTCATTTATGTATATTATTATTTTACACTTTTTTTTATATTTTTTATTTATAATTTTATTTTGATAAACAACTACAAAATTTATGGTATACAAAGAATACTATAAACAGGTGTTTACATATCATTTCTAACTTTTAACACATGATGTGAAGTCGACAAATAAAACCATATATCCAATCACGAATGTCAGCCTAAACATGTTGAAAAATATGCTATACTTGTCTCCAATTTGTCATCTTTATTTGACCACAAAGAAGCTTTAGTGGGTTGTTGATGAATCTTATGGACTCGGGGTGCCCAAACAAGTTCAAAGGGGCTCACAACATAAGGGCTCTTAAAAAGAGGCTTTCTTTTTTATCTCTCACATTAAGAATAACCCTAAATTAGACTACTCTCATAACACTTGATTTTTAGAAATTAAATTTTAATTCTAATTCTAATTGTGTATATATTATTTAGGATCATATATCTTTATTTTATGGCAAATTAAACATCTCCATATGTGAATCTGACCCCCATTAGCAAGAAATCTCATTCCCCGTTCACAAGAATAACGTTTAGCAGGAGGGAGGGTGTGATGCTTGGCCCACCGTCCACTTGTATAGGTGCAATTTTCTTTCATTAAATTGGGCAGATCTTTTGATAGCTTTTTATCCTCCTATATCTCTACTCTCTTGTATCTTTTTGCTATCTTAGAGTGTTTTTTTTTTTTTATCTCAAAATTATTATATGTTTAAATTTGAAAATCATACCAACCCCTATTTAATTAGAGATAATTTATTTAATTTTCTCTTAATTACATCATAAATGAGAGAATTAAATAAATATATTATAATTAATATACTATATTAATTAATTATTTTTTAATTTATATACTAATAAATTTTAAATTTTAAGATTTTGTTTAGTGTACTTTATAAAAGAAAAGATAAAATATAATAAGTTATTTTATCTTATTTTTATTTTTAATTTAATAAATTAATAAAATAAAATAAAATAATTTTATTATTTATTTTATTCTACTTTCATAATTAAAAGTTTATCTTAAAAAATTAAATTAAAAAATAATATGATAGGATAAGAAAATTTCTTTTTATCCCATCTCTACTTAACTTCCTTTGTCTCTAACTCACTGCCCATATCACCACTACTCTTATCTCATCCTCTTGTTAGTTTGGTTTGTTTTGGGTCTAAACAACCTTAAGCTAGCCCATCTTAGTATGCAAAAGGAGGATTAGGTTAAAAAACTTCAGTCTAATAAATAGAATTTGGGATTTCATTTAACACCCCAATATTTCTATTGTAACCTCTATATCATTATATTCATACTAAGTTACAAAAATACCCTTAATAATAATTTAAAAAATTGACAACTTCTCACCTCACGCCCTCCCCCTTTCTCAATCACATATCACCCCTCACTCTCTATTCACCCCTATAGAATCATTCCCACCCCCACGATTTTGGGGTTGAGGTGAGGAACCAAATCAGAACATTTTTTTTTTTTTTTTTTTATGAATTTTGTAAAATTTGGAATATAACTTTTTTATGTGTTGGGGATTTAATTTGTATAATTCAAAAAATAAATAGAAGATTATCTTGCAAATTTTCTTTTGTTCTCAATTTTGTAAAATCCCAAATATAAGTTCCTGTTTTGAATCCAGATTTTGTGTAATCATATTCTGCACTTTACAAAATCTGTAATAGTAAAACACAAGTTACACAATAATCCAAAATTGCAAATCTAGAACACAAATTGAAAAATTCACTCGTTACAAAAATTCATCTCAAATAACAAAGATTGGGAACGAGGTTGAGTTAGGATTAACTTGTCGAGGATTCTAACAGTGTGACGGAGCGGATGATTGATGACTGGTGAGATAGAGTGGTTGAGGTGCTGAGGTGAGAATAGAAATTTTGGGTTGTTAAGAGAAATTCCCATTGGACTCCGCCGGCCACAGACAGCTTACATGTGTGTCTCGCCACATCCCTAAAACCTAGACACGCGAGGTGTGCCAGAAGAAATTACCGTCATTTATTCGGTCAATCTTAGCCGTTTGGCAATTTCTGCGTCTCTCTTCCCTTTCCAGAAGTGCCGGTCTCCTCTCCAGAGGCAAAATAAACAAACACCTGAAGGCACAGGCAGTGGTAAAATTTGAAATTTGCGGAACCCTAATTTCTCAATTGTATCCGTGACATTGCCATGGACAGTTTACAAGCTACTTACAAGGACGAAGAGGAAGAAGGAGAGGATTCAGCGGCCACTGCTATCGGTGCTGCCACCGCTACCGCCGGTACTGACACGGAATCTTTGGATGTTCCACCTGCGACAACCAATACTGCCTCTGAAACCCAGAATGAAATCAAATCGGAGCCTGACCCTTCCGATGATTTCTCCGACGACGAGGCCGGTTCCGAGGGCTCTGGAGACGCTAAGAAATCGCCCAAACCTAATGGTGAAGGAGAAAACGATGAAGAAGATGAAGAACCTCCTCCAAAGAAGCAGAAGCAGCTTTCCTCTCTGACAGTCCAAAAAACAAAGGAGGAATCGCCCGCATTGCCCGATAACATTGAGGGGAATAATGGGTCAAGTAATGCCACCACAACGCCGGCTAGCGGAACCGGGACGAATTCGAAGAAATCCAAGAAGAAGAGTAACAATGTTTGGGTGACGAAATCAACTCGGAAAGGGAAAAAGAAGAGTAAAAACAACAATAACAACAACAATCATGGTGAGGACACTGTTCTTATAACTCCCGTTCCGAGATTTCCTGATAAAAGTGACGACACCGCAGACATGAAAATTTGCTTGTCGAAGGTATACAAAGCAGAGAAGGTGGAATTGAGCGAGGATAGAATGACTGCAGGGAGTTCAAAAGGTTATAGAATGGTAAGGGCAACGAGAGGAGTTGTAGAAGGAGCATGGTATTTTGAAATAAAGGTTGTGAAGTTGGGCGAGACAGGGCATACTCGCCTAGGTTGGTCAACTGAGAAGGGAGACTTGCAGGCTCCAGTTGGATACGATGGGAATAGTTTTGGATACAGGGACATTGATGGGAGTAAGATACATAAAGCATTGAGAGAGAAGTATGGCGAGGAGGGGTACAAGGAAGGTGATGTTGTTGGTTTCTATATCAATTTACCCGACGGAGAGAAGTATGCACCCAAAGCACCACACTTGGTTTGGTATAAAGGCCAACGGTATGTTTCTGCACCGGATGCAAAGGAAGATCCACCCAAAGTAGTACCTGGTGAGTGGTTATTTTTACTTTCATATGGGAATCCTGATTAAATACTTTTTATCTAGCATACACATAGGTTATCTACTATAATCTGCGTGACGTTAGTTGTACAACCAGTAGAACTTGTTGAATGAGAGGAAATGAATTTTGTCTTTATTGGTTAAGGATAGTCATTGCCCTATGCTTGGACTGTATGTAGGTCTTATTATCTTTTGCTGGTTTAGCAGCTTGGTGAGTTTTACATTATCAAGTTTTCTAAGTAAATATATAGCACATTCAGTTTGGAGTGAAATCCTACTATTCTAGCATGACGACATGTATGTGATCAAGTCTGGAGTCTGGTTTTGTGACAGCTAAACAAGCACATAAATTTTAAATGCTTATTTGAAACTTGCACGTGTTGCTATGCCAATGAGTTTGTAGATATCATAGGAAATCTTGATCTCTGCTTGCTTTTGTATATGTCATATTGCAAAGTTCACCAGAAAGGGGGGGAGGGGGGGGGGTTGTTGAAAGAAAACCTAAAAATGAATTGATAACGATGTCATGAACCTTGTGATTGGCAGCCATCATGGAATATATTGCAATGAAATGCAAAGGTTATCGTGCAGGGCCAACAATAGCTCAAAGCTTGTGATTTGCCCCTGATTATACATCGGGCATGTTATGCTGGGTTCTCCCTTACTGTTTAGGCTTTAAATGGTAGCTTTTCATACTATGGAACTATGGTGGTCTTGTCTTGTTTATTTATATGATGTTGGAGTTGGATGACCTTGTATAACTACCTGCCCTTTCTGTCTGAGACTGGAAAGCTTCTTCTTTCCCTCTCTCTCTATCTCTCCCACCACCTGTTCACCCACATCTGTCTTTCTCTCTATGTCTCTTTCCCTAGGATGATTCTGGTGGCTTTGACCTTAGACCTTTAAAGTGAACTGAAGTGTGCTGCTGGATTATTGAGCTTTTCAGAAAAGGAATTTTTTGTCAGCAAGAGTTATTGTGTTCGAGAAGTACTGGATGTGTTGTGATAAGGAATAAGAATGAATATTCATAATTTTAGTATGAGCACAAGGAAACTAGATTATACTGACATCAAGTGATAACTAGCTCAAGCAATTAGCCACTGATACAGTGGCCAAGTAATAACCTTATGTGTCAGTTACTCTGTCAATCCATGATTAAGGCCCTGCTTGGGGCAAGTGATTAATTTTGATTAAAAACTGCAGATACTTGATTGATAAAAGTTTTAGTTGTGAGGTTATTTTTTGAGGGCCAAAATAATAGTGTCCTCTTTTACGACTTTCTCATTTTCAGTACTTTGTAAATTCGGGAAGGCAAATTTTGTGAAAATACATTGTGCTAAGCTTTTTTCGTTACCTTTTTTTTTTTTTTTAAATAAGACTTTCGCAGTCCCAGAAATTCTTGTTTTCAAGTGCATTCTCCAGTGCTCCATTCAGATTGATGGGCCATGTTATGTTTATGCCATATTTAAATGATGTGTTTATGGATTCTCAAGTTGCTTGTTCAGCATCACTTGTATTGGTAGTGCTTGATTTCAATTATACCTTAAAAAGAAGATATCATAATTGCAACCTTCCTAAACTTGAAAAACTTTTACTTATATCTTTGGCTATATGATTAATTCCTTCTCTAGCTTCTTAGTCAATGATACTTTATTCCAATCGTTCAAACTTTTATTGGCGAATCATTGTTATATATTCTTGGAATTGGGTATAAAAATGAAATACGCAAAAAGTAAAAGTTAAGATTATATTCTTGTAACTTGGTATATTAGCAAAAAGTAAGTTCCTAAGTTTATATTAGCACACCCACAAGATATATTCTTTTAATTGGGTATATAAATGAAATATGCAAAAGGTAGCTTGTATTGTAACTCTAGGAGAGCAGTTTCTTACAAGTTGCGAAAATAGACAAGGTTTCTGAACAACTTAGAAAAATCAGCGGTAAAAGAGGAAGCTGGTTAAAAAAAATCTGCTTAGATAGACTTGTCAGATACTGACAACCAGAGACATTGACGTCTCATGATAACAAGGAAAAACCTGGTCTCCAATATAATGATTGTAAAGATTAAACTATTGAGTTGAGATTCCTACATTTTCTTGCTGTTTGCGTTAGATTGTTTTGGAGTGGGCTACTTGGTTGGTGTACTGTTTTTACAACATGGTCTGTCATGTGCTGAGAAACACATGCAGTGAATTAAGATAGTTTTATGCAAGTTTGTTTGATGTTGATGTTAGTGTTGAAAAACATAAGCTGAGATCGAACTTGAAGGGAGTCTATATGCTTTGTTAAGAGACTGATTATGAGTGAGTAGAAGTTGAGTGAATTCATAGTGTGCAGATACTATCATAGGAAATTCTTACCCAGAAAGTATTGACCAACTTTTGATATGATTGGTCCTTGTAGTTTGGTCTTGATTTGATTTGCAAACAGACCTTGCTCTTCTTTGTCTAAATTGGGAAGCTTGCCTATCAAAACTTTGAAAGGGAGCCAATCTTTCAGATCTCATTTCCTTGTACCTTATAATTATTTTGCACTATGAGCATTTCTGTGACATTATCTCTCCATAGTAGTGCTTTGATTTATGTATCCAATCTATCAATCATAACTTTGTGTTCTAATATTGTCTTGTCTTTCCAGGAAGTGAGATATCTTTCTTCAAAAATGGTGTATGTCAAGGGGTCGCCTTTAAAGATCTTTACGGTGGTCGCTACTACCCTGCTGCTTCGATGTATACTCTCCCCAATGAACCAAATTGCACGGTCAAATTCAATTTTGGTCCAGACTTTGAATTCTTTCCAGAGGACTTCAATGGACGGCCAATTCCCAGTCCAATGGTTGAAGTTCCTTATCATGGTTTTGACAACAGAGTTGAAAATGGAGAGTCCAACGAGAAAAAGTCCTAAGAAGAGCTGTGTAGGTTGAATTTATCACTATATGCTTTGCATATATGGATATGAGTTCATATTCTGTTGTATTTCTAATTGCTCAAAACACATTGACTTCTTGTTAGCAAAAGAGAAAAGAAACAAACATTGACTTGAAAATGAACAGATTACTCGATTAGGGACTTCACCTGTGAAATTCAGTGTTTTTTCATGGGTTGAATTAGATATTTAGTTGTCTTATACCTGCCTTAAATGTAGCTTGTAGTTCTCTCTGTTATATTGCATCCAGTGTCAGTATTCATGTGTCCTTCTATGTGGATATGTAAACTTCAGTGTCTCTCACATCTCAAGAAGTTTCAGAAATGAGGCTAATCCATGTTGGAGTATCTTCTTTGCTTGGGATTCAGAAGTTAATTTTTCTGGTGATTTAACACTTGCAACATTATTTTACCTTTTTTTTATTTTGACCATGGGAAGCTTTGAGACAAAGTATGGGACAGGTGTTGTTGCTTTGTTGTGCCTTTTGGTTTTGGCTAAGATGATTGATACAATCATTTTGAGAAATATCATTTACTCCTAGATGATGTAGCTAGATTGAACATATAAACATACATATTACACAGCAAATGGAGTTGATTTTTGCCCACTTTCCTCAAAAACCAGAAGATGCAAACATTGCACATTGTTGATCTTGATTTTGTGCAAGAAATGTACTTCTAAGTAAGTTTGTCTCTGCTATGTTCCAATTTTGCTTACTGTGTTTACGTTCTAAAATAACTGATAGAATTTGAGTTTAGTTTTGTTAAAGAAAATCATTATTCTCGGCTCTTTTAAGGCACCTTTTTGTATTGTTTCAAACCTGGCAGCGTATTTTGGAAGGGAAGGAGCTCGTAGGAAGAATAGGCTTGTGTATAAGCCGAGGACTGCTGCTTTTGAGCGGCGATTTATGCAATTTGGAAGGCACGAAATGGTATGATTTTTCAGTAAACTGTTGCCCCTTGTGATACCATTTTGTGGAATCATCTAGCTGCTCATGAAATTACTAGATGTATGAAAACAAGGAACCTTCAAGGGCATAGGCAGGTAAAGAAGGCCATGTCCTTTTTGGTACCACAGCAAGGATATTTATGTCATTTGATAGGGCATGGGGTGGCAAAAGAGAAAATGGGGTCTGCCAAAAGAAATGATATCATAAGTATCACAATTTGGTTGGGCTAAAATCGTTGCGCCCAATGTGAATTGGGCTGAAGAAAGCCAAGAATTAAATAAACTTCACTTTTGAAGCCTGAACCCGATAAAGCCTAATTTTTTTAATCGAGTATACAATTATTATGATTCTATTGTTTTAGGATTAAAATATTATTTTTAATATAGAAAATAGATTAATGTAAAAATTAAAAATGAAAAATGAAAAACTGAAGAAAATCAAAACGAGATATGCTAAAAGAATTAAAATTGTCTGGTAATTAACTAGGTTCCACTATTGAGTAGATTCTTGTGGTCGCTGTAACTCACACTGCTGACATGCAAGGACTATGTTGGTGAAGCAGCAAGCTCAAGTCAGGATTTTGTTCTTGGGGTTTAAACGAAGAGAGTGGGTTGATTTAATTTTTACATTAATCAAAATGAAACATAATAATTGTACATTAAGTCGTTGAAATAAACTAGTTATGGAAATTGTACTTGTGGAGCTATTTAACAAGCAAAAAAAAAAAATAAATCAACTTTCAACTCATTCTAATTTTGATGGAAACAATGGTGATTGAGGTTATTTGTGAAATAATATTTCAAACTCTCACATTTTCATGCAATCAAATAACTAGTAATGGCTTAGCTACGAAGTTTTTATTTAATGGAGGGAAGCCATTGATGGCACAGTGAGTGTGATGGATCTCATTGTCACAGCTATCAAGATTCAAGATATGATCTGTTGAGGTTATATTTTCAAATCAATTGTGCGTCTTTTGTGTCAAATTCTTAGTTATTTATTTATCGATTTTCACTAATTTGTACAATTAGGCTGAGCCTCAAAATTATGCCTATTAGTTTCTAGGCGTTTTGCATTTCTACTGCAGTGTTTTAGAATTGGATGATATATAAGTTTCCATAATTCCAATATGGTAAGTATACATGTTTTCTTTGTAATAATAGGAATCAGAAACTCAAAAAGAAGCTCATATATCTGCTTCTAATGAAGTGGGGAATTGAGACCCTCTTGAGAAGACAATGGATGCAGTGCTTGGTGCCTCTTCGAAGGGAACGATGATGTTTTTCTGAAGGAAGGGCGCTTCTTTATACGCTGCAAAGTTTGCTTGGTGTAGATTTTATGAAGAAAAAGTAAAACTCTCTCCTTGAATTTGAGAACGAAAAAGAAAGCAACTCTAAGCACTATGAGGATGGTTATAACTGCAGCTAAGTCCCACCATTTTGAATACTCAACTTTAATCCCAAGAACAGTTTGGAGGATCACTTCTCCTTTCAATTTGGGTTCACCAGGTACTGAAGGATCAAACTCAAGCCCAATCAAGTCATTCTTATAAGCTCCCTGCATTCCCCAAAATCAAAAGTTAAGTTGAACAAATTTCTGCAATTATGCCTTCATATTGGAAAAATAGAATCAAAGATTGCACTTTCAGTGCAATTATGTGTTTAATGTTGGGATATGAATAATATGGTAGTCATTCATTTCTAGTGCAAAAGGCAAGTTGAATAACTTGATGCAATTATGCCTTCATATTGGAAAAATAGAATTAAATTTTGCATTTATAGTGTAATTTTATGTTTATATTGGAAAAATAGAATCAAAGATTTCATTTTATGTTGGAACATGAATAATATGACCATACTTGAAATTGTAATTCTCTAAAGTTACCTCCAACCCCCATGCTCCATAATTAAGGTATGAAATAGGGTAACGCCAGAAGAATTTGGGAAGGTCTGGGAATAGACGAAAATAGCCAGCAGTCATCATCATAATACCCTGCATACAAACTTTAACTCATCAGCAATGATGTTTGATGATTTTGTAAAGTCTAAAGAATTGATAAGCTTATAGTATTCTTACTATATATCCTGCTCCAATTATCACTCCCATTAGGAAGTTGGGAACAATTGAAGCTATAATCATCATGGAGCTTTCAACAACTGCGAGGCAGGCGAAAAGATCAAGGTAGATGTAGAAAAAATGCGAAAACTCAGGACGAAACTTCACCATGTAATAGGCTATAGTTGCAGTAGCAATAGACATCACTGCCACAAATGGAAAGGAGGAGAGAAAGTTTGATAGAATATAGACAGGAATTCCATAATACCCATTCAGCCTTTCTTTGTAAAAGACCTGTTCCATGGAAGAAAACCAAGTATTGAAAAGTGAAGAACAACATAGACACCCATAATTTTCTTCCCATGTTTAATGTTGTGCTAGAACTCCTTACCTTAAGTTCTTCAATCAAGGATGGGAAGCCTCCAATGGACATGAATGTCATGAAACCCGATAGAAATGCACCGCAAGCTCCTCTTGCTAAAATTGAATTATAACTTGAACCGATGTCGAAGAAGATAGTTCCAATGCATAATGATAAGACTATATATGTTGCTATCCTTATCCAATAGTATCCAAAGTCTCTAGACATGTTCACAAAAGATCTATGAGTCAATGTTGATAGTTGCTTCCACCATTTGGCTTGGTTCTTATTTTTGTACTGAATCCCATGTCCTTCCTGCAGCAATGCCATTCGTTAGCCTTTACACCTTAGATAACATGTTCTTGTTTTCTAAGAACTTCTTGCAAAAGATCATCTTGGGGGAAATTCTTCTTCAGTTGGATGGAGCACAAAAAGTTGCTTGTATTCTTGAGAATTGTAATTATGTTTCTTTGGGGAAGTGAATTTGGCTTATGATGTTTACCCAAACATTTCTTACACACTAGCAGAACCTATTGCTTCTTATCGAAAAAGTGTCTTAGAAGTTTTCGAAGTTTATTTTAGGGTTTGAATAATCAAAGATTGTATTTCAATTAGAATTTGTCAACTAGATTTTTCTGCTAGTTAAGAGCTCGTGTGCCAGTAGTTCTTAGAATAGTGAAATTTCACTTATTTTAAGTTATTTTTTTAAGTGTATTTATATCTAAGTTGAATTCAATAAAAATAACTTAGTAGCCAATTATTATCTTCTTTATTTTTCCCGTCAACTACTTTTGCAACTACTTTCTTTTGCTACATTGCTTATTTCAAAAAACAACACTTCTTTATATAACAATGGCACAAGCACTGGACACATTCGTCATGCTAGGAATTTCCTCTCCAAAGTAAAGAATGAAAGAGTTTAGATTCTAGAGATATGGTTATGTTATCACTTCAAGTAATATCAATTCTAACATTCATAGTAGTGTAAATGTACTTACAATACTTGTGATTTCTTTGATCCTTTCTCTTGCTGCAGTTGCATACTCTGATCGTCGGTATTTCTCGATGAGTATTTGTTTGATTTGTGCAGTTTCTAAGTTCATTAATGAATCTGTCAATGCTTCTTGATCCTGTATTCAAAGAAAAAAGATTTTCTGAGAGAGACATGGAAAGGAAGTGATTTTAAAAGAAAGTAGAAAGTAACAGTGCAAGAATGACTGGTCAAATATTTGCTCTACATAAATACTTCATCTGCTTCTATATATAGTACTAGATCTATTTGGTCAAATAAGTCTAGGACATACATACAGGTATTCCCTTAGAGGCCATCATAGTCATCATGACAGCATCAAAATCCGAATTGATATGACGAAGGAAATGATCTGAAGGATTTCTTCTACTCGGACATGGAAATCCTGCTTGGGCAAAGAACTGCAGAATAAGATTGAAAAATAATGTGAGGGAGTAATTCATTAAGATTACATATCCATGGCTATTTATAGCAGAAAATACATCACAAGTTACAGTACTAGAAGAAGAAAGAATGAAGAAAAATCCTAATATGGAAGTACTGAGAAATGTAGTTTAAAATTTTCTTGAGATATTTTTGGTGTCCTAGAACTATTAGCCATCCAAATATTTATGAGTTTGTCAAATAAGGCAGTCACTCATAAATGTTAACAAGGAAAGGCAAAGTTTAGAGGAAAATATGAATTTTATATGTACCTGAATTGCATTTTTGGTAGCTCCAAAATAAACTGTGTGACCACCAGAAAGGAGAAAAAGATCATCAAAAAGTGCAAAAACTTCACTGCTTGGCTGATGAATGGAAGAGATAACAGTTCTTCCATCATGAGCTATATTTCTAAGTGTTTGAACAACAAAAAATGCTGAGGCACTATCCAAACCACTGGTAGGTTCATCAAGAAACAAGAGGTGAGGCCTTGTGAGTATTTCAAGTCCTATGCTTAGTCTCTTCTTTTCCCCACCACTTATACCCCTTAAGTGCCAATTTCCAATAAGCCTATCAGCACAATCTTGAAGACCCATTTCAGTAATTGTTCCCTCTATGAAGTCATTGATCTCTTCTTTGGTCATGGAAGCTGGAAGCCTAAGATTAGCTGAGAAAGATATTGTTTCTCTAACAGTTAGTGTTCCCAACAATATGTCTTCTTGGGTCACATATGCCTGGATGTTGAAGACAAGAACAAACTATTTAGAAGGTGTTTTTAGAACTAGAAGATCAGAATCCTTGTTTGAATTGAATATGTAGTTAATTACTTACAACAACTCCATAGTCTAGTCTCCCCTTCTTTCCATTTAAAAGCACATTTCCTGTCATAACAACATTTCCAGCCAGTCTCCCTGCAAAAAATCCAAAATATCCTTCAGTCAAGTTCATTCATAAACAAGAAACATTTACTGATAAACATGACACATCTAGCTTATATATATACATATATATTTTTTGTTCAATACCATCTTCCTTATCTTTTGACTCTTTAATAACTTCTGTATTCTTACTCTTTAGTACAGATATTTCTTTTCTTTGAAAAAGGTTTTTGAGTTAAATACCTTCTATGTGCTTGAATTATTTTTCAAATCCATATTTACTAGTTACTAGTTATTAGTCAAAAAGTGAGTAAGGTTTTATTAAAATATACTTCCAAACTCATTCTCTTCTCCTAACATATATTTACTTTTACTTTTTTAAGAATTTAACATGTATACATATGTTAATGTGAGTTATTTTGCGTTATTTGTTTTTATTTATTTTCATCTTTCAGTAAAAAGGACTTTTATAGATTATGACACAATTGTTTAAGAGACAATTGGTCCATTCTTTCTACCAAGGACAAACATTGCTCCGTTGTCAATAAATGAACAGTAGAAGTGGGGCTTTTTTGAGAGAATAGAGGATGTACATACATTGGAATGAATGAGGAAGTGCTTCAAATTAATCGCTTCATTGATTGAACATTTTTACTATCAGGAAAAAATCTGCAAGATATTTAACCTCACACTGAAATGTTTCTTTGACTAATTATTGGATATATGCTTGCATTTATAATGCACAGGTTGGGTGGATAGAAAACTGAATGGCCTATAGTGACATCTTTGGCTCTCTAAGATAATAACTTATTTACTTATTTTGTGGGGACACCCTAAAAGCAAATAGTTTATTCAGTGAACTATGTGGTTAGTATTTGAACGGTGGATTCTGACACAACAGGCAACCCTTCCCCCTTTATTTGAAACAAACATATGAAAAAGACTACACAAATAGCTGAGATCAGTTTATTTTGCTTTCAATGCTGCTGTCTAGCAGGGTGATTTAATGCCCCTAAGAAAATAGCTTTATGTTTAGGGACAACGTTCAGAAGAGGGATGGGATGATATTGAAATTTTTTTTCTTTTGTTTTTATTTTATCTTGATTTTCATTAAAGACATAATTTTATTATGATTCCATTTTGTGTCCGAATAAACTTTCCTTAAAAAAAAAAAAAGTGAACAAGAAAAAGGAAACTGATTTTTTATATACAAGTATAAAGGTGAAAATACAAAGATTATTAAGCAGCAGTTAGAGCTTTCTTTTTTTAAAAAAAAAAAAAAAAACCTTTTTGAAAGTGGGAGTCGAGAACTAGTCTTGTAAACTCAGAAAAATTAATTATTAGGTACTTTTCATGTGAAAATCATCTTAAAAGACCTAAAGGCAGGCTATTTGCTTGAACAACGGATTCATATTATTCACTTGTTTAACAAGAACTATTCTAAGTCCTGTTTAGAAGAAAAAACAACAACAACAACACACAGCTGAATTTGTTTAGACAAATATACAGATGAAAATGAAAAGATCATTAGGAAATAAGTAGAGCTTTTGTCTTTCCTTCCACTTCTGCTGAAAGTGGTGAATAGAGCACAAGTTTTAAAAACTCATAGACATAGATAGAATTAACTGAAAGACAGGCTTTTTGCATGAACAACCATTTGAGACTACTCATTTGTTTTTGCACAGAAAGCACACATAAACACACTATATAGTCTTATAGACATAGATAGAAATATGGTAAGGGAGAAAAAGTTTAAAGGAGGAGTTTAAGACCTGCTAAAGCATCAAGAAGAGTGGATTTTCCAGACCCAGAAGGACCCATTATAGCCATGATCTTGCTAGGCTCAGCATATCCACTTAATCCATCCAGCAACCTTTTAGTGCTTCCTTTGCCAAAATTTGGCAAAACTACACTCAAATCTTCCCACACCAAATACATCCCCTTTGGAAGTCTGTTCTCACTATCTGTGATATCATTGCTAAAGGAAGTGGCTTCATGATTCTCCATTTCTCAGAACAAAATAGAAGCAGCAAAGAATGAAGGAAATAATAGTAAAGAAGGAATAAAGAACTTGGAGGTCTGGCCAGTATATATATATATATATATATATGGCCAATGCTACATGGAATGAGTAGTTAGGAATTATTGGTTACTATTCGCAAAATTATTATGGTTTCTGGTGGGGATGTTACTGTGGAAAGTAGATACTGTTATCAAACAAGAAAAAAACAATAATGGTGAGTACACAGAATAGAGAATTTCTAAGGGAACAATGGATGGAGAAGCAGTTGTTGTTGTTTGCCCATGCATGTGAAAGGATTCCTTTTAGTCACATTGGAGTAAATAGGTGCAGTGACTATCCTCACCTAACCTGCTAAATATTAATTGAATGATTAATTTGAATCAAAGTGTTATTTGCTTACAGTTGAAGGTCTGCACAGTTGATATTTCGTCTGTCCAAAAAATAAAAATAAGAGAAATAGTTTAGGTATATATCATGTGAGGGTGTAAAAGAAAAACTGCTTTTGTTGAGCTACCATCTTTGAAAATAAAGGATAATATTACCTTTTGTCTAGTTGGATGAATGAGACCTGCTTGGACAAAATCTATTTTTCCAATATGTCTCATTTTTTATTAAAAAACTTAAAAATACCCTGTAAATTTTACGTGATGTGTATTTTATTTTTAAATTTTTTTAAAAATATATTAAATTTTATTAAACTTTTGAAATATGCATATTACTTTTAAAGCTTTAATTTTTGTTAAATTTAATAAAAAAATTATCTGTATCTTATCAATTTTTTTATTTTCACTAACTGTTTTTATTTATATCACAAAAAAGATATTAATAAAGCAACATAAGGGATTAAGTATATATTTTAAAAGTTTTGAGAATAAAATACACATGACACAAAATTTAATGAGTGTTTTTAAAGTTTACTTTTTTATTTCATAGTATTTTTATTGTTAAAAAATATAAAATAATATTATAAGAATATTAAGTTGTTAAAAATTATGCTTTTACTAATAGAATTGTTTTAAGATATAGGAATTAGATAAATTATGAGAGATGAGATTTTGTCCGACTGACTGAATGAATTTGCTGTCATTGAAAATAAAGGATAACTTTACCTTTTGTCTACCTTGTGTCAAGTTGTTGGATGACTGACTATCTTTATAAAATGCATAACAGTACAATATTATACCAAAATATATTGATTTCTTTTTAACAAAAGAAATTTTGTTTAGCAAGTATTCTTAAATCATAACAATCATCCTATAAAATATTTCTGATAAATAAATTGTGAAGTGATCTGAGTATAAATAATGTTACCCATTTTCTTTTTTTGTAAAACTATTGATATTTAACACTAATGTACATTAGGTTATCCTGTCAAATATGTCTAGCCAATATATAAATTGTGAACTAATGTGAGTTATGTCTAAATAATGTTACCATTTTTTTTTTTTTAGAAAATCATCTATATATTGCACCACATTGAGTTCTTACCTAGTTCTAATATAGTTGTCAAGACTTAAACCTAAAACTATTCATTAATCTAATAGTCAATGAACGCAATTGGTTGTAATTATCCCATTTAAATTAAATTCATATATGTTTTTGGGTTTTTTTTTTTTTTTATATCTTTAGCATAACACTAATCTTTATTCTAGACAGTAAGTTATAATAAGTAAGAATACCTTTTAAAAAGAATAAGTCCAAAGATTTAAATTTAACATCTTTAACACAAAAATAAAAATAAAAATGCGTCAAGGCTTAATATGTTCTTCACTAAACTACTTTAATATTTGGATAATCATGCTATATTCATTATAATTTTTTTTTTTTTTGTATTATAGGATCTAATTTAATCTATATTTTACAATTTAACCGAAATTATTTAAGTTATAACCCACGTGACAGGAAGTGGTGACAAAAGTTATAGTCAATCATAAATGTATCACTCTGAAAGGTGTAAGTAGTATTACTCAAAATATCGATCTATGAACTATTACAAGAGAAGTTGATTTGGTCACGGAATTCGAATCACTTGTGGTTATTTTATTTTCGTTGACACCTTTCAATGTTCAGCTGCCACACTTCCGTTTCACATTCTCCAATGTCTTTTAATTCATTACTGGGAAATATTTACTCATTGTTTTAATTCATGATAGCATAGCACCACAATATTTACTTCAACAGGATAGGTATTTAGTATAGCATACCAAACTCCAACCGTTTATTAAATCCTCTGCCACTAAAAAAACAGTCCAATATAAAAAAAATGAACCTCTTAAATTTATTCTCTTATAAATAAACTACATTCGAATTTTCCACGCTACACGCAAGTTACATTTTTTAATGATGTATTTTAGTATTTTGTCCAAAATTTTAAGATGTAAATATTATTCAATTCATAGTTTAATTGATAAAATACACTAACAAAAATAACAGTGCTATAAAACATGACATATGTCCTACGTAACTACGTGAAAGTATATTTGAAAATAATTGCTTTCTAGAGTGTGTGCATAGTATTATTATCTCTTGTTTAAAAATAAAATAATTATAATTACTTCTTTTATTAGTACATAATTTTTTATAAGATTAAATTTTTAATATTAAAAAAAATTTCAATTACTAAACTTAATTTATTTATTAATATATAACTGTGTGTTTTGACAAATATAGAGACAAATTTTTCAAAAATTTTACCCTACACCAAAATCATGGATGGGCTTCTTGTGAATTATCCACCTAAGTAAGAGTGACATTACCTTATGAACAATCTAACATCCTAAAAACATGTACCAAATATATACTAGGTTAACCATATAACTTGAATGCAATCTAACACATGTACATCCTAAAAACCTTTATGTCACATCTCAAAAGGTTTTTGACAGCATAACCCCAATTTTAGCGTTGAGCTTTTATGAGCAAAATATTTAGGGTAAATTCTCATGTGCTCAACTAATTTAAGGACTATTCCAAGTGTAAGGTATGAAGTACCTCCGGATGAAAATTAAAGATATATAGTACATTTTAGAAAGTAACATTTGGGAGCCATTTCACTTAGGAGCATCTGATAATATAAAGATGAATTTTTTGTTACAAGCAGAATCATGAAAAGTCGGGTGAGGTCTCACAAACCTCGTGGGAATTGGAGAAAGACCAAAATCTGAAAGCTTCAAATTTCTGACCAAGCTTTGGTGTTGAGAACTCTAATGCTCATGTTGTCAGCACGGCGACCCTTGGTGGCTCCAGAGGTGGTGAGACAAATTGAAAATGGAAGACCAGACAGTGATGGGATGAGGGGAAGGAGGAATGGATGCTAACTCAATAGTAGAATTGGTTTTTTACACATTTCTATGAAGCAATGGATTCTTCCATACCATCAATAAAATTTATAAGACCAGATTTAATGAAAAGTATTTAGTGCCCATTTCGGTCAAAACTCCGTCATCTTTCTTCGGCTGAGTCGCATGTATTTCCATGGTGCCTCAATTATGAAGCATGTTAAACCATCCTACTCACATCGAACCCAGTGCCCAAGTGATTAGGCTAATAATGGGCCAAGAAATATTGAATGCTGACGTAGGGGGTTTTCAAGGAATACAAATAACTTGAGAGTAACAATGGATGAAGAAGAGAATTTTTATTTTTTAATATTATTAGGTCTAATTAAGATAAGGAAGAGATGATTAGTAATACGACGGTTTATTGTATTAAATTAGATTGACAAAAGTTGATCATATAATTTTATATAATGTGATATATACACTAAACATCATATAAAAGAGAATCGTATTAAATAAATTTATACAATTAAATTTTATATGATGTATTAAACAAGGTCTAATAAGCACTGTTTTTTTATTTGAATGACAAAAATTTAAGTAAATTGAATCACAAGAGCTTACCACAGTTAAAGTAGGACTTAAAGTTCATAAGTTCATAGAACATTTGTAAATATGCTTATAAATTATGGTGGTTCCTTTAGTGTCGGGGTTAAAATTGATGGTTAATTACTCATCTGACATGACTTAATCATGTGATAAGGACAATAAACACTCTCCCATTTCTATTTTTGCTTCCTCTCTAGTTGACGTAGATTGTGCAACTAATCAAAGACAAGAGACTGAACCATGGCCAGTGATTTATATTCTTTTTTTCTTTGGTATGATTTCTCTCATTGTCGAGTACAATAACTTCTTGTGACTTCCTTCTTCCCATTTTCAAATGGTGCTGTCTAGTCGGTAAGCTTGAGCTAGCAACCATCGGCCGAAGGTGGATGGCATATGTACTTCAAAGTCCATGTTAAAGAATTTGTCATCTTTTTTCTCAAAATTTCAAATTATGGTATGTCCACATCTTTCATGGTTGCACCCAAATAAAAAACTTGATCAAATGCGTTTCTTTTCTTCAATTTTCAAGCTTAAACACAACACATGAACATAGGAAAGAAAATACATGTCCTTTCATAATCTTTAACCTCTAATTCGCACCTTTCATGCTTGGCCTACTTGTTGATGAAACATGAGGTGTGTGAACGTGAGATAGAGAGAGAGGGAGAGGATGGGGTGTGTTGGGAAATGGGGGACAGATTTTTTATTAAGGTTATTTTAATCTTTTCATAACACTTGGGGTGTGACTTTGGAAAAAATGGGGTGTGCTTTTAAGAGATAGTGGCTTAATTGATATTGTTGTGCTTTTGGCACCCAACGGAAATGAGAATTTTTTTTAGAAATGACAAAAAAATTAAGGTCCAAAATAGTATAGGCGTGTGTGAATATATATATATATAAGTGGAGGACACACTTGTGTGTATTTTGTGTATATTGTAGAGGAGTTACATTTAAACTCGAAACTTTAAGAATGTTAGTGTCTTACATTATTAAGAAAAAGTTTTTATTTATTTAAGTTACTTTCACTTATATTAATAATTAAATAAAAATAAAAATGAGTAATTACCCATCAAATTTATCTCTGCCACCTTAAATTATTTATCAATGACATACTTACATTGTTAACAAAACTCAAATACATGTCCATGTCCTTGTAAAGTTGTAAGATACATTTCAATTCTTCCTAACTAAAAGTCAGCCTCTTCCTTTACATATATCTCTGGCCTTCTCTCTCTCTCTCTCTCTCTTCTTGTGGAATAATTATTTCAAACCAGAAAGCAGACAATAAAGCATCTACACATGACAAACCATGCTAAAGTCACTTCTGCCTTTTTGATCTTTACAGGGCCTAAAAAGGCTGAAGTAACTGATTTTAACAGTCACCTTAATTAATGTATTTGAAAGAGAACTTGCCTATTAATGGAATTTGTTTGTCTTTTCGTTTGTTATTTAATGTTCAATAATTTTTTGTTTTTGATTCTAGATCTAGGGTTGAGTGGTTGAGTCAAGTAGATATGTATAAATGAAAATAATAGTTATAAAATATAATTTAGATAAATAAATTAAATTTAGTGATCCAAAAATATTTATAATATTAAAAATTTAAATTTATAAAAAATACATGTTAATAAAAAAATATTATAATTTAGTTCATTTTCGGAGATTAATACTATTGCTGATATAAATAGAGATTATTGTGACTTGAAAAAAAATTGAAAATAACAGTTGTCCACTTTCTGAATTTTGATGATACTTGTAAATTTCTGATATTATTTTATAAGGGTAAAATATAATTTTAATCCTTCAAAAATTTCTGATATTATGGAAATAATATAAAATAAAATAATTGAGAGAGTAAGATAAATTTTTTTTAAAAAAATTATTCAATGTATTTTAATATGGATGAGATGTTGCTCTATATAACATCTTCGTAAATATGAGAGATAATGTACTATGAATTCCATTATACAAGAGGTTATGGGAATGCGAACAAAAGATTGATAATTTATAACACCCAAGATAATGGAACACAAAAACCTATAAGGCTATAGTTTTTTAGGGAAAAAAATATTTTTTTTTTTAAATATAGACATTCACACAATATTATTCATAGTATTATTTTCTTGGGTGTTTATTATTTAAGAATGTGCCTAGTTATAAACTTTACTCAAAAAACTTATATGGACAAAAACTCAATGAATATAACTAAAAATATTTTTTTTTATATACTTCTAAATATTACCTCATTAAAAATATTATCTAGAAAATTCAATTAAAAAAACACGGTTAAGAATAAAAAGAGTGCTGTGTGTATAACAATATCAATTGGACAAAATTTTCAATTATTGCAATACAAGTCCCTTGGTAAACAAATTTGTTGGATTATAACATGAACAAACTTGTTTAATATTGATATGGCATGATTAAATTTGTTGAATTACACTAACATATTATACCTCAAAACCAAATAGTTTTTTCCATCATTTTCTTGATATCAAAAAAGATATTTATAATATCTGCAAGATCATTTAATTTCTGTCTAAAATTGGAGTCTCCGATGGAGCCTCAATCTTGCAGGGCTGTATCAAGCAACAATCCATGTGTACCAGCTCATCATAGACTTATCTTCTTGTAACAAACTTATCCTTTTAATGTGTCCATCCTTATCTTATTGTTATAGATATTCTTATGTTTTCAATACAAATGAAATATCTTATTTATACGTGTAAGATTGTAACTCCATACAATATTTTGAAAAATGTGAAATAATATAATTTCATTAAATAAATGTAAAGAGGTCATGGGAATGTGAATAAAAAGTTTAGGTGTTATAACTTCCAAGGAAAAATTAAAACTTTTCAATATGACCACCCACAGAATATTAGGTTATTCATAGGTTTCTCTGAGTTTTTATTTATTTATTTATTTTATTTTCAATTATTGAAGTCTAGCTTACCTAATTTTTTCTTTTACTATCATTTAGTCTTTGAAAATGACTATATTTTGGTAGATTCTTTTTGTTTAAACTTTCAAACAAGCAAGTGAAAAAAAAAAAAAATCTTTCAAATATTTAAGTAATTTTCACTATCTTTTAAGGACTAAATGACAGTAAATTTACTCTTTCTATAAATAGAAAGTTGAATGTATAAAATTTTCTTATAGTGCACCATAGTTACATTTCAACTTAAATCATAGAGTTTCTCTTTTAGTTGAAACCTGAAGTGTTAGCAAGATCATAAACAAGTGAGACATTTATACCTGTAAATAAAGTTTATAGAGGAAAAAAAAACTTGTGATACAAGGTGACAATGTCTCATTCATCCATATTCCTACCTCAATTGGAAAAGTTATGAAACATTCTATACAGAACTTTCTAGATCATATTGCAAATTTGTATGTTATCCTTATGAAAGCAACTAAACAATCACAGATGAAATTATTTGTAACTCTCTTTCCTTTGCTTCTAGTGAAGTGGAGAATTAAGACCCTCTTGAGAAGACAATGAGTGGAGAGGTTGATGCCTCTTTGAAGGGAAAGATGGTATTTTCCTGAAAGAAGGTCTCTTTTCAAGCTTTTCTATTGTTCTCTTAGCATAAATTGTCTGAAACAAGGGTGAAGCTCTCTCCTTGAATTTCAGAACAATAAAGAATAGAGTTCTGTAGCAGATGAGAATGACAAATAGAGCTGATAAGTCCCACCATTTTGAATGATCTAATTTTATTCCCAGCATGTGTGTGATAATATACTCTCCTGTCAATTTGTGGTCACCAGGTATCAGAGGATCAAACTCAAGCCCAAGCAAATCATTCTTGTAGGCACCCTGATTGCAAATAGAGTGAAATAGATGAATGAACCATCAGTATAATATTCTGATAGATTCATGCGCTATGAGTAGGCAATTAGGAGGCACAATTCAGACTTTCTTGATGAACAAGTTACCTGTATTGCCCAGGAACCATAACTGATAAAAGAAATCGGGTAGCGCCAAACTGGCTTTGGAAGATCAGACAGCAACCTGAAGAATCCAGAGGTCATCATCATTATTCCCTGCATGAACCAAAAGAATGGAAAATGTCACAGCTATCAGTTTCAACCAGTACAATCCTTTCATGGCGAAAGAGTTGAAGTATATAGAGAGGAAAGCAATGTTGTGAATGATGAAGGCATGTGTTCTTACAATTACTCCAGCTCCTGTAATTATTCCCATGAGGAAATTTGGAACAAGTGAAGCTATAACCATCATGAGGCTCTCTATTACAGATATGCAGGCAAAGATGTTGAGAGTGAAGAACACATAATGAATGAAACCCGGCCGGAATTTCACCATTGGAACAGTAATGCTAGAAGTAGTGATAGCAACGGCAACCAAGAATGGGAGAGAAGACAGGAAATTGGAAAGAATATATACTGCAACTCCATAATATCCATTAAGCCTTTCTTTATAAAAAACCTGTTTCATAGGAACTGTTAGAATAATGACATGTGAAATAATATGTACTTAGGTAGCTGACATCTAGGCATGTAACTAGCATGCAACTAGGGACAAGATTCATTGTAAAGTTACCATAAATAACATCTGTAGAGGCTTGTCTCAAATTCTTCTACTAATTCTCACAAAGGCAAGAAAATCCTAAAGAGACATGCAGGGCAGCCATAGCATACACATATATCAAAAATGCAAGAACACAGGCCAAAACTTAGCAATCATGGAAACTATATAAGCTCTTGTCAACTTTTCCTAAATGAGATTGTTTACCTTCATTTCCTCAATAAATGATGGAAAGCCTCCAATTGACATAAATGTCATAAATCCTGATATAAATGCACCACAAGCTCCGCGTGCCAAGATCGAAGTGTAGCTATAGCCAACATCAAAATAAATAGTTCCAACACATATAGATACAACGATGTAGATGATAATCCTCAACCAGTAGTAACCCATATCTCGACACATATTGACAAATGATCTCTTTGTCAGTGTCTTGAGTTGCTTCCACCAACTTGCTCCACTTCCCTTTTTTGTTTTAGTTTCATGTCCTTCCTGCAATACACATTCATATTAAATGATTGCATCAATTGTACTACTAGTTAGAAAAATGATAAAGCTCTTGGTTACTTGCTGTTCAAGCATGTTAAATGTCAACATGACAAGGGATTTAAATTCAGTATAGAAATCATTGCAGTAAAATGCAGGACAATGGCGGATAGTTCTTAAATCTTTGATATGTTATGAACAATACAATCTCCTATGTATTTCTTTTCAGTATTAGAAACAGTTGAAGTAATAAAATGTAGACCCAAGTTGAATGCATACAATGCAACGAAGTTCTTTGATTCTGTCTTTGGCCCTTCTGGCATACACCGAACGCCTATATTTCTCAACAAGCATTGCTTTGATCTCTGCTGTAGCCAAATTCATGAATGGATCTGATGAATTTGGAACATCCTAAAAAAAGGTGGAATTTCAAGAGTTAATTTAGTAATAAAAAAGAAAAGGGAATGCAATAATTGTGCTATTAATGGAAGAAATGAACATTAAATTGTTTCTCCTTTTGGAGGATGAAGGTAAAAGTTAGAACATCTAAAAAGGGGTGCCCTCCACAGCTCGCTCTCATGATCTTTCTAGCTTCTACTTTGGTTGTCAAAATTCCGAGACCGATTTAAAGCACTAACGTGTCATTAGGTTAGCTATTCAATTACAGTTTTGAGGGTAAGTAACTAGGTTTCAACAAGTTATGGCATCTGATGCTAGAGTAGATAATTTAAAATGGGTGTGTAGCAGCCCTTTTCAACCCTATCTTACACATCAAGCAACATAACAAAGAGAGGTTAACTGTTCAAAAAAAAGAAATTACCCAAATACCAGAAAGAGTATGGTTGGAAATGATAATCAGTACATACACTAATTCTTTGAGATCCCTTCAATGTGGCTGTTACAATGTCAAAATCAGAATTGATACATCGTAGGAAGTGGTCAGAAGGATTGCGTTTACGTGGGCACGGGAAACCTGCTTCAGCAAAGAACTGCAAAAACAGTTGGAAAACATTAGGTTATGATGAAGGAGTTCTCAACACAAAATATAAATCTGGGTCCTACATGGCATATGCAAAAAACTGTCACTTTCATCACTATATATTTACAGATTTGCGTACACGATAACTGTTCTTACAGTGTTTACAGAGACTATAATGTTAAGATTCGAAGATATAATTTATACCTCCACAGCCATCTTTGCTTCTCCAAAATAAACTGTTTCACCACTAGACAGTAAGAAAAGGTCATCAAAAAGAGCAAAAACTTCACTGCTCGGCTGATGAATTGAAGAGATAACCGTCCTTCCATCACGAGCAACATTTCTTAGAGTTTGAACAACAAAGAAAGCTGCTGCACTGTCTAGGCCACTGGTTGGTTCATCAAGAAACAATAAGCGAGGCCTTGTGAGGATTTCAAGTGCAATACTAACTCTTTTCTTCTCCCCACCACTTATGCCTCTTAAATGCCAGTTACCAATCAACCTATTCGCGCACTCTTGGAGACCCATTTCTATAATTGTTCCCTCAATGATGTCTGTAATTTCCTCCTTTTTCATTTTAGTAGGAAGACGTAGGTGAGCTGAATAAGATATGTTTTCCCTGACAGTGAGAGTTCCAAGCATTACATCCTCTTGAGTTACATAAGCCTGAAGTGCAATGGCAAAAGAAAGGGAAAGGAATTAAGGATAAGATTAAATCATACTGCTAATAGAGTAAACGAAAAGAAGCTAAGGTATATTTACATCTATTTCTGAAACAGTTGATGTTTTACATGAGTAATGATTGAAGAGTATTCCTAATATTGCAGGATACACTAGTATTTATGCTTTGGAATGATTTTGGTCAACAAGTTACACGATTTAAGGTTACAATGTTCCTATTATTGACTACAAGATTAATGGAGAAAATCATGATCATGGAGACATTCTACATGCTTTAAGGTTAGAATTTTAGAATGTAAGGTACTGTGTGAATATAAGAAATCCATGATAAGTTGAACATGAGTTACTTACTACAGCACCAATCTCCATTCTTTTCTTCTTCCCATTGAGAAGAATATTTCCAGTCATGACCACATTTTTCGACAATCTCCCTGCACCAACATCAAAGAATTTTAATATTCAAAAAGTGTGCTAGCATAAAACAAATAATGTACACTCTAAAAGATGCAATATCTGTTGGAAGTGAATGTAACCTGAAATTTGTCTTTTGATTATCTTTAGGAGTCGTAAAGTTTTGTGTCTCTTAGAGTTCGTAAGTTTCATGCTTTTAGAACACTTCAATAACGAGTTATGACCATTTAGAAGGTATTATTATGTGTAGTGGGAGTCTTAGAATTTGTTCGTTTGAAATAGCTTGTGAGAAGTTAGAGTCATGCAATAAGCTAATGAGTCTAGAGGTCTATGTAAGGATATAAATAGGAGTCTCAAGAAATTTTCTTTCTGGGAATGGAATTGAGGATGTGAGTTTTCCCCCAAGTGTAGAGAACATTTGTGGATGAATGGGTTGAGTGCAGATGAGTGTCTCTCCAAGGTTAAATACAAGTAAGTGCCTCTGCAATGGATATTATAATCCAAGATTTGAATGAACACTATCCCTCTTCCTCCAACAATATCAACTATATATTGGAAATGATTTATTCCTGCATTTATACTGTGGATTATAGAAGTGGGAGCCATGTCAAGCCTAGATAGCAACTTTAGAACAAGATTGATTGAGACCAAGATCATATCACTATGCTAGTATGAATTATCACAAATAGATGAGCTCCAATGAGCAACCTAATGTAGAAATGGTCCTGCTCATGGACCACCTCGTATAACTCTATATAGTGCTTTTTCATTCCCTGCATGGACAATTCAGAAAGCCATAGTGATAACCAAACAGGGAGTTATACATGTCTAGACATACTTCTGAAAAAAAAACAAACCTTATCCTTATCCATATTGAGAATAGCTAGGTGGATTAAATATGCGCTTATCAATAACCCAGCAGGGGGAAAATCCCAAATAATTAAACAAGTAGGAAAATTTTAGAGCTTAAATTAAAATGGGTGAATTCAATGGTAGTTTTCTTTTGTTTTTGGTTGAAAAAGATTGAGCATAGGAACACTAAATCACATGAACTAGTCAAGACATATATGTAGTTATAATTGAATTTCCTATTCCTTTTAATGAAAAATTCACCGCTGATGTTCATTAATAACACACTTGTCCAACAAGTGAAAGTTGAAATAGAATCAATTAGTGAAGTATCTTTATTCTGATCATAACTAACCAGTAAAAAGTTCAAATATAAACTCAACATGGAATGATCTATCATTCAAATACCCAATCACCAAAAATTAATGCATGAGAATTGAACTATCACTAGAAAATGGAAAGAGAAAAGACAAGACAAGACAAGCCAACCCTTTTCCCTAAAGTTAATACCTTTTACCTTTAAAAACCTCAAATCTTATGTTGTTCAACTCCTGCATGTTAGCACATGAAGGGAATAGATATAAATAATACACATTATAGATAGATTGAGAGAGTGAATTTGCCAGAAAACCTGCTAGTGAATCCAGAAGGGTGGATTTGCCAGAACCAGAAGGACCCATAATCGCCATGATTCTTCCAGGCTCAGCATACCCATTGAGCCCATTGAGCAACCTCTTAGTTGGTCCCTTGCCAAAGTTTGGCAGGACCACTGTTAGATCTTCCCAGACCAAATAGTTTCCCCTCTCGAGACCATCATCGCCACCGTGTGCCACCGCTTTCTTGGCGGCAGCAGCCCAATCGCTGCCGCCATTTCTGCTGCCTCTATTGCCTCCACTGCTAGTTTCTATTTCCATAATGGCCTGAAGCTGAAGCTAAAGAAAGTTGAGCACAAGATGAAAGGGTAACATCTAAAAAATTGAGAGAAAGTATAAGAAAAAGGGTGACATAACCCATACCTATCTACTACGCAGTGACTCATAACAAATACCAAACAACTAACTATGAATGCTGCCATCAATTAATTTTGCATTGAAAAATTATGAAGAGAGAGAAAAGAGAGCGTTGAGGGTTAGTGTTTGAAAAGATGAGTACCCACGTTGGTGGCTAGTAAATGATATTAATGCGGGAGGTTACATGTGCCAATGTGTGTAGACCATGCTTGTCATGGCACCATAATGAATGTTGCTTTCAGTGTGTGATTAGGTTTAGTTAATGTGTATCCCATTGGAGAAATTCGTTTTCGAGAAGATAACTTAGAGCTTGAGCTGTATAAGGAGTTATTATTAGGCTGCAAATATATGAATTGTTTATACTTATTTTAATTATAAAATATTATTTAAAAAGTTTCATGTTAAAAAAAATAAGGTATTTTTTTAATTTTAGAGAATAGTTAATGATAGTTTTTTTAAAAAAGACCTTAGTTATAGTCTTGTTTTGATAATTCTCCATACATTTAACTCAAGAGATAAAATATTAAATAGGAGTATTATAGAAAAAATGTAATTTTTTAACCACCTAACTATATTTCTTATAAGATATAAAGTAAGTAATATTATTTTATAATTTTGAATTAAGGAGGTATTTTAATAAGTCCTATAATGTCATATTATTTTTTATTATTTTATGTAACTTATAATTTTTTATTCTAATGATACAACTCTACAAAATCTTTTAAAAAGGCCCCACACTTATCTCATATCATTGTAAAAATTAATTATAATCAAAGATTGTGACCCATTAAATAAATTATGAAACTTTTTTTTAAAGTTGCTTTTGAGACAACTTATATAATGACATAAATTTTTGTAGTTACATTCTAATAATTGTAACTATTTTTTTAAGTTACATAAGCTATACAATTTTCTATAATATTTTGATTGAAAAAAGGCTTAAATGCTGCAGAAATTGGTTGACACAAAGAATTTGCAATTGCTTTTTTCTTATTTTTTGAACAATTTGTCGGTAGCTTTAATTCTTAATGCTTAAGATTTCCTACCTACAATTATTTATAGCCCTTTACATAGAGACGAAAATATTATTTTTTATATTTTAGAAAAATATCTTCAAGTGGCTAATGTCAAGAAAATTCATTGCAAGTGGTCTAAATAGAGGGCTAATTGATCCAATCGTCAACCGTTATATTTGGAATTTGTGGATCCCATTACACATAGTTAAATCTAAATTATTTATGGTTGTCAACCTATTTTATAAATTTTAAAATTAAATTATTTCTCATTAAACATATAAATTAACATAAATTATTTTAATTTAATTAAATATTGTAAATTTAAACTCTTAAAATACAACTGCAATAAAAATTTTAATAAAATTTAAACTCTTAAAGAACTTTTACTTTTAGTTAGTTAATGATTCGTTAGATGTGCCGTGTGAACCTTATCTCAAAAGTCATCATGTATGTTAACGGTTGTAAGTTTCGCATCAACCCAACACGGTATAGGCTCATAATGGATGGTCGGAAATGACTATAGTACCATTTATGGTTGAAATGGAATGGTCATGTGTCATGTCAAAATCGGCTCAAGGAGATATCTTAAATTTACTAGGGTATTACCTTCTACCACCCCCACCTTTACCATCCACCACCCCCAATGTGCGAAATGATCATAATACCCTTGTAGACAGAAATAATTCCTCTTACATCCTTCTCCACCCCCCACGATGGCTGAATAAACCCTAACCATTTCTTCCCATTGAGATTGATATTTTTTTGATTTGTAAGAATAAAAAAACTAATTTTTGGTCTGTATTATTTGTGCAGAGTTCAATTGCATATAAAATAATATTTGTATATTCTATTTTTTGTTTCGAATCGAGTAAAATTTTTTAGTGCAAGAACGCTCATGCACAGGTGTTAATAGCTCCAAAACGCCCATACACAAGCGTTAATGTCTCAAACGCTCATGCACATGCGTGAGGAGTTACAAAACGCCCATCCACAAGCATTAATGTCCCAAACGCTCATGCACATGCGTTAGGAGTTACAAAACGCCTATGCACAAGCGTTGGGTGTAAAATATGCATATATATATGATTAAATTTAAATACATTACTTGATGTTGAAGAAATAAATAAATAAATAAATTTAAAAATAAATATGTAATAATTAATAAAAATTTTAAAATTATACATATATTATTTAAAAATAAATAAATATTTTTAAAATTAAATATATGTTTTTATAATATTTTTAAAATTAAAAAGATATATCTATATATATATATATATATATATATATATATATATATATATAAAACGGTTATAGAGAAGCGTTGAGTATCCCTCAACGCTTCTCTTTTATTTATATATATATATATATATATATATATATATATATATATATATATATATATAAAATTTATAATTAAAAATATTTTTTTCAACTAAGTAACTATTTAAAAAAAATTTATAATTTATGATTATTGTGATAAAGATGTATATTAATTTATTTAAAATATTATAAAATTTTATTTAATTTTAAAAAATATATTTAATCTTAAAAATATTATAAATTATTTTATATTTAATTTTAAATATATATGTTATGAAATTTTGTTACTTGGGGCACAAGTAACATATTTTTAAAATTAAAGAAAAATTTAAAATATTTTTAATAAATTAATATAAATTTTATCACATAATAATTAATTTATTAAAATTTTATTTTATTAAAAATATTATAAAAAATATTTTTAATTTTAAAAATTATATATATTTAATTTTAAATATATATTTATTTAAATATAAGTAATATATTTAAATTTAATAATATATATATAATATATATATTTCAACGCCTCTTTAGAGGCGTTTGAAGAGTTATCAACGCCTCTTCAGAGGCGTTACGAATTTTTAATGCTTTTTCAAAGGCGTTTGGAGAAGATAGACTGAAACATTATTAAGGGTATTATTGGAACTTTGAAAAAAAAAAATAAAAGGAGGGTGGGGGATGGTAAAGGTGGGGGTGGTAGAAGGTAATACCCAATTTACTAAAATGATAAATAGTTAATCTTAAATATGTTTACAAAAATTTAATTTCAATAATTTAAAAAATTTATTGACAAAGTTTTCGTTTATTTCAATGATATATTCGTTTTGAAAGAAATAGTTCATGTTGTTAGTTGGAAATATCTTTGTACATAAAAAAGATTAAATTTAAATTTTAGAGTTACTTTATTAAAAAATTAAATAAAAATTAATTTTACACCTAAAAAGTGAGGAAATATTCTGATTTCTAAATCTAAGAAAACAAATAACAACGGCACATTTCATTCAAAGAAATAAATTAATAGAATGAGAAGATCTGTTAGAGTTGGGATAACATTTTCTTTTTTTAAACTCTGTCTCATTTTATTGAAATATTTTATTTTATTTTATTGATTATAAACTTTGAGACAGAGAATCAAAGAGAAGTGAGCTTCGATTGAGAAGAAAATGGTTAGTTCTTTAGGTTTAATGTTTTGGGTTTCAATTCCTGTGATTGGTGTTATTCTGAGTTTGACTTCCCCGGAGTCCAGCGTAAAAGCTGCGGCCGCCGGCCATTAGTTGCGGAATTTCTCTCCCTCTTTCTATTCTACACTCTCAAAAGTCAAAATTGCATCTATTTCAATCTCTTCTTCAACATTATTTTTAAAAAGAGAAAAATTTCTTTTACTCCTGACATATAACGCATAGATAAATACTTCTGACAAATAAATTTTCCTAATTTAAATTCTGAATCTTCAAAAGTTATTCAATTCGAACCCTCTGTTCCTCTTTATTACGGCCCATTAACAATTTTTACCTACGAGGTATTTTAAGTGATAATGTGGTCATTAATAGGTGGTGTGGCCAATGGGACTTATCTGATGTGGCCACAGCTGCTCTAAAATGCAGCCATTCTTGTCATTTCAATTAGGGTTGGCCACATAACCTCCACTACAACGACGTCGTTCTCCTGCTGGGTGCCTTTCTCCATTGAAATCTTTAACAACGACATCGTCTGGGTAGGACGCAGAAGTTCATCGCCATTGTCATGTCTCCAAATTTAGCATCCATCATTCCATTATTTTCATTCAATTGTTATATTTTTTCTTCATCTTTAGTATCGTATTCCTGTTCTTCATTTTCCTCACGCATGCCGTTAGAATGACAAAGAGAGAAAGACGGTATCGTCTCTAATGTCAAGCACTTAAGTCTCGCCAAAAACCTCTTGGGTAGGTCTGGAGAATCATAAAATTGGTCTTCAACATTGTTATTCTTGCAGGAAGCGTAGACAAGTTCTTTCAAGTTCCCTTCATACTGGGTTCTTTGGATGCCTTTGAGCCGATCAAGGTCAGCAAGCGAGGGTGAGATTGGGGAGGAATTGCATGAGAATTGGGAGAAATTGATAGACCTAGTATGGTGGAAGGGCAATTTGTGATTATTTTGAAGGAAATTGGTTGGTAGATGCTTAAGTCCATGGCTGGTTTCAGAATGAAGGCTGTTACAAGGGGTTTTTTTGAAAGATGAAAGAAGGGAACCAAGAATGGCTACATTTTGGAGCATTTGTGGCCACATCGGATGAGTCTCATTGGCCACGTCACCCATTAACGGCTACATCATCACTTAATATACCACGTAGGCGAAAGTCGTTAGTGGATTATAACAGAGGAGAATAGAGAGTTCAAATTAGGTAACTTTTGAAGACTCAGGGTTTAAATTGAAAAAGTTCATTGTGTGAGGAGGGGTGTAAAAGGGGTTTTTCTCTTTTTAGAAATGGATGGGTTACTTATTCTAGCTATGGGCAAAAGAGATGTTTTTTAAAAGGAGTTTTAAAATTTGACTTGATTCTGACTAAGTAGAATAAGGAATTGAAGAGTTTGAAAGTTAAATAAACTTGGAGAAAATTAGGGTATATATGTATATATATATATATGAAAGAGCGTTTTTTCAAAAAAAAAAAAAAAAAAAAAAACTCTAATTTATCCTCTTCAACTTAAAGTGATGTACACTTTATCCCTATATGTTTAAAAATGTGTAATAAACATGTGCCTTGTATGTGCTCAATTTCTATTGAAAATTGGATGGAAAGTTAATGTTGAGAGTTAAATGCATTTTTGAAAAGTATAAAGTGGTTTATTACACATTTTTAAACATATAGGGGTAAAGTATGCATCACATTAAGTTGAAAGAGGTAGATTAGAGTTTTCCAAAAAAAAAAAAAGGCACTTTATCTACATTTTAATGAATATGAATAGCTTGGACTAGAGTAAAATCTCAGTTCTAGTATTTCAAAGAAAATAAAGATTAAAATTTCATAGGTATTTGTATTATATGTATATTATTTTTACAATAAGTAATCTCCTATCAGATTCATTATCCAATCCATGATACTAAATTAATAATCCTTCATGTTTAAGATTCTCATCTGCAATTGTTCATGTTATATTTTTAGTGATTATATATATATATATATATATATATATATATATATATATTAAGGATCAAAGTCAGGAAAACTAGTAGGTATGGCGTCCTTTCTTGCTCAATGTAGGTGGAAAAAAGCACAACCAAGTGGAGGTTCCCTTAATCATGAGAACAATCAAATCAGGACCTTTCTGTGTACAAAGTTTTTGCTAAAGATGTAAGAGACATTGAGAAAAACATAGGAACTCCCAAAAAAGAAAACATGACAATTGAAAGTATAAAAGAGAATGACAAAATTCCTAAACCTTAAACATAATTCTAAACCCAAAACCAAAACGCTTCCTATTTGGCACAACATGTTGAGTTAATGGATGTACTGGTTCAATATTCCAAAACATTATGCCCTTAGTTGTCCCACTATACAAAATTCACTAGCACATAGACATGATTGAAAGGACAACAAGGATGAAATCTCTATCCTGTTATACAAAAATACCTTACAGCAACTTTAGTAGTAGAAGTCTATGAAGTTCTTAAGTTAGCTGCTTATGATTTTTACGAGTCTCATCATAATTAATAGATTACTTTTTAGGCAACTCTCATTTCTAGTAGTGAAACTCTAAAAATATGGATGAAAATTTGCTCATGAATATAACTTTGTCTCACTTTATTTCATTTTCCCTAGATCCTTGTATAAGTTATGGTTCTTACTTGTAATTGCTATGTCATCATTTCTAGGAGTGATAATTGGGAAGCCCCCTTCTTAATAGGAAAAGTAAGATGAAGAAGTATTGATAAATTAACCTAACCTAACCAAAGTAAGCAATAAATATCCATGGGCACCAAATTAGAATAAATCCATTAGCTTCAAAAAATTCACAAAAATGTTAAAATAATTTCCAAGCCATCGTTTATATAACTGAGAACTTTTAGTTTTAGTTGATTAATACTCCCTCTGTCTCATTTTTTTTGTTGTTTTAGAAAGAAAAACTTTTGTCTCAAAACTGTTACATTTTTAAAATTTTGAAACTATGTTAAATTTATTTTTCTCTCTATACTTTTATATAATTAACGATAATTTACTCATTTTCTTTTATGATTATACTATAAATAGAGAAAATTAAATAAGAATATTGTAGTTAATATAATATACTAATTAATGATTTCTTAATCTACATATACCCATCTTAAAAGGCAAAATATTTGAGATAAAGGGAGTAATTTGTTAGATATGCCATGGAAACTTACCAATATATTCAAATTATCATATATGTTTGCTAAAAGTTGTAAGTTTCACATCAACAAGGTTATACTCAGTACTACTAATTTATATGTTGGAAATGACTTTGGTACCATTTATGGTTGAAGTAACAAACTGATTAGGACAAATATCATGTGAATATTGGTTAAAGGAGATTAATCTTTCTAAAGGCAACCGGATGAAGTGGTCTATGGATATAAGATGGTTGATCTCAAATTTGATTCTTGGAGCGTAAGGAGGAATTTACAGTTTATTTAAATATTAAAAAAAAAGTTTATTCATGGCAGTCACTAGCTGGGTTTTTTTTTTTCTCCTCTTCTACACTCTTAAAATTCAAAATTGTACCTATTTCAATCTCTTATTCAACATTATTTTTATGATTTATTTTAGAAATGGATGGTTTCCTCAATCCTCATTCTAGCTATGGCTATAAGAGATGGTTTTCAAAAGGGATTTTAAAGTTTGACTTGATTCTGAGCAAGTAGAAGAAGGAATTGAATAAGCTTCAGATATGCAAACAAGAAGAAAAATGGGTGTGCAAAAAAGTTTATGAGGTACTTTGCATTTAGGTGAAGAATAATTCTAAATTCTCTTATGACATCTTCCTACAAATTTTCTTATTTATTAAATGAAGAAAAAATTGAATGCATTTTATATTTTTAAGATAATAAATACATTTACAATTTTTATTAAATACTAAACATTTTAAATTGTAGTCTCAAGATAAAAGATGTACAAATTAAGATGTACTTCAAAATTGAAAGCCCACAGCATCTTTGGCATATAGTAAAGCTATGACTGTTAATCTTTATAATTAGAATTCAAATGTCTAAAATCTTTTTTTTTTTTTTCTTTTTCCTTGATAGTAATAGATAGCATTATTGAAACATTTTCAGAACATGAAACTAGTGATAGCTAGTTAGGAAAAACAATAAACCTTTTCATATTGCAATCAGATCTATCAAGAGATTAATAAGCATAAACATAAATACTTTTAATAAAAATTATTTAATTTCTTATATCATATAAGAGATTGATTAATTTAAGTTTCTTTAAAAAAATGTTATAAAAAAGATAACCAAATTAGTGATAGTTAGTTCTTTCATTGCAAAATCTTTTCTTTAAGCAGTGGCAATGAAATCACAAATTGCTTGATCAATTTTTTTTTTTTTTTTTGTTTTATTTCATGTGTTAAATTTTGTCTTATGATTAAGATTGATCATAATATTAATAAAAATATTATTATAAGTTGTATTAATTTATTAAAATATTTTTTAACCAATGCTAATTTTATAAGACAGAATTTGAAAAAAAAAAAAAAACTCAAGATTTTGCCTGGAAATGCAGCATTGTACAGTGCAGCAAACAATGGAGATGTGGTCCAGGCCAAAGTAAGGAGAAATTAGAGTGAGTGTTTCCAAACAAATCTTGAAATAGGAACTGTACTAACACAGCCCCCAATAACCATACAAACTGTTTTCTTATTTATAGATATACAGTCATCCCAAGACTTCCACTCATCTTGCATTAAATCTTAGAAATTTCTATCATTGAATCTAGCCACTGATGAAGAAACAGATGTGTGACATTTTAAAAACTTTAAAAGGTTCTTTGGTTTATTTAATTTGAGATTAAATCTGGATAAATTTTCTCTTTTCTTAAGTTGAAATTCTCACAATTTTTTTTATCTATTTATGTCAAAAAAAAAAAATCTAGCCACTGATATTATTTTTTTTATATGCATGGACTTAAAATAAAAATTGCTGCCTGCCATGCCTTGCAGTATTTTATACTTCGGCCTATCAAGAAAAAATATCATTCTTATTTTAAATTTTTAAGATTAAACTTACACTCTAAATTTTACTAAAGTAAGTCTTTTATATTGTTAAAAAAAAAAACAGACCCAATTTTAATAAAAATTTTAGTGTGAAAGTTTTAAGTGAAAAATTTGAAACATGAAGATTTTTTTTGTTTTTGATAAAAACGTTAAGAACAAAATAGAGTTTACTCAATTTGTTATCTATTCAACTATTCAAGACATATCTAAAGTTTCTTTATGAAGACGGAGTTTATAGATAAACAAATGTTTAAAAATGATAAAAGGCTACCTTCTGTCATCCTTTTATTTTTATTTTTGTAATTTATTCATCATATAAAGTTTAATGTTAATTTCTTCCCCATAACAAAAAGAGAATTGTTAGTTTCTTCCCTAAACTTCAAATACAATTTAAAATGTCTATTATTTTTGACATGGGACCACATCACCAATACTTCTGTACTTACCCTTACAGCCCCAAACCGTATTTTCTCTCGTTTCTTTTTCTGGTTATCCATTCACTCTTTCTCTTTCATTCTTACCAAACGCATCCCTTCAGATAGTTCATAGTATGTAATGCTCAATCGAATTTCTTAAAATTAAAAAATAGAGTTATTTTTAAGGTGAGGTGAATATTTTTATAGTTACAACCAAAAAGAAGTGAAAATATCAAAAAAAAATTTCCCAAATAAAGATGCTTTATGCTTGAGAATATTCATTTTTCATATTTGGTGTGCTATATAAGAGGAAGCTTCATTAATTAGTTATTCATTGACAATGAGTTTTAGCAAAAGGTCAAGGTTCCAAGTATTGAGTGGATACATACCATGTCCAAGTCTGCTGTCCCATCTCTGCTTTAAATAATACTATTAATTTTACTTTTCATAAGCACAGTGTCACTAACATATCTTGTGGCCAAGGACAGAGATCTACAAGTAGTTGAGAATGCCAAGCAAATTAAGGTCCCTGTCAGGGGAACTGGTTTAATTATTATCGTATTTGATTAGCTGCTACAGTTACCATTAAAAATATTTATTAATATATATAATTTTTTTTTAGTAATCGCATTACGGTAATGCGATATTTGAATAATATTACATCACCATGATATGATATCTAACTAAAAAGTTGATAACTTATAAATATTGGATCACAGTAATATGATATTCACGAATATCGCATTATCATACTGCGATATTTGAATATAGTATTATCGTATTGTAATATTAATTAAAAATTAATTAAATTATTTATTTTTATTTTTTTTACAAATAAAATATAAAAAATTTATAAACATTTTTAGGCATATATACAACATCTCAAAAATTATTACTAATACATACTACTTTTATAAATTATCATCAAATTTTTTATTTTCAAGATGTATAATTTTTTAATTTTTTTAAATTAAAATAAAATAAAACACATTAAAAGATTAACAACCTCTTTCACCGATGCAACATCTTGAACAATCGTTAAACTATCAGAAGGCTATCGTCGAAGGAGAGGATGTGCAATTGGAGACTAATTGGCCTACATCCCACTATTAAAGAGCCTCATTGTGGTACAGATAGATACAAAAGTCATGGATAGAAAAGAAATAGAAAGAATTAAAAATTTAAATTTAATCATGTATTTTTTTAATTGCAATGCTTTATTTACTAATGAAATTATATTATATTTTAATTATATATTTTTATTTTAATTAATTAATCATTTAATTTATTTTTATTAAAAAATTAAAGCATGTAATTGAATAGAATAAATGTGTAAAATATATAATAAAAATAAATAAAAAATTTACGAAAGTAAAAATATAAAAAACAAAAATTAAATAAATTATTTTTAATTTTTAATTATTAATAAAATAAAATTAATATTTAATTATGTATTTAATTTTATTTTAATTAATTACTTATTTAATTAAATCATAAAAGTATACTAAATTTAAATTAAACAAAGTAAATTTGTAAGAGGGTGATGTAATTTTATTAAAAGTAATATATATTTGTAAATATTTATAGAAGTGATATGTAATGATAATAATTTTTAAGATGTTGTATATGTGTCTAAAAAATTTAATTAATTTATTTGTAAAAAATAAAAACAAATAATTTAATTAATTTTTTAATTAATATCACAGTATGATTTGTAAGTTATTAGTTTTTTGGTCAGATATCGCATCACGGTGATGTAATATTATTCAGATATCGTATTACCGTAATGCGATATTTGAAAAAGTGATATATATTGATAATAATTTTTTTTTTTTTGTGGTATATGTGTGTAAATTTCCCTCAAAGAAATGAGGAGAAAAAATTATTAAGAATTTGATTCAATTTTTACGCATAAGTTATTTAAGTGAATATTAAAAAATAATTTTATATCTAATATATTTTACATATAAAGTCCTTTTAACTTAAAGTGAAGATAAAGCGTAAGCTTAGTTAAATTTGTTTTATACATAGTTTGAAATTTTATATACATTAAAAAAATCTAACATATGTTATATATATATATATATACATATATATAAATTAAAAAAAATTTCTAACTTAACATTTTAAAATTTCGGGTTAAAAAAAAAGAAGTCAAACTCATAAATAACTTCTCTCTAAGGAAGTGCAATCCCTAAAGCAGCAGTTGCAATCCAGTAACAGAACTCTCATCCACAAAACCTCAATTTCTGCAACAATGTTATGACTTGAGATTATCGCAAATTAGATTGTGCTGCTGTTTAATGATAAATGCTTGATATTCAAGAACATTTGGGTTGAGATCCTAAGTTCTTGGAGGTGGTCTTTATTGTGTTGCAAAAAAGTTAAAAAAAAAAAAAAAGAAAGAAAAAAAGAAGAGGATGGATTATTGGAGTAGACACATGTTTTACAATTGTGTTCTATCCTATGTCTCGTCATTTGTTATTGTCCATAATATGTTAATTGTTTGATTTTTTTTTTTATGTTCAACTTTTTATTTTTAATTAAATGAGATAGTTATACTCAAGCCTCTTAAATATTACTAAAGCTCTTTATCACTAGATCAAATTTAGTGAATGTTCAACCTTTTTAAGAACAAGCATAACAAAAAATTAATAAAAAGAAAGAAAGAGGAGGATGGATTATTGAATAGACATATTGTTCTACAATTGTGTTTCATATTCATCTTATGTCTTATCATTTGTTATTGGTAAAAAAGATTATAAAATGACACATCTTTTTTTTGGTAACAGCTAACAAAAATAATGTTTAAATTCTTAACCTTGTAAAAATTACTCAAATCCCTATATCTTCAACAATTCAATAATACTTAAAACATTATTATTATTATTATAATAATAATAATACTTAGAACATTAATACTTGATAATTTTTTAAACAATAATAAATCATAGGATCTTGGACAACTAAAATTGTTGTGTTACCCAAAATTCATTGATGACTTAAAATGCGACTAGTTAACTTCTATACCGTAATAATGATGGTGATGATGAACCTGCGGGTCGAGCATGGCATCTGCCAGTCCGCGTGCACACGTCTTGCTTTGGAATTAAAGTTGAGAGTTGAAAATAAGGGTCTCGGTGGGTGGGTGAGATTGGTTAGGACTTAAGATGGCCAAAACTAGGAATAAACCTTACGATTTCAATGTTACTCTCTGTATTTTTTTTTTTTTTTTAATTTTCTTTTTTGTCTAGAGGTAAGAGTGAAGTTAAGGATTCAACCAATGGGAAGAAAGCAAATTTAAACCCGAGCTACCAAAATACCAAGCATTAATTTGAGGCTGTGCTATTGCACCAAATTCCTTTCTATTATTCTTATAATAATTCATCTAAGATATGAGAAAAGACTGGGAAAAAGAAACATATTAATAATAAAATATATACTAAATATTTACTTAAAACAAAGTACAAATAATTATTTGATCATCAACTTAAATGAAAACAGCACAAAACTACATAGATGAGATAAAAATTAATACTCAATCATTAAATAATTTTATGTGCTTCTATTCATCTGAGATTTTATTATATTATTTTTAATGTGATAAGTTTCTTTTGTATCTTAGATTTTGTTTATTTTTTTTTTTTTGTCTTGTAAAAACTTTAAAAAACGAGACTGTCATTTTTTATGCTTAAATATGGGCAAATTCAAATCCAATTTTGATGGTATTCTCTATTCACTTTTTTTTGGTTTGTAAGTAAGAACAAGAACTAAGAAATTTCAACTTAAGGGAAGGAGTTAGGTTTATACCCTAGCTACGAGAATACAGAGCCTTCACTAAGGAGGGATGCGCAATTGCACCAAATTAGCTTGGCAGCTTCTATTATTCTTTTTATTAATTTGCAGTACAAGGATTCATGTAAGATGATAAGAAAAGATTGGGAAAAAGAAAATATATTAATAATGGAATACATAGACATTAAACTCTTCAATAGCATTCCCTGTTTTGAAGTCTATAGCGTGAGTCCTTGCTTCAGCATAACCACGAGCAAACCGGAAAAGCCCACTCCCACCCACAATCGGCATCTCCCTCACGGTGGAAGACAGTGGGTTCCGCCCCAGCACACTCAGACTGCTACCGTTGTATTCCCCTTCGGTGAAAGCAAAGTTCAAAACCATGAGAAAACTCAACTCACTCTGCGAAGCAGAGCCGTATATCCCCTGTGCGCTTCCCACGATTTTAGAACTCAGCTCCGGCTCCGCCGTCAAAGGACCATCCGCCATCATCACCGCTCCGAAATGTGTAGGTGAGGTGTTAGTGATCGGAGCTTCGGCGACTCTGACGGCTGTTGGGTTTTGGCCACTGATAATGTCATGGAAATAGAAGTTCAGGTGGTTCAACTCCTGTTGGTCGAGGCCCAGAACAGAGGGAGATATGGTTCTCGAGAAAGTGTGACATTTTGCAGAGGCAAGACCCAAGAAGAAAAGGAGAAAGGAAATGAGTTTTGGAAGCGAATAGACCATGTTGATGTTGGAGAATAGGGATTGTAGCTTGAAGGAGATTATGGACTCTGCTGTTTGATTGGGGTCTGTTACTTGATGCCATTATATACTCATTTGAAGAACCGGATTTACTAATAATGCCACGTGAGACTAATTTTGTCTTTGTTTGGGGAGCAATAATTAGGGTTGTTTTTTCTTATGCTTTTTTAAGTTCAAACTCCAATATTATAATGGCCTAACTTTTAAAAATAAAGAAAAGTGAAAATAAAAATTAACAAAAAATAAAAAATTATTTTGTTTATATTATTTTTTAAAAAATTATTAAAAAAACAAAACTAAAAAGAAAAGTATCCTTCCACTGCTTTTAAAAAAAAAAGAAATTTTTAAATTTTATAAGTGTTTTTCATTTTATATAAAAGTTAATTTAAAAGTAAATTTTATATAAAAATATTTTTTAAAATTTTTAAAAAATATAATGTCAAAAATCAATCTAAACAAACTCTCATAAGTAATCATGCAGTAGGCTTTCTCTTCTTTTTGTGTGCGCGCGCGTGTTTTTCTTTTTTTTTTAAAAAAAAAAAAAAAAAACACATGATACAACTGGTTAAAATTAAAATTTATCGTATGCTAAAGCAAAACTCACTTATTATAAAATATGCCACATATGAATTTCTTGTTGACAATTATCCATTATTTATTTTTAAATGCCAAACTAAATGATAATTATAATTTTAATTGTATATCAACACTAAAATATTGTACTTAGTAAACTCGTTTTGCACTCTGTTCTTCTTTCCAATGTCATACTTCTTATGTTTTTTTCCAAGCTTTACTCTCCCATTTTTAGAAAACTGTCCTTTCTGATGACATGATTTCAGATTTGGCGTCCTCAGTGATCTCTGGTCAACGAAATTGAAGATTCAACTTCAATCCAATGCATGGTTTTACTCATTCTACTCTTCCTTGCTTTGTACTTTTGTTGTACGAAAGTGCTTGTAAAATTGTTACATTTTCAACAATTCACGGGGCAATAGGGGAAGGAAAAGAAAAAGGGAAATGCTTACTCTAACATTATTTGTACACTATTTAAGTTGTGAGATATTATAAAAATAAAATTATAAATAAAAAATTAATAATATATATATTTTTTTAATTTTCATAGATAGAGCCAATTTAGAAAGATAATTGAGTTTAATATAAGAATATGAAAATGTTAAATTCTTATTTTTAGAAATTGTGTTATTATACTAAATTACTTCCTCATATCATATTATGATTTGATGTAACTTGACTATTTTTATTATTGCAAATTTTTCATTTTCATCTAAATTCATATATTATTTGTGCTAAATGTTCTTTTAAATTAGTGGTTAAACAACATTAATGCATGTTATTCTAAATAAACTTAAAAAGCTCTTTCATTCTTAAATATACATACGAATGTTTATCTTTGTCTATATTAAATAGTGCAAGAGTTATTTTATTTAAGACTGTAATTTATTATTACACAATAATAAAAAAAAAACTTATAAACTCTACAAATTCACGAGCAATTACCCTAAACATAATGAAAACATGAAAAATTATCTACAACCATTGAGAAGGAAGGAGTGACTACGCATCAAATTGTCCTACTACGTAAAGGTTAAGAGTTTGAATAACACAAGTTGAATGTCTAAAGGAGGAAAAAAAATCTAACATTTTCAAACCTGGGAGAAGAAAAAGAGGGAAAAGATAGAGTCGAAGGAGCTTGCTTTTTCTGACTCAAAAGTCATATCTTTAGAAAGAAATTTCAATCTTGATTCTTGAACCTTCGAGAAGAAGGGCTCCATCACCATGACAAAATATAACACCAACATAAACTTCTTGAAGAGAAAAAATACAACCATAGTATATCTCTAGATGCAAGGACCAGATATTGAGGGAAGTTGGCAAAGTTATGGTGTGACAATCAAGCTACTTTATTATCTTTATATTTTAAGAATGACTAAAAATAGAGCTTGCATTGATTATATTTATAATAAACTAATCATGTTACAACCTAAGGGAGTGTTTTAGATATGTAAATATTTGAATATTATAATAGCTTATAATTAAGGATTTAGACATTATAGTAGCATGATCATAGGGATTAGATATGATTAAATTTCATGTATATTTCATCTACCTTGTTGTATGCAGAGGACTTCTCGCAAATTATCAATATTAGTATTACGTTAGGTATCGACTAATCTAATTCAAGTTGAATAAGACACGTAAGTGGCAAAGCTTTAGTTTGAGCTAGGTAAGATCATATGAGTAGCAAAGTTCCATTTCGAACTAGATAAGATCATATAAGCGGTAAAGTTTTTCCTACTAAGTTTTCATAAGACTTCCCTGTAAAAGAATATACACACTTTTCCTCGTATATATAGCATTACTCTTTTGCTAAATGGTTTCTACTACTAGATAAAACATGTATGATGAATGGATGACTTTAATGCATTCATTTGAGTACAAGTACTAGGGGCTGATTCAATAATCTCCATTTATTGAGGAAGAAAAATGAACAATCAAAGGATATATATAACGGACGTAAAAAATATCTATAAATTTTAAACACCTAAAAGATGAAGCCAATTTACATTTTTGCCAAAGAATTAGTAAGTAAATTATTGTACACCAGCTCCTAAAAATCATAAACAATGTATCTACTCCAATAGTTTCTGCATTCTATTTCATAATACTTATATTCTATAATCCTGAGTTGGTTTACATTTTATTTACTGTGTATGTATCTGATGGCTTCTAGCAAATGTTCTTTAGTAACGGGTTTGTTCAAATGAACGTCCATTCCAGCTGCAATGGTCATGCTTGCCTCTTTCCCAGAGGTATGAGCAGTCAATGCAATGATAGGAATGTGAATACCAAAGAGTCTCTCCATCTCCCTTATCCTCCTTGTTGCCTCAAAACCGTTCATCACTGGCATCTGTTTGTACACCAAAAATGTCAAGAAAATCTCAGGCCCATAAATACAAGGCCTAACCCAAAATCAAACAGATTGATAAGCAATGTTTATATCAGCTCTGAGATATTTTATTCTATATTTTATTATGAATTCCTAGCAGATCGCGTAACGGTTTCTATTGACCTAATAATTTTTTTTAAAAAAAAAGATAATTTATGTATTACACCTAAGAAAAAGTTATAAATTGATTTAAATATCTCATAAAAATTAATAAAACCACACATAGTATTTTTAAGTAAAAATTCAAATAAAACAACAAATTAATAAGTCAAAATAAGACAAAAAAAAAAAAAAAAGATTGGAGGTGAATAGTAAATGTGGCCAAATTGTAAAATAGCAGCTCCAGCAGCCATATGACTGCTATAGCCCTAACAGTGTTGAAGAAAACCACTACATTATTCTATTATAACAATTATGGCGGTCACCATGGACAACACTGTCCTACAACAGCTTGAAAAGGACTTATCAATTGGTGTAGGTTAAGAATTTAGATGGAGTAATTTTTAAGGCACATATTTAGGTGGGGAAGGTGAAGAGCATGGGGAAGGTGAAGAGCAAACAAACAAGAGTTGAGATACAAAACTTAGTCATCCAGAAAATGAATCATTGAATCATAGAAATAGAATACTATGATATTTAACTTGGCTTTTGGCTGTACTCAAATACAAACTTCCAAGTTCTTGCTGTTTTATTACTCAATCAAACATGAAACAGCCCTTTTAATAAGAAGCATAGTAACAATATATAGACACAGAAGGTAACTCAATTCACTTTTAGATAGGAAATTAATGAAATTCATTATAGACCACAGGAAGAGAGGAAACCATAGTTCCTTACCTCACAATCCATTATGATATAATCATAGGGAAAATTGGGAAAATCCCCAGTTAGAGCCTTCTCAACCAGCCTCACAGCTTCTGCTCCATTCGTGCATTGCTCAACAATCCCACCAAGCCGCACCAGAGTGGCTAAAGCTATCTTGCGTAAAAGTTCTGCATCCTCCACAAGCAGAAATTTCTTACCACTCAGGGGTTTTCCGAAACTTGACACATCAGATTGTTCTTGATGAACTGGGCTTCCATAACTTGGAGAATTTTTTGCTTTAGCCTTACCTTTAGACATTGAGTGTGTTTCTTTCCCAAATTGTTCACCCTTTGAGCTGCCGCCACTGTCTGGTTCAGCTTGTGATTTGTCCATGCCGGGGTATTTTGGCAAACCTGAATCTCTACTAGCTTTGTTATGACTAGTTTCTATGTTTGTTCTGCTAGAACTACTTTGCCAGGTGCCACCATATTCAGGAAGAAGCTTTATAACGTTAAACAAACGAGAACCATGAAATGGTTTGGTTATAACAAAGTCATTTGGATCAAACATATCCTCATCAAGGTCTTTGAAATTAACACTGCGCTTAAGTCCCTTATCTAACCAAACCACCTTACAAGGATTGCGAAGGCCTCTTCTAAAACTAGATATCATCCTGCAAAGCTCTGAAAATGGTCCCGCTAATGCATCAATCACAATTAGAACAAAACCGGGAGTAGATCCCGTGTTAGTCTTCTTGAAAACTGAAGTCGTTTGTTGATCAGTTCCATCCATAGAACTCAAAGGAAAATCTTTGCCTCTAGAATTTCCAGAATTAGAGCGCGAACCCAACTCTGATCCCCCTGAAGAACTCGGGCTGACAAGTTGATTCTTCTGTTTGATCTTGTTGAGAGTATAAAACAAATGTTCCCATTGCTTCACAACCTTAACTCTGATGCCTAATGTCTCCATGAATCTTTTAGTTGCTTCTTGTCTCTCCTTGTCTTGAATCAAAAGAACAACACGGGAAGCCTCTGGCTTAGGACTAGAGGTGCCGATAGCAAACCTGGGACTATAAGAACGAATGCTTGAACCAGCACTAGGACTGTGAATTACTAGTCCCACTCCCAAAGGTTGATTTCTTTCTCCTCCAGAATCAGTGCTTTCCCTTTCCCTCGTGCTCCCTGCAGAGACCACCTCTGAGACAGAAAGAAAGACATTGAACCTAAAGCATGTTCCCTTTTCATCATTGTCCTTGTCCACAATCCCAATGTCTCCATGCATCAAACGCACCAAAGACTGGACAATACCAAGTCCTAAGCCAGTGCCTCCTTGTCCAAGACCTGTTTCTTTGACCTGAACATAATTCTCAAACACAGATTTCTGTTTGTCTTTGGGGATTCCTTTGCCTGTGTCATCTACTTCAAACACAAACTCCATAGAATTCAAATCTTGTTGGTCAGAATTCATGGCTTCTAGATCATCCCTTGCTTCATCTTTCTTGCCAAACAAGCAAGTCAATTTTTTGACCCGACCATATCGGTTAGACGCAGCAATTATTGAGTTCTGGAAACTTGGCTTCTGAGCCCATGCCCGGACTGTTATGTGCCCTTCTTCAGTAAATTTAACAGCATTGCTCAGTAAATTACATAACACTTGTTTAAGCTTTCCCCTGTCGCCTTTCACGCGCGAATATTTAATGACAGAACCATTGCAAGAGTCTAATACAAGATCAACGCCATTCTTCATTGCCACAGGATGGTATAAATCAACTACATCCTCCAAAAGTAGGGACACATCAAATTCCTCTTCGTCAAGCTGCATTTTTCCTGCCTCAATTTTGCTTGTATCAAGTATAGAATTCAGCAGTCCTGCACAGAAACAAGTATGTTGTTACTGCATGCCTCAAACTTGCTTGTATCAACTCATGATTCCAGGTTTACACACTTGGGATTTTCTGAAATCCTTCCTCAGTCTTCACTCTTCCCTCATTTAAGGTTATTATGGTCTATCAGGGGAACTATCAACTAATCAAGAGGACTGCAACTAGTTAGTCACAATCTCAGATTTCAATAGTTTACTCTCAGTAGTGACATTTTTAACAGAATTTGTCATTAGTTGGACTCAGATTAATTCTGTTAGAAGTAAAACTTGATTCAACTCATAAACTTAAACGGTCAGAAGAAAGCTCAAAACTAGTTTTATATTATATTCAACACAATTATTCTTCCAGTCAATTAAGTAAAGAAAGCAACAAATCAATCACATACTTATTTTATGACTGGGGTATTAAAAAAAAAGCTGGGAGGTGGCACAGCTGATATACAAAACATTTTCTGCAGAAATTTTAATATCGATAATTAAGCTGTAAAGCATACAGTAGCAGCAAAGCCCTGTGATTATATCAACTCATGATTATATCAGTAAATTAAACGCAATTATACTAATTTCATTTTAAGTTTTGACTATATTGTATAAGGATAATTGAATTACCCAGTAAGTCTTTGGTGCAAGTATCCATTTGTTTTAAATTAGTCACTAATTCTGAACCAGGGGCAGCTTCCTGATAACACAACTCTATCAAACCAGTAAGGCCAGCAAGATAAGCTCGAACATCATGGCTAGCATTAGCAAAAGCAACAGTCTTGTTCATGCTCTTTCTCTCTGCTTGTTGAGTGGCTTCCATTTGTTTGATAAGTGAAGCACATAAATGCATCTCTCGCCTCGCAGCTCTTGCATTTATAAATATAAAACTGGAGAAAGCTATCAATATCATGATCAACATTACAGTCAAAAATGCCACTCCCTGCTTTCTAATCTTGTGCGAGAAGTTTACTAGTCCACTTTGCGGGATGACCAAAGCATAAACCTGAAAGCAAGAACCTGACCTCAATAGCGGATAGCTAGAAAATATGTATATAATAGAGAAATAAATAAAAACCACATAAATAATATTCCAAAACAAAATATTCAATTAAACAACAAGCTGCTAAGTTAAATAAGATAATAAAAGATTGAATAATATGTAAATTAGGCTGAATTATAGAATAGCAGCCATAGTGGCAGCTATAGTTCCAATAGCATGTTGAAGAAAAATCATTAAGCTATTCCACTATGGCAGCCATAGCAGCAACACTAGTTCCAATAACATGTTGAAGGAAAATTGCTATGTTATTCCACTATGGTGGTCATAGCGGCCGCTATTAACAACACTTTACAAAACAATGTTATGTATAAGTTATGAATATGCAATGAAATAGAATTTAGGGGGGAAAAGTTACCAATTTCACTCCCATTATGTCAATTTGGGAGCAGTGGAGTAAGTAGTCTGTATCATGAATATTCAAAACAGAAGGAGCTTCATCCTTGCATGAGATAGTACCCACATCATAACCATCACCATTCTCGTTCAATGTTTTGATAGAAGCCTTGTCATCATCAGAAAACACAATGTGGGTATTTGGGATCCCTTCTGCAAGAACTGTCCCATCTTTGGTACCCAAATACAAGCTTGCCCCTTCACGATCAATCAGCGTAATGAACTCAATTATTGCTGCAACTGGAAACCCAAGAGAAATGAGTCCAGTTCCTGTGATTCTAGCTGAGCTAAGGAACAGAAGATCATGGCCATTGCTCCACTTGGTTCCCAACGAGGCATATCCATATGAACTGTTAACTGCTGCTTCAACCCAACATGCATTGATAAAAGGCTTTGATATTACAGCTTCATCATATAGCTCTCCAGTGTCACGGTTCACAGGTTGGATATAATATGTCTTTTCTCTCCAACCATAAGAGAATGAAGAGTTTGAGTATATTGCAAGAATTTGATCATTGTTAGTGTAGTAAGAAAGAAAGAGACCTTCCAACCCAATGTATGAGATTTGGTCTAAGTGAGGCACTGCCTGAAATGCTTGAAATAACACTGGAGACACCTGCACCAAGTAAAAACATTCAACTAAGAGCCCGTTTTGAATTGGTTTTTATCTTACTAGAAGCAAGCAAGCATGCTCAGAAATAAAAATACCTACTTTTTTCAAAACTCAAGAGCATGTGAGGATGCTTTGGAAACAAAAGCTGAAAAAGCTATCTTTGTTTTTCATTACTACACCTCAAAAAAGTTTTTGTTTTTAAAGCCATTTCAAAAAGTATGTATTTATATAAACATAGTAATTAAATTCAAGAGGAATTATATATATATATATATATATATATATATATATATATATATATATAGTACTTGCCTTAGTCTCAATTTCAGAGAACGAACCATTGGTCAGCTTGTAAGTTGAGCTCAAAAATCTTGCTAAATTTGTTGCTGATGAGTTCATAGGTTGTAATAGTTTTGCAGACTGCTCAACTTCAGATTTTAATTTGGACAGGATGGTCTCAGCATTCAAACTCACATGCTGATCCAATTTTTTGACCATAACATACCAGCAAGGTGTGAATGAAAAGACAACTATGAGTGCAGCAAATGCCTACACATATTTTAAAAATGAAAATTAGCATGTATAGCAAATAAAATCTCTAAAACTCTAATTAAAATCCAATGGAAAATAAAAACGTATATAAATTACTGCTTATCAGAAAGCTTATGCCTATTCTAAACCTTTCCAATCCTTAAGGTCCATCTTTATTCCTTGGTAGATTTTAGATGACATGATTTCATGAGACCTTTCCATGGATTTTGGAATACGTGTGCTTGAGTAACAGCAGAATGATAAACTGCTACCAAGACAATGAACGATAAACTGTTTTGCAGCTTTGTCGCTCTCTTGCAACAAATATAGGCAATGAAAGTACAATGGCATACATGTTCAATTTTCAGCTTTTCTTTTCAAATACTTCATCAAATTAAGCCAAACAAATATGAGAAGTATAAGAAAATTTTGGCAGAAGACAAGGAAGATCAAGATAATAATTCCAGCAATAAAAGAATTATATATGGAGAGAAATAACTCAGAATCATAAAATTTACCAGGAGAATGACAAAAGATATAGGGCGGATCACCATTGACAATTTGAGATTCATGGAGTCTTCTGAATTTGATGAATCACACTCTTCTGCGTTGGAAATTCCATAAAATCATATTGAAGCAGATTATGATCATGCTGAAATAAAAATATTCATACGGTAAAAGATTACAACCAAAAATATAGAGAATTTTTCCTTTTAATTATATAGGCATGATATTAGGAAAAAATCTCTATCCAAAAGATTTGTATCCTTTCCACATTATATTTTCCATATTGGAGACTTTGTTCCTTATCAGATCCAAAAAAATTTGTTCATTAAAGTGAAACACTCACATGCACTTAAAATTTTATAGTAGTTGTGCACAAGAGAAATCCCAAGTATAATATTCAAGGAGAATAGGGAAACAAAACTAAAATTAAAGGCGGAAGAATCTAGGAAATCCTTGATTGTACGAATCAATCAATGATTTACAAAACAAATTAAAGCATTGATGGTTCATAGTAATCAATATATATACACATTGATTACATTTGACGATAATCAATATATAATAATTAATAGATATCTTTTTGTATCACATTGATTATTATATAAAATGGACAAATAAGATATATTTTCCCCCACGGTGCTAAGATAATTATTTTAAAAAAAAATCTCTAGCTAAAATCAACATATTATCTTTCATGTTTAAAAGGTAATTACCATTTAGTTCTCTTAAAAATATGTTGAATATTACGTATTAAAAAAATATCTTGACTATTAATATAGTCTTTAATTAAAACAATTTTGGTACTAAATGGATTCTGACATATCTTTCAAAATATAAATAATAATTTACCAAGGGAAAAGACTTCTTTTTGGAATTGCATATACGGTGAAGAACGTAAAGGAGTTTCATATGGGATATAACCATTAAGCACTAAGAGCTACGATAATTATTATCAAAAAAAAAAAAGCTGAATCATTAAAGAGAAACCAGAGATAGAGAGAAGCAAGAAGTTTGATATATCATAAAAAAGAACTCATGGTAGAGATAAATCCTAAAGGAGTTTGATATATCTTAAAAAATAATTCTTGGTAGAAATAAATTAATCTTTAAGGAGTTTGATATGAAAAATATCTTAAAAAAAGGAAACGTATAGGGAGAGAAAGAGAAGCAAGAAAGAAACCTGCGAGAAAGATATATAGGAGTGATAAACATAAGACCGCTTGGAGCTTCTCCTCGTATGGATCTAAGACACAATCACACTGTCAGTTTTACTGCTGTAAATGATCAGTTTATGAGTATATCCATACATGCCCTAAGTATTTTCATCAGAGTATCAGCTACACCGTTCTTATTATCTTATATATGTGGAAGGAATCTGAGAATACCACTTCTTTATTCATTAATAGAAATAAATCTGGAAAACCAGCAAATTGTTTCAATAGAAATAGAAATAGAAATATTATCTAAAATCTGTTTGCTCAAGGGATATATATATATTTGATGCATGATTCCTAGAATCTCAAGTTTGAGATTTATAATAATCTATAAAAGGAAAATATATTGATTCATTAGGATTGATTGAAAGTGCATAAGTTGGGATATTAAGTCAAAATTGATCTAATTATAAGTGTAATTACACTAAGTTGGGATGACATGTCGCATGATAATCAGACATAAGCTATTTTCACCTCATATATACTTTTTTTGCTATTCTCACCGATTCCTTTTTTCTTCTTTTTCTGCTTTCCAGCAGGAGGAATTGCTGGAGGCAGTCCACATACACATTAACCTCCAATCTCCAATTTTAAATTTGAAACTATTGGTAAGATGATTGACAATGAACATGTGTGTTAATGTTAATTCAATACATATATATTTATGATGATTAGATTAATTATCATGCATATAGCCGATAGTTTTTGCTTTTATCCCACCGATCGTGCTGATCTTCGTAGAGTTTTTCACAAGGCAGATGCTGATATATATATATATATATATATATATATATATATATATATATATATATATATATATAGGAATGAAAGTAGTAGCAGATATTTATATAACGAAACTGTAATTTGCAAGTTATTATAAAAAACATATCGACATTAATAATAATTGATGCATTATTTGATTTTATATTTTACAAAGCTTAAAGAAGGTGAGCTATGATATAGGACGAAAGAGTAGTGAGACAAAGAATTTTAACCTTTCTAATAATCAACTGGATATGACAGTTTGGATAAAGAATAAAAAAAAGCTTATTTTGTGTGTGCCCGTCACTCTAAATTAGATTATTACTATACAGTCTACACTGAAGCTTTAGGCATAGAAAGTAAGCAGGCACTCGTGCCAATGTTCTTCATACGACAATTGATTTCAGCAATCATGCTTCATGGATATATACATGGGGGGAACTTCTCTTCTATGTTGCAATCATGCTTTATATATAATATGACTTAGCTAGGGAGTCATTAATCATTTTCACATGCTTTTTCTTTAGGGCGTTGAATCACAAAAGGCTAGGCTCACACTTTACCTAGGGTATATACAGGAGGAGATATATATGCCAAACCCTAATTGCATAACACAAAACTCATGATTGGAGAAGAAGAAACAAATGTGAAACAGAAAGTCTAAAACAAACAGAGCACCAAAACCATGACAAAAAAACAACATTAACAGCGGTTTAACAGAAGAAAATGAGAGATTGGGTTATAGTTCTTTGTTCAATGTTTTTAGAAGTGAAATTGATCATATAGGGCTTTTCTCACCCTGGCTGTTTGTCATGGTTTTGGGAGAACAAGAAAGAAATAGTATGCATTCTATTTTTCATGTTTAAAAATGATATAAATAATCATATAAATAAAATTACCCACGTTTACTATGAAAACTTGACTAAAAATTTAATTTCTATAATAAATTAAACAAGGGTTTTCTTTGATAATGTAAAAGAAGGTAAACCTTGATCAAGTTTAGCTATAACATCACAACAAATGTATAAAATTACCTTCATATCATTTAATAGTTCACGCTACATGCACATTAATTTCAAGCTCGTGAAAATCAATTAAGAAGCTGAGGCTTAGATGAGTTTTCAAATTGAGAGGGGCTTTTAGTTTTTAGTTATGAGAAAAATAAGTACTTAATAAATTAGAACAAATGGTGAAATTCAGTAAGTAGTTTGTTGTTTCTTTTCAACTGATTTTAAGTATTAATTAGGTTACTTATTTGTAACTGTATTATGTGTTTGGTCTAATTAATGTCACTGTATATTCATTAATTGTTGTATATATATGGATGCTTTATGGAAGTTAGGACTTGGAACTTGAAGAAATAACAGACCAGGTAAGGTAATTCATCAACAACAGCCTTTACGTGGGAGAGAATTGATAAACTCAGAATTAAGGTCAGTATGCTGTAACAATAATTTGAGGTACTGCAAGGATTTTTTTTTTTTAAGTTAGAGGGGATTACTGAGATTTCAACCTGGAGGAGAAGAAAATGGATCTCGAGATGTAAAAATCAACAAAAGTGTTAGGAGAAATACTGCAAGGATTCAATGTTAATAAAAAAAATATCCATGCATGCATGCATTTTTCTGAATTCACTTGGTATTAATCTTAGGGATTAGTTCTGAGCATTCTCCCTCTGCTATTTTATTAGTCAACAGATTCTCTCGTCTTTTCATTTCATTGATGGGGTTGCAAGAAAACTCTAGCTAGTTGTTTCTGTGGTTTATCTTGGTTAGTTCGATCCCTTTCGTAAAATAGGAGAACAATTGCCCATTCAACTTGCCAGCAAGAGCTAGCTTTTGTATTTTATATCTAATGGGAATGGGAAAGGGCATTTATTTTCTTTGCCTTGCTTTCTTACTAGCCATTCCATTAATTTCTATTTCAATTCTACTTTATATGCAAGACAATATTTATGTCCATTGCCTCTTCACTTTAGTGGTTCAAAAAGATAAAGGGGTCGAAAGAAGCTATATATGTGGGGACTAGGGTATCAAAAACCAAGGACCACTACTTATCTTTAGCTTGCAGAATATATAAACTATCAAGTGACAAGTGCAAGATAGTTCTTGAATTGAAACAAATTCTTCACTGATTTCACATTTTCGTTCAATCTCAACCACTCCTTCGCATTATATTTGTATTTATATGACACACAACTTACTCAAGTGGGAGGGATTTAAGGTAAGCTCTTGCCAAGCTCTGTATGGCTTGGGATTCAATTTCTCAATTGAGCATATGATCTCCTAATCAACTAGGTCAATATCACTTCTTAATTTTTTAGTTAGAAATTTGATTACTTAAATTTCTTTGATTTGGGCGCTCATCTATAATCAATGGAGAAACAAAGCATAAATAACTTCTGTCATTAATGCAATCAAATATGATTTAATTTAATTGAAGGGATTCTTTTATGAGTTGATTCAACGTAAAATATTACATAAACTCACTATGTGAATATATAGTTTAGTCTCTCATCACTTGACTCAGAGTCTTATAACAAAAGTAGATAAAGAACTTGGATATATGAAAATAAAACATAAGGATTTAATTCAAAATGTGAGTTATAAAGACTTGTAATGTATTTAAATTATTTTCTTTAACTCGTTTTTATTTGAGTTTTCTTTTAGAACAATGAGCAAATAATGAATTATATTTTTTTATAAGATACATTTTTATTTGTATTTTTTAAATAAAAGTTGTTTTATCTATGATTATATGATATTATTTAAATAAAGTACTTATTTGACGAGAGAATTTAAAAAAATAACTTAATTAAAAATTTTAAGTTTGAGTTGTATTAAGAGTTTGATAAGTAAAAATTTGTTATTTTTTTAGTCCTGTTTAATTTAAATTTGTGAAGTTTAATTGAATATTTTAAAAAATTTAAAAATAAAGTGTACACTCACACAAAATTTAAGAATAATTTTAAAGATTTTTCTTAAAAAAATATATGTCATCATTCATTAAAAAAATTGAGAAACTAAAATTGTTAACTGAGATAGCTTAACTTATGTACTTTAAAACTACCTTCTTCTTTTTTTAAGTTAGTTGAAATGAGTAAAATTTGAATTATCTCGTTTGAAAACTTTGTAAATAGCTTTTAAGTGCAAAAATCAAAATTAAAGAGAACTCTTTTCTTCTACTTTTAAAAACATTCTTAAGAAATGTATTTTAAAATTTCTTGAAATGCTTTAAAAAAAAAAGTGAATCATCAATCAACACATTAAAAAATAATAAAAAAAAGTCTCAAATGAATTTAAAAAAGAAATTCCTTTTCCATGATAGACTCTTTAAGTTATGCTCTCTCCCTCCGTCTCGGCCTCCTCTCCCTTTTGTCGTCGCTCTCTCTCTCTGCCACTCCTCGCATCCAGAAGCTTCTGGTGAGTCCTCTTCCCTCTCTATCGCTTCTATCTGTTGCAAACTTGCAATCTTTTTTTCTGAAAAAAAAAAAAAATCTTTAGGGTACTGGTAAGTGCTATCTGTATCTGAAGATTGGAGCTCTCCGTCATAATTCCGTTTATTTATTTATTTTTATTTAGTTCTATTGTTGTATGTATAATGTATATGCAAATTTTCTTCATGGAAGACTTTACCACCCTTTAACAAAATTGATTTTTTTTTTTTTTTCCTTTTCCTGCTTAATTTGGAATTTTCTAATTATGGGTAGTTTCAATTTGATCGTTTTCCCTTAATTCGTTTGGTTCCACTTCTGGGTGCAGAAATTATTGGGGATTAGGGTTTTTGTGTTCGAAGATGATCGAGGTGGTGTTGAACGACCGGTTGGGGAAGAAGGTGAGGGTGAAGTGCAATGACGACGACACCATTGGGGACTTGAAGAAGCTCGTGGCGGCACAAACCGGCACCAGGGCTGACAAGATTCGCATCCAGAAGTGGTATACAATCTACAAGGATCACATCACTCTTAAGGATTACGAAATCCACGATGGCATGGGCCTTGAGCTCTACTACAATTAAAAGGTTTTACTGTATGAAACTCCTAAAATCATTGTTCTATGATTTATGTCTCCTTGTTTGTAATCTTGTTATAGCTATGTGATTCAGGCTCAATTATTTGCAGGACTAATTTATTGGGTTTTGTCTCTTAGTTAAATAATTGGGGACTATATTTTTCGTCAAAAGCATTTCTATATATGCTTGCTTACTCAAAAATTGATTTAGCCTTGTTCTTAATTCACACTGCTTGGTAACTTGTCATTGTTTTTCCTTATAATCCAAAATTAAAATGGTTCAAGGTAGTGGGCATGGCTTGTGTGCGATAAGTTTTTAGATCATGTGGAATCGGTGACTTAGTTGTTAATCTCTACTAACCGGTAAGAGCGGTCTGTCATGATCCATGTTTCTGACTGAGCTTGATTTCCAGAGTTATAGGGGAAAGGTATAGATATATGCACGAGATAAAGAGGGAAAAATAAAGGGTTGGTGTTTTCAGTTTGCAAGCAGCTGATGTGAAGCGATCCTAACTTAGCTTAAGCAGCCATCGAAGTGATTTCTAGTTTGTCTGAGTCTTATCATCTTAATGAGAGTGAGAATTAGGCATAAGTGGTCTCTCTTTGGGCAAGTGCAGATGGTTTTCTGTTGTCAACTGTTTTTCATTTTTCCAAGGATTTGTCAATACACTTGTTTTTGTGTTGGGAGTATCAGTTTGTAGTGTAGTTGTAATTGTGCCTAGCAAGTTGGTGGATGACCTTCTTTATATTATCTGCGTGGTGCCTATCTTTTCTATGTGTCCATCTTCTAGATTCAGTTTGGTGATGCCATTAGGGTTGTAGAAAGCACTCAAGACTAAGCCTCATTTTGGACTACCAGTGTTTTCAACACTTATAACAGTGTGTCAAGTTTAACCGTTGTACCCATTACGTACCTCCTGGAGCCTGGAGGATGTTCAGTTAAACTTGCTTCTCTTTTTCCTTTGAACCTATATAAAAAAGATCAATTGCCCATGTTATCACAAAATATCATGGAAAATAAGCTAACTGATACTGCAATGTTTGTAGACTTGCAATGTGATTAACCTTTTTCTTTTACTTTTGTCCATCTTCCCTGTCCCTCCGCCCTTGTTATTTTTGCTGTCATGTGGGAACATATTGAAAGGTCGTTTTTTTTTTTTTTTTTGGGTTGTTTTGGGGGGGGGGGGGGGGGGGGGGGGGGGGGGGTGGTGTGGGTTTGGTAAACTGATCGTATTTCTTTGTAGCTTTTATTTCTCTTTAATTGCAAGTGCCTATGCTATACCCTAGTTAATTCTTTTCTTGTTTGATAATCTTACCATTACCATGTAACATTTTTTGGTTTCAGGTACTCTTTCCACATGATTGCCCGTGTAATGGACCTAATGGTTCGTAAGTGAGATATATTCGAAACTGTGATGAATGAATTGTGAGAGTGGTATCCACAAGACTCATTGGTTTAGAATAATGTAAATCCAGAAAGATACATAGTATTTTAATTACTATTATGATCAGAATTTGTGACTTAACCTTCACCTATACATGACCAGTTTCTAGAGTTCGTTGATATAATATCCCACATTTCATGTAATCTGCGTAATTGGTGAACCATATGCGGCAACGTCTACCACTTGCAATCTTATTGCAATATATTTGAAATTTGGAACTTAAATTTCTTTCTGAATTTGCTAATTGGAGTTAAAAATGAGTTATAAGCTCATCCTACTTAAGTTCGTGTGAGGTGCTTTTGTAAGTTACTGGAAAAAGTTGGGTCATGATTAATGTGTGGTGGGAACTGCGGATTTTGATTTTGTTGGCAGCTGATATGTTTTTCACTTACAACTAGCTACTCATAAAAACCTTTTGATCAATATTAAAGTTTTCAAAAAAGACTTGTAACTTAATTAAGCAATACCCATCAAATCTTTGAGCATCCAGGATTTACTTTAGCTACGCATACTTTTACTAGTTTCCCATGGGCATTGAGTCATTCACCATTCCAACAATTTCTATCAGAGATCAACGCATGTTGCATGGAATACGAATTTCAATTTTGTCGAGGAATATTAAAATTTAAAAACAAAAGCTATTAATTAGAATTGGCTGCAACTTTTCCACTCTGAGGACAAAGCTCAGGCCCTGACATCTTTTCTATGAGCTAGCAATACAATCTAACATAAAAGATTAGAACCATAAAGGAAAAGCACCCCCCGCATGTTTTTCAATCCAAAGCAATAGCAATATGGCATAAGAATCATTTTATGTTAAGGTAAGAACCCAAAAAAAAATATATATATATTTTGATACAAAATGGTCAAAAATAGGAAAGACAATCAGCTCTTCATTTACATGACATGTATATTTCTCTTTATGTGTCTCTTCTGCGTAACTCTAAATTTTGGCAAAAATCTTGAGACAGAATAGGGAAAACCAAAAAATCTAACAAGATTTTGGCAATCTTTCTTTCCATCTCCACTACTTAAGTGGCTCAAGTAAGTTCTTCCCTCGTATATATAAAAGAGCTGCTGCCATAGAAGAACGCTCAATCCTATCATCACTGAAACACTCGAAATAAAAAGATAAACAAGAACAATTCCCCTTGCAGATAGGAACAGAGCAGATCTCAGAAAGGAAAGAAAAATCTCACTCATAACTCTCCAAGCCAGACTGCTGGCAGCCTGATTGGAGCGTCCAAAGGAGTATGTCAATGGGGGCCAAATGTGCATACCAGTATATACTGACATAATAGAAACATAGATTGTACTGATGACAGCTGAAATGAGGAAGGCAATAAAATGGTAGTGATTAGCCGCACCAACACAGTTCCCAATCTGCCAAAGATTACAGAAGCAACTATCATCATTAGCAATCAACACATTCCCCAGGATTAAGGTAGTTTGAAGCTACCATAACAAAATGTACATTGATGACTACCAAAAGCATTCACTTCAATACTGTTGATAAGCAATGATTACCAACTAATTTGCATCCTTTTGCAGAACAGAGAGTAAAGGGAAACAGGAAAACTATAAGGAAAACGTTTTCCAACAAATGTTACAAGTTGGAATCAGATTCTAACTTCCAGTAGCAATAATCTCAAATGCATGAAGCAAGCTTCATTCCATCCATAAAGGAATCCCTTCAAAGTACTGAATAATTGTAAACTTCTAAAGTATGGACATGTAGCAACTGTAAATGATCTGTAGCTTTCCAAAATCCAAGAAAGCTACTGCAGCCATCATATTAAATTAGTATATCCTGCACACCGCCACCCCCCCAAAAAGGAAAAGAAAAAAAAAACCAGAAGGAAAAGATCCACCACACAACATAAGCCCAAAAAAGGCCACACATTTTTCCCCCTCACAAAATTACTGTTTCACCTTAATACAATATCCCTCCATCGCCCCTCTCCCCCCCCCCCCCCAAAAAAAAAAAAAAAGACTGAATAATAAAATAAATCAAGAATATATATATAAAAGCATCCTTTTGTTTTTTATTAGTTTACTTGTTTTAAAAAATTCTACTTTATTTTATATACAGGATTTTAATTTGGAACCCTGATAATGTTTTTAAATGCCAGATGAAATATAAGAATTTTTATTACCTCAAATACGATTCGGATTTTTTTTTATTACATTAAATTAAAACAAACTATCAAAAATTGAATCTGTAAGCTATATTAGCTTCTCCACTCCCTTCCCCCCCCCCCCCCCCCGCCCCCCTCTCTTTTCTTTCTTTTTGGTGCAGAAACAAGCTATCCACTTATTTATAGATTGGCCATACTTGTAAAAATATTACATCTGTTAAATCACTTTCAATGTGTTAAGAATTGATCTAGTTAAGGGAACTTGAGGTTATGCACGGGGAGAATTACCAGTTCTGAAAATGAAGATGTAGTACTTATCTCCCTCTACCCAAGGTCAATCACCTTTCTTGATTCTTAAATTCTGCCAATCTAAACTCAATTGATAATTGAACTGTAACCTCCTCTGTTGGTTAATCTGAGCACAAGCTATTTACATTTAGACACTAAAAGCCTACCATAAGCCTAAAATGAAAGATATCAAAACCTGTCGAACATTGGCTTTCATATTTTAATAACCATTTTTAATGCATTCCTGTCTAACCTCTGAGTTGGTATCAGGTAATTTGAATAATGGAAGAATAACACTGATAAACAATTAACTTGTTAAAGGGGAAACTCATAGAAGGTGTCTTATTACTCACAGCTTTCTGCGTGATCAAATTCAATATCAAAGCCTACAGCAAGATCCCAGAAGACCTTAATAGTTAAGTATAATCATTCCATTTAGCACTCTGACTTAATAAAATATGCCAAAATTTGTACAGTTAAGATGGCATAGATCAAATATATAATATACACAAAACATTCATGTGATTTTTCCATTGAAATTGGTACTGCCATATTCAAAAGAAGATTGAAACTTACAAATGGGCAGTGATGATCCATGTCCTTTATACACTTTCCACAGGACCGACAGTGATGAGTTCCAGGTGACTTGGGTTTTGAGCAGTAGTTACAAAAGGTATAATCTTCAAGGTCACCTTTTCCTATAGTAGGGTAGCTTCCCCACAATATGCTTGGGGGTGTGCCAGCGCACCGGAATGATGCAAAGCTGAAAAAGGAAATGGTAGCTACAGCCAAGATTGTTGTAACGATGGAGTGGAATACCCCACAAAGAAGACTGACTGAAAAGGCATGGGGATAAACTGCCCACACTCCACCAACTGCATAAGAAAAGATTAAATGATAAAAGAAAATATAGATGGTGCAATGCCATTAAAATTGCTATAATTTAGAAGAATAATCAGCAACTATATGCACATGTAACATACACTCAAATGCATTGGTCAAGGAGACAGCCATTTTGGTGATATCTAGAGAGGTCTTAACAGGATTGAGATGGTTCAAGTGCATGTCGATAAAAAACAAACAGTAAATATATCAATATTTTGCATAAAAACTGACAAGACTTTCTGCATCTCCAATTCAATCAATAAGCCATTCTGACTACCCCCACGCAGATATTGAATGACCAAGGATTCAACATCAGGTGATCTCCAGAATTAGAATTGTCAGTGGCTTTTAGGGCTTGCAAGAGGGAGAGAAAAGGACAAGGATGGTTAGAGAAAGCTAGTAAGATGTCACTCAAGAGGCTTAGAGTACATGTCTAACGTCCACATTTTGAATGACATAAAACAGAAAGTTACAGTCTCACTTGTATATAAATGATGTAAGTGATGGAGGAGTACCTACTCCTAAAAGTAAGTTTGATAAGAGGGGAGAACCTATGCTCGTATATGGGAGTTCCATTTCTCACAACCAGCTAATGTGGTACGCATGCTAGATTGGATTTCATCTGCAACCTATGATGTATACTCAAAATATGTACCGGAAGATTCAATTTGCTATATATGACAAGTAGGATAAAGAAATTCTAGATTTCCAAATAGACGACACTTCAACTCTGGAAAAGCTAGAAGAAGAAATCTGTCCTCAATTTTCATTTTAGAATATTCAAGATTTAATCGAATAGACTTTCTATTCTTCACAGATTTAACCCAGTGGGGACAAGATTGAAATCTTCTAGTATCATCCTTTCTTCCTTCAACGACAAAGCAGCCCAAGCAATATCAATGTCAGCATTCCTATTTGATACTAAAAATGCTGTTCGACCAATTAGGAAGGGTCATGCTCAAACACCTCAAAACTCAAGGGCAAGTTTTCACCAGCCAGGAGAGAGTGATGAAAGATGGGCTATGATCAAGAAAGCCCAAGTTTAAACTAAAATTTTTGGTTTAATTTTTATTTCGGAACTGACTGTCCATACAAGCCCTAGGGTTAGATGAATATTCTTATCAATATAATTCAGCTATTTTAGAAGCTTTAGGACATTTATGACAGAATTAAAGTCCTCATAGAATATTACATGGACTAGAATTTTTCTATAAGGATTCTTAGTAGCACATCAAGTTATATCAAACTTATAAATGGTCTTTCATGTGCTAGACGAAATGAGCTTGCTTTTTCCTTTCAATGATTATATCTTTTCAGATTAGAGCAATTTCTAAACTTTCGAACCCTAATTAATTGTTCCAATCTCAACCTCTCCTATCTACACCCCAATTCTGTCATAAGTAGCTGTTGTCATCCTTTTTCAGTGGCATCAACCTTTTTCATCACCATGGCAGGCAATTCCTACTAGTCACAAGCATAAATAAATAGGGTAAGTTCACTCACTCTATAGAAGGAAACAATGTCAAGGAAATATATCATACAATCTTAGAAAGTCCTTCTTAAGGACATACATAAATAATTCATTCAGCAATAAATGCAAATTTGTGTGTAGATAGAAAGTTGTCAATAGGAATTAAAAGGTATATCAGCAGAACTTTGGGACAGGTAGTGCTCTTGACCTCCCTTCTGTGCTACACACATGGCTTCTTCGAGGCATAGTAGTCAATGACGGAACATAGAGGAGAGTGGCTAGCCCCAAAAATGCTATAGCGGGATAGCAGATCGTGGTGCAGCCGCTACTCTAAAGAGAGAGAAATAAAGACAAATAAAATTAATAAAACATATAGTGAGGAAGAGGGGTGACTGAGGGCAGCACCATTTCTTTCAGAACAGAATAGAAGAAAAAACATAGAAGAGAAAGATAAACAGTAAGTACCCTAATATGATGAAAAAGAAGCTGGGTGGTGTGAAGGCACGATTTCTGCCTTTGAAACCCTAAGTTTTTGGGTTTTAATTTCAAAGTAGGAGATTTTACCCTTAAAAATTCATTAAAAACGCACAGCTTCATTGAAGTGCCACTATTCCACACTGCAATTGTGGCTGCCTTGTCCGCAACACCAAACTGTAACTGCTCCTCAGGAGCAGAGTCGGGTGGTGCACCATCCATTCCGCAATTATGCTACTGCGCGCTATAGCGCTGCTATTGATAACTATGCTTTGAGGGGATCTACCTGATTATCATGCAAAGATACTGGAGAGCCATCATTTTTAATGTTTCACGTTGCTTTTTTTTTTTTTTTTTTTATGTTTTCTCTCACTGAAAGTCATTTTTTGTCCTCTTCCTTTGTACCTATTCTCTCTTTCCAATGAAATTTCATCTTTTATGCAAAATCAATAAGTAAATTGTCTGTTATTACATTTTCTGTTTACTGCATATCCAAACAATTCTCGAGATTCCATTGCTCAGAAACATAATAGTTCAACTACAATTGGCTTGTCCCCATTATGGTTACAAACCTTTTCTCTGTGAGCAAAAACCAGCAGGAAACAAATGCTTATAACTTGTAAGTAGCCCACATCTTTTCAACCTCACTAGAGGCAATCATAATTCGTTAAATATAATCATCCCTACAACATTAATGAATCTCTTATGTCCAGTGGAAAATTAAAATAATAATAATCTCCTAAGAAGAATCATGTCTCATTTCTAATGTATTTAACCAATCCTGTGAGTAACTAGAGGAACTCCATGGATTTATAACTACAACGTCATTTTATAACAAACTATCTAAAAGAGAGAAAAAGGTGCGGAGAAAAGGTAAGTATGGTCAATCAATGGGATGGTATAAGTAGAATAAAAATGCGGGAGTAACGGTAGCTTACATATCACAAAGAGCATAAACAAAATGACAACAGAAACAAAGCATCGATCACGTAGTTGCCTCCACCTAAAGCACTTGTCATCACATTTCCGTTTGTTTTGATTTGTTATGGCCCCACACCAGCCACATTTGAAAACAGATGCACGAGATGGAAGCAGAAGACGCAGTCCACAACCCCAGCACGTTGTCTCATAATTCTCAGTAGCCGTGGTCACAAATTGCTCCTGAGCAACCAAGGAATCTACAAATTTTCAAACTGTGTAGTAAAAGGCAAGCAATACCATCTATAAAACCAATTTACTACTAAAAGTGACTAAAACATATGGGTTCAATAACACATCCAACAAAAATTATTTTATTTCTAGAACTTAAAAATTCCAAGTAGGGGAACTCATGGACACACACATAAACGTGGAAATTATAAAATTTATTTTCTCTCCCTCCTTAAAAGAAATATCATTTTTTTATTTTTTTTATTGATAACTAACAGTGCATTGAAGAACGCAGTCCTAAAGGAGTATCACAAAAGGGAAAATCCAAATCACAGCAATTGCAATTACTTGAAATTAGCAGTCTCACAAAAGTTCCATACTTCCGTAAATGTCATCAAATATGGTAAACAAAATGGTGGTTGCTTAGCTACCTCCTCTTCAAAAAGGGGATAGCACAACACACCCACTTCATTGAGGGAGAACTGGTGAGACACACATCCAGAAATTGATATCATTTCAAAGATATCGAAAATATAAGTCACTCAATTTGGATCAAAAAAAATCCTTATTCATACTTCATGTTTAGCCTTTTATTCGTCCAAAACATTTCTGTTTAATCTGGATCAATTAAACCCTTATTACTTAACACAGACAAGGGTACTTAATAAGCTATTCAAACTGCTATCTGACAATCTATGTCTGTCATATGTCAGTATGATATTAGATTTTCTTTTAATTTGAAAACCTTTCTCCAAGTCTCCAATGACACTTCAACATTTATGCAATACATAAACAAGGAAAGATTTCCCAAACTATAGTAGAAAAACAATATGTTAAACAAAATGGCTTCCTACAAAGTAAACAGAAGGACACAAAAGACCGTAATCTGTATTTGTCCCGCAATGCAATTCAGGAAATACAAGAAAAGCATGTCAGTAATAGAACACCTAGAGATGAAACCAAGACAGCTGTACAATAACATAAAAAAGATTACAACTTTATCCTTGAGGAAACAAAAGAACAAGTTCAACGGACACCATCTAAGGACCACAATATCAGATGTATTTAATCAAAGTTGGGAGCTGAATTTACCATTTGGGTTCTATTGAGAAAGAAAACAACCATTTGATCAAGAAAAACCAAACAATTCATTAAAAATGAATAATCAATAAAACATCAAAAGAAATTCATTGGCGATTAAAGCAAAGACAAATAACAATGGAAACAGAAAACAAAGGTGAAGTCAAAGTCAAACAAAGAACAAACCTCAGGCGAAGAAGCCATTTAATCTTTTTTGGTTTCCGGAGCTAACACGTCAAATAAGATTCGAATTCTACAAGTGACTTCCAAAGGAAAAATACAAATTTCTAACGGAGGAGCGGTTCAAGAGAAAAAAAAACAAAAAACCTAATTCGATTAAGTGTATGATCAACGGAAATTATCAGGTATGGTGGCCAGCGGTGGCCGGTGGGTGAGGTTTGGAGCTATGGTGGCGGAAGGAGTTCAGCGTCAGAGGGACGAGGCAGTCACGCCGATGATAATTTTTATTTTAATGACTTTCCACGAAACAATGCAGTTTCGACAAAAGGCTCTCGATAAGCTGCAGGCCTGCAAATGGTATCCAACGCTCATATATTAAAAAAAAAAATGGTATCAAATTCTCCGTACCATACTCATAATTTTACATGAACGAAATGGTTTTGTAACAGATAAAAATAAATAAATAAATATTTTTGTAACTAAATTTGTTTTATTTAATATAGATGCAAAACTAATAGAATATGAAATTGATTAACAAATTCCTCATTTTTTCCTTGAAATGATAATAATATCCTTTTAAAAAAAATTCCTTGGCACACAATAAAAGATTATGCACTCTCCATTCACTCTTTCTCTACAATTTTCTTCGTCCTGCAAAAGCTTACTTCATTTTTTTATCAAGTGATAAAAAAAGATATATTGTATAATTTTCATCTTTATTCTTAAATAAAATATATTTTTTGTCTTTAGCATTTACCATTAAAATTAATTTTGCGACGCTCACCATGACATCGTCGTTAATTGTTACATTTATCCTTGCTTCGAATTGTATCACAAATTGGTAGGAAGAAGTCATATAGTATTATTTTTTTAAAACAAATAAATTATTTTAAAAAAATAATAATAACGTCTTCCTGATTCTTATTTCTTCCTACACATTTTCTTCATTTTTTCTTTGAAATATTTGTGTCTTCCTTCTTCTCCTGATCTTTGGAAACATGTTTGATGATCCTTTGACTTTCTTGTTTTGTGGTTGTTCCATTTCCAAGTTTCACGGTCTTGTACCAAGAGAGGCATGTAACGATAATAAACTGATTGATGCCACGTCAGCTGACAAGATAATAAACTGATGACAAAAAGAAACTGTGAGAGTAGAAGGGAAGTCACCCACTCACTCATTTGAAGCTCAAGGCTAATCAATGGCGTCAGCTTCTGTTCCTCTCAAATGGCTGCCGTTGAAGGCATGTGCGAGTGCCAAGGTCCGAAGCGAACACCAGAGCAACAACATTGACAGGGTTCAACTTCCGGAGAAGACCCGCAATTCCAGAGTTTTGGTTCTGGGCGGAACGGGTCGTGTCGGAGGGTCAACTGCCATTGCCTTATCGAAGCTTTGCCCGGACCTCCGGATTACTGTCGCCGGTCGAGACAGGTCAGTATATTATATTTATGGGTTTGTGTATATTCTCTAGGTTTACTCCTTTTTCGAGGAAAAATGGTTTCTTTTCTTCTCTACGGTAAATGTTTGGTGCTTTGGCAGAGAAAAAGGTAAAACTATGGTGGAGAAACTTGGGGCAAATTCAGATTTTACTCAAGTTGACATTGACAACGTAGAATCACTGGAAACTGCTTTAGAAGGTAATTGACAATTGTTTAGATAACATTTGCCTTATTTTCCCCTTTTATAAATTACAATTTACAAATGCACTTAAAGAAAAAACAATGTAAAGCCTGCAGCCTTAGTTGAAGAATTCCAGACTATATCTGTACACATAACAGTTTAACTATACAAGTCAACATCCTTTAGCAAAGTCTTTGAAGTTTTGAATTTACCCTGGGAATTACTCTGATTTTGTTTTCACAGTGTATTAAAGCATGTCAATCACATTAATAAGTACAGCTAAACTAATGTACTTTGACAAAGAAATAGGTCTATTGCAAATGGTCATTTTATCCTTCTAGTTTACCTTTAACAAGGCATCTCTAGGCTGCTTCTAAATCATAAGTGAGAAGCTACATACAATAAGAAGGTGCTTACTGTTTTTAGCACGAGAAGAGTGTAGCAACAGAAAGAGCAAATATAACTTGGATTAGTCCTCATTTCTTCATTCTGCTTATATATCCTTTGCCTGATCAAGTAATGATGGAATGTCTTGGGAACTGCTTCATTGGCCTAATGTGCTTTCTTCTATCAAGAAAAAAGTTTTTTATATCTTAGACATTCCCAAATCTAGTAAGCACTTATAAGCTTCATTTTAATACAATTGAAACAGCTTTGTTCCATATGCTTGAGTTTTGTTTCTCCCAGATTTTCATTTAGTTGACCAAATACAGGTTTGAGTTAAAATTAGTTTCATAAATTGCTTTGTTGAAGTGCTCGTGAAACTTAAAACCTAAACCTATGTAAGTTGATTGTTGTAAGTTCACGGCATTCAAGTTGAGGTAACTAGAGAAAACCTGCTCGAGTCTTGTAAATTTTTGTACTCATACTATGAAATTGCCTCTGCAGATGTGGATCTTGTAGTACATACTGCTGGACCTTTCCAACAGAAAGAAAACTGTAGTGTACTTGAAGCTGCCATAAAAACCAAGGTGAGAAAAAGCTAACATATATGTTCACCATTAGTTTTGCCTAAATCTTTATTTTCCATTATCCACGAAAATACATGAATGTGTAAATGTATACATCTCTACTTTACATGTACTAATCTATCTTTTCTGTTTCTTTCTTCCCCCCCTTTTGGTATACCTCTTGGCACAGACAGCATATATTGATGTTTGTGATGATACAAGCTATTCATGGCGTGCAAAATCCTTATCAAGTAGGGCATTAGCTGCAAATGTTCCAGCTATAACGACTGGAGGAATATACCCTGGAGTAAGCAATGGTGCTTACCTGTGTGCATTATTCTTATGCTGACAAATCTTTGGCAGAATAAATTGCACTGATAGATAATAAACTCTAAGAAACATAATAAATAGACTCAGTTTATTAGTAGGATGAACACCCAACAGTAGTGAACTTGCATGGCAGTCTTTAATATGAGTTTAGAAAATGGACATGAGTAGTTGATGTACATTCTGGGCTTGCTTTTCCCTCTCTATACATACTGTGATAACCTGAGATAATGAATAGCTTTGTTGATTTGAAGTTTCAATTGTGTTGCATATGTTGCTTGGCTGGATCCGTAACTATTGGGTTCCCAAGAGTCATGAAGAGAAAAAAAATAACATATGCCGGTACAACCAGCAGCTGTCCATTTTAAATTTAGGATGCAAGGTGTTGTTTTGAGCGTATGCCAAATTGTAATTAATAAAACTTCCTATAATTTTATTATAGTCATGGCAGGAGAGCTGGTCCGTGCTGCGAAAAGTGAAAGCGAAGGAAAGCCAGAGAGGCTAAGGTAACAGTTTCTCTCATGTAATGCTGAATTTTATGATATATATATATATATTGAAAAGTTCACATCTCCTCGGTTCTCTGACAAGTCAATCTCTTAGCGTTGAGTGGTTATACACGATAATTGATCTATAAGAAAGTTTTACCAGAAGAATGTTATGGTTATGTGTTTTAGTGCTTATGTGCTGCATCTGTTGAAATAATACTATATGTTACTGGACATGGAATGATTTTGGAGGAATGAATATATGGTGTGAGATTTATATTACCTTGCTTGGGAACATCAGGATTGTCAAGAAACAATTAATGCCAAAAGTTAAGCTATTAGGAGAAGGCCCAGCAATGGTTTCCTATTATATTCAACACGCTCCCAAACGTGAAAATCTTTTGGGCTCGATTTAATTAAGTGGTGGTGGGAGATTCAATCTCTTGACCATGAGGTCAAAGATGCTTTGATACTATGTTAAGAGCTAATTCTTCCCAAAAGCTTAAGCTGTTAAGAGAAAGCCCAAGAATAGTTTTTATATTATATTCAACAAAAACAGAATAGGAGGAATGAAAATTAAAATAAAAATAATTGATTAATCTCAACTCCATGACAATTAATAAGTAATTTCTCCATATTATTATTTTTTCTGGATTTTTATGGTAATTTAGAAACTTAAATGTTGTCATGATCAACCCAGGTTCTACTACTACACAGCTGGAACTGGTGGTGCTGGTCCAACTATATTAGCCACTAGCTTTTTGCTATTGGGAGAGGAAGTAACTGCATATAACCAAGGTTGTTCACTAAAGAGTTTCTACTATACTTTATCTTAGATTAAATCATCATTTTGTATGTAGGATAATGATGATGCTCGACTGTTCAAATAGGAGAAAAGATCAAACTGAAGCCATATAGTGGAATGCTCAACATTGATTTTGGAAAAGGAATTGGGAAAAGAGATGTTTATCTATTGTAAGTACTTCAAATTTAATGCAACCTTGAAAGTTTGAAAATGTCACTGAACCCCTAGCTCAAAACAAAACGAAAGTATCCATTTTATGAAGGTCTTCTGCTTGCTTTTATAAAGCTTCCACTCTGGACATTGGGATTCTATGTAGCCATATATGATACAAAATCAGTTTGATTATTCTTCCATATTTGCTTACTTTAGGGAAAAAAAAGATCTTGCAGTTGATAATATTTTAGAAGATATGGTTTTTGATAAAGTATAGTAGTGTCATGCAATCCATGTAGCTGACTTCACCTAGTGGAATAAGGCTTGTTGTTGTTGTTGTGTCTGCTTACTTTAGAAATTAGTATTCTTTACTTCTTTGTACCATCTTGCCTGAAGACATGATTTTCAGGAATTTGCCAGAGGTTACAACTGCTCATGAGATTCTAGGAGTGCCGACTGTAAGCGCCCGATTTGGGACTGCACCATTTTTCTGGAATTGGGGAATGGAGGCTATGACAAGACTTCTTCCTGCAGTATGCTCTTAAATCACTTGGACTGACTTGTCTACAAATCAGTGCAATTAATACTATATTTCTTCCTCATGCTTATAAGCTTATGTGATTATTGTGTAAACCTGAATGACATCCTGAGAAAAACATGCAGGAATTTTTGAGGGATCGAAGTAAGGTCCAAAACATGGTTCAGTTGTTTGACCCAGTTGTTCGAGCGATTGATGGCATTTCTGGAGAACGTGTATCAATGAGGGTGAGCTTACCAAATTTTATGCTCATGCTTACTCTTTTCTTTTCGAAAAAGTAGGATTTTAGTTGTGTTGTTTGATAAAGTATGCAAATAAGCTAATGAACTATTCCCTTCTTTCTCTTATGGACAGATTGATTTGGACTGTTCAGGTGGCCGCAACACATGTGGCATATTTAGTCATAAAAGACTTTCTGTGTAAGGGTTAGCTGTTTATGTATTAAACTAGTTTTTGCAGATGAGTAGTTAGCCTAACTTTAATAATAATTTATTTGAAAAATGCATGTATTTGGGTTATTGTTTGCTATGAAGTGTAAGCAACATGGAACCTCTCAAAAAAAATTTAATAGAACTATTTTTTTTTCTTCCAAAAAATTTTACTGTTAACCACATACATTGCCTTAGTTTGATGCTTAACCTCTTAAACTTCACTGTATTGTTGTGGTATATCTACACGTAATACACATTGTATTTTAGTGGTCTTGAGAAGAAAACTATGACAAAATATCATTTTCATTGTATATGGTTTTCATTTCCTTCATTCATATTGTTTGTTTAGCTCAATCTTTTCTATTATATAGGTATATATTTAATGTTTTGACCATAGGATCATCTCCAATTGTCTTACAAAAAAATCCCCATTTATGTTCTTATTTGATGCACCTCTGTTGTAATAAATACAGTTATGAACATTTTTCAGATCTGTAGGAAATGCAACAGCAGCATTTGTGCTTGCAGTTCTTGAAGGAAGCACACAGCCTGGGGTTTGGTTTCCTGAGGAGGTATGTGTAACTATTGTTGGGACAATATTCTTTGTCCCCTAGATTGTCCTAAATCCTGTCTTGTCATGCTTTATTGGTTAGAAAATGTTAAAATGATGTTGCAAGTATTAATAAATTATGGGACAACTTATGAGACACAGAATTTTGTTCTACTAATGTTTAATTTTAATTTTATGGGACAATCTGTGAGACAAAAAGTTTTGTCTAAATAATGTTTTGTTTGGCTTTCTAGATATACCGAAAACATGTAATATCTTACATTTTGTACACATAAAACTCATTTTATGATGCAAACATTTCATTGAGTTCTTAACAGCCTGAAGGAATTCCAATTGAAGCAAGAGAAGTTCTTCTCAAGCGTGCTGCCCAGGGAACTATTAACTTTGTGATGAATAAGTAAACTTTGTAACCTTGCACTTGACTCCTTCATTACTATTTATTTCTATTGGAATTATGTATTTATTTATTTTCTAAAATGAAACAGGCCACCATGGATGGTTGAAACAGAGCCAAAGGAGCTTGGATTGGGAATATATGTATGAGGTTTCTTCTGTCTAAATTTATGTATAACAGAAAGCATGAGAACTACAGAAATTCTAACGGAGTGGTGAGGGTCTGAGAAGGACGATAAAAGAAGGGAGCCAAAGGCGTTCAATGATCCCACTTGAAGGCAAAAGGTCTTGTAATTGTTGAAAAGTTTCAAAGAAAAAGAAAAATTGGTTTTTGTTTTTATCACACTTAAATAAAAACTGTGTCTTCGTTAGATCTAAATTATTTGGTCTCCTATATAAAGGTGAATGACCTTTTATGTATTATCTGAGGGTAAAGATATAGATTTTATTTAGAGTAAATAATTATTTTTGTTTCTCACATTTAAAATTTTTATTAATTTAGTCTTTTAAATTTTATTAAATTTATTAATTTAATTCTTCGTATTTTAAAAATATTAATAAATTTAAATAATAAAATTAATAAAAATTTTGAAATATAAAAAATTAAATTAATAAATTTGAAGTGTAAGAGATAAAATTAATTAAGATTTCAAGGATTAAATTTATAAACTTAAAAGATTAAATTAATAAAAATTTAAAATATAAAAAATTAAAATAGATATTTATTCTTTCATTTGTTATTATTACTATTATTATTTTTTTTTAATTTTCTCTTTATTGAGGATTTAAATAAGTGAGCTAAAATTAATTACACTAAACTCTAAGTTCATTTAATTGCTAAGTTTATTTTCTTGGCTCAAGCAAAGTCCACTTCAAGCTTATTAGTAAAATAAGATCAGAGTTAAGTTCAATTAAATAAATCATTAAAAAAATTTACATTGTTGGATAAGTTTATTCAAACAAGTAAAATAAAAGTAAGGAATAATCATAAGTCTAAATTATTGTAATTTTCCATATGCACAAGTAGGAAATGTTATTTGATGAAAATGATAAAGATCCATGTCCCACAAAGCTAAGATACAATCATAAAGAGATGCACATTTACAACATTATAGGATACACATTTTTCAAGCAAGTACAACAATTAACACATGAATACAAACTTTGAGGTAAATAAGATATGATATCACCAAAGAAATATGAAATGCAACTATTAACAACTACTTTGGGAGGCAGTGGAAAGAAATAATACTTTTCTCACGTTACTCAGAACTGGGTCAATAACTGGGCATACTGTAAAACAAATGGGATTAGGGGCAAAATGGACTATCTCATTAAATAGCAACCCTCTATATTGGTTTACAATTCCGTAAATTTGATGACTTACCCAACCAAAAAAGAAATGCACACACTGTTTGTTGTGTTATATCTTGTGTTATATAATCTCGTCTGTACATCTTACAATGACTCTCCAACAAGTGTATCAACATAAGATTTACATATCAAACAAACAGGCCTCTAAGTCTCTCATATGGCAAAATTTCAAGCTTCTTTTCTTGCAAAGGTTTTGGCAATGAAGCTATACTCTCAACTCACCAAAAATACACTCAATCACGTTAATGATCAGTGGTTAAAAGAACAAAAAGAACAATGAATGCAAGCATCTACTCTCTCTTGCCCACCCAAACCAGAAAAAAGAAAAAATTATCTGTACTTGAAGCAACCACAAGTAATAATCAACTCAAGGCACCAAATTCTCTGTCGTCAGTCCTCAAAACGTGTACCAGCTGGAGCTTTCTAAACCGAGGAAACTTATGCCCAAGTGGAACTGAAGAAATGCACTACCAACTTAACCAGAGTGAACATAATGCTTGACCATACTCGAGCTGAACTGAAATCCAGATTCAAGCCACACTCAGAGTCGGATTTTCTCAATACCTACTTGATCGGCCAGGTTCAGAACCTCCAGAAGATCTCCAAACCTCTCTCCATTGTCTTCTATTAACACTTCGTTCAAATGGGTAATAATGCGTATCGATATTGGTTCTAGCCATGGTACTTCCATAGCGTTTCTTTTGTGCATTCCTCATCTCTTCTTCAGCATCATACCGTGCACGCTACAGGAAAGGAATAATGACCAGATGAATACACAGATTTGCTCAAAGCATAGAGGCAGAAAAACAAGTAATAACTCAATAAAATGGTTGTTTTTCTCAATATATGTTAGAGCAATGACTTACTATCACACTGGATACTTCTTTAAATATTTATCTTATTCTTGTATAAATGGAGAAGCAGCTTATTTCTAGGTATGTCATTTAACTTTTTTCATCTATTGCTCAGGTGAGGGTTTTTCTTAGTTTATCATACCAAGGAAAATTAACAATATGGACCTAATGCACGGTGGCCTAATAAATGATTACCTATCATATATTTATGTTAAGCATTATGACCACAATATCTTCAAGCTTGTAAGAGCAACATAATGATTTATAAATGCATACAAATGCATAAAAATACCTTTGCAGGGTCTGACAGTACTGCATATGCCTCCCCAATTATTTTAAAAAGCCTATCAGCATCCCTGTGTACTTCTTCAGCAATCTCCTTCCAGATCTGCTCATCTCCATTGTCACTTCTAGCCAAATACTGACCAGCCTACAGTACAATTTATAATTTGTTAATGACATAAGATGATTAATATAAGAGCATTTGACAAAGTGATAAATTAAGCAACCTTGTCAGGATGATGTCTAAGCGCAGCTTTTCGATAGGCCTTCTTGATTTCAGATGCAGAAACTGATGGCTCAACTCCCCTGCCACAATTATCTTAATCATCAGTTGGCCTTAAAGATTCATATTATTTGCCCAAATTTTGGAACAGGCATGTTGCCCTAACAGAAAAATACAGTTTCTCTCACACTTTATACATGAATAGGACAGAATAATGACAACACAGACAAAATCAAATCTCAGATGCAGATAATGGCGTTTGTTGCTTCTATGTGCATTAGAGCACACAAATGTAAAATTATCACATCAGCTTATGAGAAATGAACTGAATAGCACAAGGACCATCAAAAAGCAAGATGCAGTGCGAGATGCAAGCAGTTTCTTCTCACCAGAGACAATAAAATTATCAGTCAAGTACCCAGAGGCAGTATCCAAACTAATATTTTTGACCTAAAATTTTGAATAAATGTCATCTTCCATATGAATGTTAAACATACCAATATAAATTATGATATTATTCAATGATTTTTTTTTTTCCAGATATTCCCTATTTTCTCTCAGCACCTTTCTCATTGATTTCACCCTTATCTCCGTTGTCTTCTTTATAATGGTATCCATTATTGATTATTCTACGTACCATCAGTATGCAGAAACAGATTCCATGAAAGAAAAAAGAAAAAGCAGCTTCTGTCCTTTTGTTACCCAATGTCACATGTATAAAACAGTCTAACAATTTCCAACACATAAAGCCTAGTTCCCACTTTCATTATATTTTTCAAATGCAAAAGTGGAGCATGCACAATATGTCAAAGGGAGAGAAGGAGACTCAGCTTTCAAACCATACCAAAAATCTACTTAAAATGGAAGAAAAAAAACAGTACGTTATTTCCTCCAAATATGTATCAGATGATTTTTACAACTCATGACAAGCTGACAGCAGCAACAGTAAGTTTCATTTTTCACAATTGAGTCATCACAAATGGAATAAATATAAAATAAAGAAAATATAACAATCACCTTTTACAGTTTAGCCAAACGAACTAATAGAAAACAAGTAGGATGAGATTTTAAAGTTGAGGTAGTTGCTGAATTTAAAGAAACACCAAGATGTGTTCTTGCAGGACACTTCATTTGTTATACACTTTTTGGTATGCATTTGTTGAAACTTTCATTTTCCTAAAATTCTTAGTATATCAAAGTAATTCTCGGTGTTAAATGTATACTTTAAACTCTTTTTGTAATTGATAATTTGCCAAACTTCTTTGTAATTTCATTTCATATATTTGATAAAGAACTTGCAGTAACAACCATATTCTACTACAGTCCGCTTGTCATTACACATAAGGATGATCTGTATGCATAACTGCTATGTTCTCCACCAATTTATGCTTTTGGGATTATTAATTTCTTACATACAGACAGAATCATATCAAATTTCCAATTTTTAGGCCCATTTCTTGCACAGTTGAAATTTATTGGATTTTGCATTGAAGGATTTGAAACTGAGATGTATGCTTGAATAAATTCTACAATCAATCCCTTAAATAAGAGCCTTTATTTGTTCGTCAAACTTCAACCTTCTCAACCCTCATTCAGAATACAAATTCTAGTATTATCGTTACTAAATAACCTAGCCTAGATAATTAATTTTCAAACTCGAAAGTTCTTCCAGTAGAGAAAGCATATTCCCACATATACCCTACAGGGACAAAATTCCCCATTTCATACTGAGAAAAGGATTGGGATACCTTCAAGTTTCATCACGAAATACAAACAAAAGCAAAAAGCCATAGTGACTTGGGGACAAAGGATACTGCAAACTACTTAAATGTGTGGTTACCATGGTTTAGATGATAAATTGTATTGAAGTGTTAGTTGCTAGCAGAAGAACTTACAAAATGATATACATATCAAGAGGGGTCTCCCTTCTAGCTTCTTCCTCTATTTCAGAAAGCCGAATCTGACTTTGTTTCAAATCATTAGCATAATTTATTGATCTATCAGATATACTGGTCTTATCCTCCATCCCCTTAATGAGAAGAGAGATAACCCTCTGTAGATCATTGGCAGCTTGAGCATAATCTCTGATCATCTCATATAAAGTTACACGCCTAGAAAGTGCCTATAAAATTATGAAAACGTTAAACACATATGCTCACAATTTAAAAAAACCTGAAATTAAATATAAGTTAAACAATTCAAATAGTAATACAAGAAATATTCCAAGTTGACATAGTACAAAAATATAAACTAAATATGTACAATACAACAACAAGAAGCCTTATCCCACTAGGTGAGATTTGGCTACATGAATTGCATAACATTATTGTGCACTATCAAAAATCATATTTTCCAGAATATTATTAATTTTTAAAAAAAATTGTATATTAGAGCAAACATTGTACATATACTAAATATGTACAATGTTTTTTAAAAAAAAAAAATTGCTAAATAAATTATCAGAAAGAAAAACTGGAAAAAATGGTATTTCGTGAGAAACCTAAAGACAACATATATTAGAGCACCTGGAATCAACTGAGTATCATTGATACTCAAACTAGGTCAAAGCTTGCTTAACATTTGCATTCGACTTAAACAAGTATTTCTACTGAGAATGCTTTGCACACAGAAATTCTTCCAGGACTATATGAAGATCAAAGCACTGCGGCAGGCAATTGTTAAAGGAAAGAAAAAAATTTAAAAAAAATGAAAAAAGCTGCTATTTCTGCAACAATTCGTTGGTATTCATTAAAAGTCACCTTAATAATAACGTTTTTGGTATTTGCTCATATTAACATAATTGCTTTTTCCATTTATCAATTCACGCACTACATTAGACAAGAAATTTTGGTGACCCAGTTCGTATAGTTGGTACTTGTGTGTTGTGTCACAACTTCCAGATGTAAGAAAGAGGCTCTAATAAACAAGCAGAAAGTCTCAGTTTTCATGTACGTCTAAAAAAAACAGTGACACAAAACAGGACTTTCTCGTGAGATACTACTTCTAATATCTTAAAAGTAGTTTCAGTTAAAGAAGAAAACCTTCAAATAATTTCTATCAAGAGCTATAGCCAGACTGCAGTCTGCAATAGCATCAGTAATTTGACCTAATGCTTTATATGCTGCAGCACGATTACAGAAACAGACAGCTGCAAATGCACGAGACTCCACATTATATGATATAGCTGCAGTATAATGTTCAACAGCTTCTGCATGCCTTCCTGCCTGATATGCTTCATTCCCTGCAGTCTACAATTGAATCCAAATTAATCAATTGTAACACAAAAGTAATACTGATGTTTCCTGTGGCAGTCTTACAGTAAAAGGACAAAATAAATCAACCACTGAAAAATGGACATGACATGATAAATAAGAAATACAAATGCAATTTATGTTATTTTTTCCTCTGATATTAAAAAATAAAATCGGAGAAGCAAAATGGAAGAGGATTAGTCATATCTTAAAGGAAACTAGAAAGAATAAAATTCAAAATGGAGAAAGATATAATAAAAGAGGCAAGCTTGATAACCCCTTTCCAGACCAGACAATCCGTCTAAGAAAATCATTAGTCCATGCCAAAAAAATCCATAAACACAATTTCATTCTATATCAGTGACAACGAATGGCATTATCAGAGAGAGAAATACAAGAGGTGGCCTAAAAGGAAATTGTAGAAAACCTTAGCCTTTCTGTCCAACCTTAAGAAAGAATCAAACTAACAAAGCACCGCACATATACATAAGGATTTATCTTAGAATTTCCATGACAAATCTAATAATCACCAAATTCCAAAAAGTCTAGTGTACCCAAAAGGATAGTTCACGCTAGTAGTTGGCATGTAAATGCAACAGTCTCTCAATTCACAAACACATTCTGGGCGGCTTTCCTAATTCAGATATGATATTTTACTTTTGGAAACCAATGGTGCTATTTGAAAACTCAATAAGATTCACATGTATTGAGAGAGGTTTCTCTCTAACCAACTCTCTCCACATTCTCCTTCTTTACCTCTTTACCTTCATGTAGACTATAAAGATGGGTTCAGAGACAACATAGTACAAGCTTATATCTGCTATAGGCCTATATCTGAATTCTGAAAACTGCTGCTAACAGTAGCTTTAAGGCTATTTATGCTAGGGTTTCTCATTCTAGCACCAAGCCCAGGCCAAATAGTACAAGCCTATATATGCCATAAGTCTTCCAAGCAATTAGAAAGGTCACATGCTACTCACCAGAATACTTAAAATAAAACAAACACGCACATAAAATAAAAGGAAATTAAGCACTAAAGCCTCTGGCTGTCCTGAAGTCATTGTCACTTCATAAAGTACTTCAAGTATAATTATAACATCACCCTCTTTAACAACTGATAAATGTTCTAATCAAGCCAAAACCAACAACTAAGGAAGTAATTCAATCCTCTTGGAAATATTAATATGCACTTCAACAAGGACTTATTTAGATTAAAACCATCATTGGGACTTCTCATTATAGCTTAAATTCTTGGGATAAAATAGTTATTCACAAGGTATCAATGAATGCCTCTATGATCAAGTGGTCATGTGGCAATCCCTACCAGCCCCATTTCCAAAAATAAATTAAATTCCAGTTTAAGGTATGGGCAGACTTGTGCAAGGGCATGTTCGATATAAAAGCATTTCCAGGCCTTCTCCCTACTTAAGCTTTTGCAATAAAATGATTGCTGAAATCTTAAATTCATTTTCTCTCCAAAATCAAACATAACATAAAACAGCAAACACAATCAGTAGAAAAACATACACAACGCCAGGTGAGAAGACTTATGACATGTGAACATCTCATACAAAATTCAGTTTAAATTCAATAAGTAAAAACATATTTTGATGGGAAAATTGTGGGATTATGATAGAGCATAAGCAAACCTTGTGACGCAACAGCTCCCGTATGGTACCAGATAGTGGTATCAGTGATTCCAAAACCTTGCTTCCACTCCTGCAGATCAGTATCAAAGCTCACGTCCATAAAAAACTACCATTATCACCATCAAACATATTCATTTTTTTCTTTTACATTTTCTCCTTCTGTTCCCATTTGGGGGAGAGAGGCAGAGGCAGGTATGGACTCAAAGGTTAGTAACTCATACTTGTTTATGGCAGAAACTTTTTCCTGTTGTTTCTCCATTGAAGAAACACCTTCTTCAAGCTTTCCTAGGTAAAAGTAGGATTTAAGCACCATTGAGCACCTCCATAGCCTAAAGTAGAAGCATTTTGAGAGTTGCAATTCATCCAACTTTGTGATCTGAGTATCGGTCTGAGTACCAACATCCAACAAATGACAATTCTTTTCAGCAGAAACAAGGGTCTGGTCACAAAGCTGAATCACCTCCTCATATCTACACAGCTGATATTTGAAGCAAAAGTTATCCAACAAAGACTAAATGGCCTTATTGTTAAACATTGCACATAAAGACTAAAACTGACTCTTGACACAATTTAGCCTCAGTAAAATGCCAGCATATAATAGGATAGAGGAACAAACCATCAAAAGAGCCTCTGCTTTCATTTCAAGTAATTTTTCAGAGTATGAGCATATTGTCAACGCCTCGTTAATTTGTTCTAGTGCTCTCTCAGCAGCAGAAGTTGTTCTCGTTTGCATAAGTTCAGCAGAACAATTGATCAATTCTGATACTTTCTGACATCCATCAAAAGCAGTTCATGAAGGTGGGGGAGAATATTTCCAAATGACATGCATGTTAACAATATAAGAAACAATTTAGCAAAACTTTAAGATATCATGATGAAGGATAAAAACAAAATGCAAAATTATCATCAAGCTTTTAGAAAATAAGGGTGAGAAGTTATTTCGGCTTAGACAGTGATCATTTTCCAATTGTACAGATCTCATGACTGTGAAGTCAAAGAGGTTTTGATCCCATATCAAAAACCGGTTCAACATAGGCCTAAACTGTTAGGGAAAGGCCCAAGACTAGTTTTATATTATATCTAACAATACATCAATAACCATGAGAAAAGGTTGAAGACATTTAATATGTTCTACATAAAGGTATTTTAAGAAACGCGAAAGCATGACCCAGTTCCAATATCTAATTTGGCAAAAAAATGATTGGAACACAAATGCAGAGTTCTACTCTATTATCCACTTGACTTCTATAATGAAATAGCTTAAAAGAATACTGAATATTTCTTCCACCCATCCTTCTCCTACAGCTATCGAACTTTCATTAGCAATTACCTGTGTTAATGCACACCTCCCATAGGTCTTCTAGTAAACTTACAAAAAAAACTCGCCATTTGTCCAGAGAAATTCTAACTATGAATGAGAAAGAAAGGCAAGCAAGAAAATGACATGGGACAACATCAACGAAGTAAAATGGCAAGATAACAAGAAGTAGAATGTGATAGCTCAAAACAAAAACATACAGGCGAATCTCTATAGCCCAAATTCCCTCACTGCAATAAATGCTGAAAACACTTAACTTTTACATCAAAGATTATCTAACATACTCTGGACCCATGTAAAATAAAAATATGTTCATATAGAGTAAAAAGTGGCAATTATTAACTCAGTCAGTGCACCCCATAGGGAATAAATAATTTTTGGGGAGGAAGAATTAAAGCTGCTACAGTATTATTTTATTTAAAAACTAAATATAAATAATCAAACCTGCGCCTTTTGTAAGCCATCAGAGGCTTCCACTGCAATTTTTCGATCTACACAAACATCAGGTCCTAATTGCAAGCACCTTTTGAAATATTGTGATGCATCTCCAACTTCCCCCAAAAGAAGGTAACAGCTTTAAAAACAAAATAAAAAACAAACGGAGTTAGGATTTACTTATTGATCTTCATAATCAAACACTATGCATGTCAGTCAACGCATACAATGCACAGACACACACAAAAATAAGAACAAAGATATCAAATTGCCAAGTCAAGTGGAAGGTCTTTTTCAGACCCAAAGAGAGGAGTGCACTCTAAGTTGGAATCTGGAAATCTTGTATCCATTGCCTCAGAAGGGAAAAGGTTATGATGTTTTCCATCTAAGCTAGATTACCTCTCGCATAGGGTGATCAAAAACAATACGATCTTCAATGGAATGGTTGGGCCACTAGCCAGGATCAATACTACTTAAAAATTTTAAATAAGCTGCGATGTATTTTTTCTTACCTAAAGTAAATTCATTGATGGTTCATGCATTTGGTTTAAGGAAAAAATACTGTGTCCTGATGGAATTTTAAGAGCAAGTTTCGTATATTAAATTGATTTATAATAAAAAGGGGAATAAAAGAAATTGAAAAGGATTGACCATTCCAGCTCCAGTGGTTGGTTTATCAAGAAAGGAACGAAATTCCATTTCCATTCTTACATTTCACACAGAAAACTAGCAATAGCATAGAAAGGAATTCAAATTATGATTCAATGAGGCAAACCTAGAAACAACAAAGAAAAAATGACCCCAAGAAGTTGAGAAGATTCATTAAGAATCCCCTTCCTTTCTAAAATAATGTTCCTTGTCCTGTCCAAAAATTAAAAAAATAAATAAAAAAATCCAGCAAAAGATAACCCGATGAACAACTGAAAGATTTGGACAACTATGAACAGCAATCAAGAACATGAGAAGATTCATTACATTACAGGTACAAAACAAAACCAAGAACACTTGTATGAACAGTGCGTACAACTTATTCTAGCTAGTAGCTACACAAGGAGCTAGAGTAATTATTGTTATATTAGCATGAAATAGAGATGAAAGCCTTACTTTGCAGCTCTAAGTTGCACTCTAAGGAAATTAGGATCGATTTCAAAAGCCAGTATACAGTCTCCTAAAGCATCTCTTATCCTTCCAAGAGACATACGTGTGGCAGCACGGTTACTATAACAGAGCATCAAAGCCCTGAGACAGTTCCTAGATGTTTCTCTGTTGGAAACACAATTCAGTCCCTGTGTATAGCAATCCTCGGCTGTAGATAAATCCCCATTTTTATAGGCATTGTTTCCTCTGATAAGAAACACATTCAGTTATTGTGAACATCAGATGCAATGCAGAATATGATAAAACTGAGTACATCTCAAGTAAGTAAATGAGAAGACTATCGAAGCATATACTTAACCTGAGTCGCCACTTTTCACAACTTTCCTGGGCAGCAGTGGATGCAGCAGAAGTAGAAACAGACTCATGTTTTATATCATGGGCTTTTTTCACCTCAGAATCACTTATTTTTGATTGAGGAGCAAATACCTTCGCTTTCTCACCTTGCCCAGATGTGCAAAGAGATGAAGTTCCAGGTAATGGAGAATATCCCATAGAAGATGAAGGAACCTTTATGTTTGGAGTGGTGTTGTAAGTATCGTGACCATCTTTTACCCGACTTTTCTTTTTGTGGAGCCGTTTCAGACTGTATGAGGGAGCTTCAGCAACAGAAGCAGCAGAAAACCTGAAAGGAAACATACTTGAATCTTTTGAACTTGAAGCACAACCAAGATGCAAGATGCTATCACTATCAAGTGCTTCAACACTTGAGGTTGGACTACTTTCGATTTCTGGTGATGTAAGAAACGTATCACTTGTTATGTCAACATCCTCATTTGCAGACTTAAAGCTTTCGGTTTCAGCTCCAGAAGTAAACCCACCTAGCGGGCCTTCATCACAAATGTTTTTACAAATATGATCCTCTGATGTTCCCTCCTTCGTTTCTATGCATACACCATCACTTTGATTTATATTTAAGCACCCTGTTGCTACAATTAGATCTTCATCTATCTGATCAATAGAAGTCGTTTGCACCGAATCATTTGCTGTAGAGTTGTCATCAAGGCTCAATGACTCATTTGATGTTACAGAATTTTCCCTAGAGCATCGGTTTTCAGCCAGAGTTTCCTGATATGGGGAAACATCCATAGGTGAAGCCTCAGAAACCTCTGGGCTTTCTTTGGAAACACTTTCCTTTGAAACAAAATCCTGTCCATGCCACAGCTGGACTGGGGTAGCATGCTTCAATTTTCCTCTAGTTTTCTTGATTCTTACACTAGAACTTTGCTCCTTCCTTGCAGTAAATTCCAGTTTCACATCAACACCACCAAATAGATTAGTCTTTGGTGCTGCAGGCGTTTTAAACTCCACAAAAGATGACCCGGATTTACCTGTAAAGATAAACCCATCCCTCATTGTATTTCCAGAGGCATTTCCAACTGTTTGAAAATTTATGTCTCCAGATAAGAATGTCGACGGTGACAGAGGAGCTCGAGGCCTTCTGAATTCTTCCTTGGGTTTGTCTGAAGAAAGTTTACCTCCAACCACATCTGGTTGACTCCAAAATTTTGGTTTAATAAAGTCTCCGTTCTCACTATCTACTTTCAACTTCTCCATTTTTCTCAACAAAGTTTCATCAGTTCCACTGCTTGCATGAGGACATTTATTTTTTCCATCAGTGGCTACATCAACATCATTCCTCTGAACATTATCTGTTCCCAGATAATCCTTGACATTCAGATTCTTCATTTGGTTGAGCAGGGCACTAGTTGAGTTGACAATAAGTGGATCACTGGAACTTTCTGTAGTGCCAAATACAGACTTGCCGGTTTCAATCTCCCTAGTTTCTTCAATGCTCAATTTCTTTATAAATTCATTTTGGAGTTCTGATTCAACACTGGAAGAAGGACCGTCAACCTTGTTTTTGGTTCTGTCATTACCTCCAACATGGCCAGGCCTTCCTATGTTCAACTTGCTCATATCTTCTGGAAGCTTTGACAGCAAGCTTTCATCAGGACTGAAACTTTTCTTATAACCAGTTCCAAATGGAAACCCACCTTTTTCCAAACCCAACAAACCACTTGCATTAAAATTAGGCTTACCGTCTTTGGAAACCTCGTTCACATTCCCAATTCCCAGATTCCTCATTTGCTCAATAATCCCTTTTCCCGAAGTCCCAACAGAACCCGAGTTTCCCATGCTCAAATTCAACCCCGAATCACTCTTGTTCGCTCCAAACACAAAAGGTTCATCATCAATCTTCCCAACATTGGAAATGGAAGATCCCGTTTCCGACACAGAAATGGGTGGAATCAAATTATCAGGAACTAGTGGTCGAAATGGATTGAAATCAGGAGCAACCCGATTTTCCACGATCCCGGGCCTCAAACTCGGAGCATTGTTTTGTTTCCTAACTTTCATTAATCTAGGCCTTGAGAGACCACCCGAAACGTTCCGTGAAACAGAAGGCGTATTGAAGGTGAATCTATCATTCTCGTCATTTGACCTTGAAAACCCAGAAGCTCCATCACCGGCGTTGGGCATGTCCATAGGCTTGTGGGAAACTTTGAAGTTGCTGCTCAATGGGTTCCTGAAGAAATCCCAGGAGAGGAATCAAATCACAAAGCATGGGAATCTCGACAAAGGGGATAATCGGAGGGTGACGGAACTCCGGGAACTACAAAAGTGACAGGACAAACGGAGGTCATCAAATCGGAGTGATGATGATTCACGGTGGTGATGAAACTGCAACCAGGTGTTTCTTGGGGCAAAACTCAAAATTGAATCCAAAATAGTCAATTCAAAAAATAAAATAATAAAATAAAAAATAAAAACTACTTTCTTTCTTTTTTTAATTGCTTTTTCTAGAGTGTGGTCTAGTTGTTGTTTTCCTTTTTGTCGAAGGAAACGATGCAACGGGAGAGTAGGGTGTCAATCCCTTACTGGGTGGGGGCCGAACCGGGGCCATGGCACATTTCGGGTCAGAAATGTGGCCGCCTTAAACGGATTTATTTAGATAATGATAAAATAATAAATATAAATTTAAGGGGAAAAAAAAAGGATTTTTTAATCAAGTTGGATCGGCTCAAAATTCATTTTTAGGCCATATATAATATATTAGGACCCAATTTTAAAATTTTATCAAACCCAAATCAACATCATTACTAAAATTTTAATCAAAAGTTATAATTTCTTTAACACACTATTAATCTACATTTATCCATAATTTTACTCTTTTTAATGACATTAAAAAAAAAAATGTTTTGTGTCCACACAGTGTGTGGAAACACTCCCCAATTTAACACCTTATTGAAAAGAGACTATTCTAAATAAAAAAATTTTACTTTAATATTGAGATTTCAAAATAAAAATATATACTTTTAAATACAATTTAAATATTAATGTTTTGTATCATCAAAGAGTTGGATTTAGTCGAAACAATTAGTTACATGATTTGAGAACTCAAAATCAAATTTTTAGAAATGTGCTTATATTTAGTGTAATGTAAAATATTAAAAATATTTATTGATGTTTTGTAAAGTTATTGCACAAAGTTTTTTTTTTTTTTTAATTATATGAATGTGCCATTTATTTATATGAATATGTATGAATATGAACGATTACTAATGGAGGTACAAATATTTACAAAAATCAGCAAAGCTTATATATGAGCTGCTTAGTTAACCTCCCGTGGAGAAGATGTAGTTAGTGAACTCCTCAATTAGCTCAAAGGTGGATCTAGATGAGTTGTAATTACTATAGTACAGTAGCAAGTTTCAGTTGTTAAATAAGAATTGCATGCAATTGCATTTTGATCCAACATACTCTTCGTTTATTAATATAATTTCTATTATTCTCATTTTACTCTCACTTACACACTTTCCCTAAACGGATCTATGGTTTTAGTATTTATTGAATTTATAAATTCTTATGCTTAAGATTAGACTTAAATGACTTTAAAGAATCATTTAGTCTAATTTTTGAACCAAAGAATCTATTTAAGTTTAATTTTTTATCTTGATTCGAGCACCTTAAATAGACCTAGAGATCCATTAGTCCAAAAATTAAACTCAATGAATCTATAAATCCATTTAGATGTTTACTAGTAAGTTCACAAATTTTTAAGATGATACAACTGCTTAACCTTAATTTGGAATTTTTTTTCTTCAATTTTTCAAGCTTATATGCAAAGAGGACCCATCGGAGAAGAAAAAAGTAACAAAATGTAGCTCTTCTCACCAACTTCAACCGATCAATTAAAGCAAAATGGAGTGTGAGTTACCAAGAGAAAGGGGAGTTCATTGGTTTTAATTTTTTACATGTATAATCCTCCTAGGGGATGGCCAGGAAAAATGAAGGAGTGTGTTAAGTAATAGTCAATAAGCAACTTTGAATTGAATCCATTGCGGGTATTGTACCAAAACTAGTATTCCAATAGAAGTGAGTTTCAGTTCAACAAATGAAACAAGCAGTGATAATAAGAACAAATAAGGCCCAATCAATTGGTGATTTACTGAGTTACACCAGTAAAATAAAAGAAAGAATGGAACACCTTAAAAATAAAACCTAGGTTCATGCCTTTCCCCAAAGTAGACAGAGAAGCACCTTGTCCAACTACATTGATATAAACTTCAAGACCTGGGTTCATCCCTTCTCCAAATAGAGAAGAACCCCGTCCAACTACAAGACCTTAAGCACAAGCACTTGGAGGTTTGTATAACTTCTCCACCATCTTCCTGTATTCTGTAAAACACAGTAAAAATGCCTTAGTCACATACAATTTATAAAATGTACCAAATCCTCACCACTGATTCTTCTAATAGGCAAAGATGCAGGAACAATTATTACCTTCTTGATTGCTCCAAAGCTGTGCTGCTTGCGTATTTAGCGGCGAACTTATGTTTGGCTCTATTTAAGAAAACAGGAAAAAGAAGATAGATGTAAGCGCCATCAGATGTCTCAAGCATCATTTTAATAGAAGAATCAGTTTTACGTCTTCAAGTTTACCTCCAAGCAGACTTTGAATAGATAGCAGAATTGTTCTCACATCATAAGCAGAAGACCATTTATCCTATAGGCAAAGACGGCAAAAAGAAAATCATTATGCAAGAGGTAAAGTTATGAATAAATCTGTTCCAAGTGTCGTATCATTTCACATTACCTGAAGAATGTCCAAGCAAATATTTCCATGGAGATCTACATTAGGATGGAAGCAGGTTGTTTCAAACTTGACTTTTGGAGGTTTAAATGGGTAATCATTGGGAAAGCAAAGTGATAACTTGTACTCAGTTCCTTCAAACACAGTATCTTTGCTTCCAATTATTGTTCCTTTCCAGCAGAATATGTTGTCCTCCTCAGGGAAGGCAGATATACCAGAATCTCCACTCATCTGAAATTGAAATCACAGAACAAGGCATATATAAGTAAGCTTTCCAAATGAACCATACGACCTTGTCGTTTGGCTGTCTAAAAATTAGAGGAAATTCGAATCTTCCTCACTGGTTCGACAGAAAAAGGGTAAAAAATAGGTGTAGCACTGTTTCCTTGCACAAAGTAGAAGATAAAGTTTTTTTTTTCCTTCTGGGTTCATGCACTTTGGTCTTTTTTGGGGTGTCTCGGCGTGTTAAGTTTTCAATTCCTTATAGCAGCCGAACAAACAAATCCTAGTGATGAAAAAAAAAAAAAAGCGGGATATGGATTTCTTACCATCAAAGCCATCAATTCAGATTGCAACCTGTTTCATATAAGCAAGAACCAGAAGAAGAAACAAGGAATTAGTAACAATAACCACAAAGCACATTCAGTTGTAAACAAACTAAAAAATAAAAAGACTAAACACAAAACAAATCACATAACTAGTCAGCAAGTACTGGGAAAGAAACTAAGGAGAGCCACTGGAGCCCACGAAGGAAAAAGAGAAAAGGGAAACAGAACCTCAATCAATTCTCAATTAGAACAATTCCAAGAAGTCCAAATCAAGCAAAATCAAGGGATACAAGGAATTGGAGACAATAATCACAAAGAACGGTCAATTGTACGAAAATTGAAAGTAGAATTAGCCTAATTAAAAAATAAAAATTACATAACTAGTCAAGATTTACTGGGAAGATACCAAGGATGGCCAAAGGAACCCAAATAGTGAAGAAAAGGAAAAGAGAACACAATCATCGCTCAAATCGAACAATTCCGAAAACCCTAAATCCTCGAATCGCGATTAGCTTTCTTCTAGGATAACTGTTGTATCATGGGCAACACCAAAAGCCGCATGCCAACAAAGAAGTAAAATTATAGATCAGATGGGAATAATACACCAAATATTTCGTCCAGATTAGCATGTTGTAACTAAATCACAAAAAAGGTAAGAAAAAGCCATATACAAGAACGAATAGATAAGAAAGGATGATCGGAAACCTTCTGAGAACAGACTGAGAATCAACAGTCTTTGCCGGTGCGAGAGATTGCTTCGCCGGAGCAACAGTGGCCGGAGCGATGTTGCCTTGAGCTGCTTCGGTTTGCCCATTAATGGTAGCCATAGTGATATACAGTACTTTCCGATTCCAATTGAATGAGATTTGGATACGCAAATCAGAGAGATGGTAGAACTCAAGATGAGCTTCTTCCGGAAAGGAGATGAGAGATAAAACTGGAATAGAGCTTCTTTAATCTTCCTCTTTCTGTGAGCGAAATTGAGAAAGGGGAAGATCAGAAGAGAAAAAATCGCAGGATTTGCGAAAAAGGGTTTGATTAGGATTTGATTTAAAACATTAGGTTGCGAAGAAGGTCAAGGAGGGTTTGTCAGAGGCACGGATTTCAAATAACTTGAACGTTGCAAGGTCGGCAAAAGATTATTCATATTTGTCACCTACTCCCAACGGCTAGTGCACGATTTCTCCCGCTTAGAAAGGCAATTATGTATCTTGAACCTGACGCGCGGTGTCTCTTTTTTCTTCTTTTTCTTTTTTGTGTTGAAAGCGGCTATAATATAATTTTTTTTTATTTTTAGTCATAGTTTGAATTTAAATGTAACATTTATACGTTTAAAAAATATCTCTAGTTTGAAAAAAAAAAATTATTATTTAGCCACGAGTTATTATATGTCGTTACACCTGAATGATTTAAATGATTGATGTAATCTATTATATAAATAGGATGATAAGTAGCTTAAGGAAAAATTGTACTTCTTAGTATATAATATTTTTACATTATTTACATTAATTTGTCTCTGAAGTATTTATCTCATCCTACAATCTCCTCAATACCTTATTTTAGTAATACTTTAAAATATTGTTGACTATCACTAAGCACATATTGATTAACAAGAATTATTTAATAAAAAGTTTCAAATTCAAAATCATATAAAAAAGTGCAATTATATTAAAATATGACTTATAAGTAGAGGATATACTAAAATATGATATACTTTTAAAATATGAGTAGAGGATATATAACTCAAAAATAAAATAATTTATTTTTAATTTTTTGTATGCTTAGCATATATAGTGTACAATTAAAAATACTTTCTCGAAACTCTCAATTATTTAATTTTTATATCCCATTAGTCAATTTTTTATTTCTCATTTTTATTAATATTTTATCATAACTTTCTCTTTTTTTAAAAAAAAAATCTTTTTATTATATGATAGTACTCCAAACTTTTTTTTTTTGTATGTCTTAACTAATATACGTGGAATGTAATCTATTATCAAATTTCTCAATCCATAACTAATTTGATTCAAGTTCTTTTAAAGATATTTTCTATATATATAAACTCTCTTTATCACTAACACTAACACCTGTTGATATTAAATATTATCTAAATCTCTTATCATTAGACTTCAAAATTTATTTACCCACTTTTTTATGTTAATAAAAATTATAAAATACTGTCGTAAATATTATCAAGTTTTCAAGAATAACTTTTTTATTAATCAAAAGGATATGAGTCATTTTTGACATATTGGAGGTTCCATGAGAAACATTAAAGGATGTACTAAGTTCTAATAGCTCATTTGGTAAAATGAAAATTATAGAATCAAAATAAGAATAATAAAATTTCATAGCTCATGCAATATGAAATGGCTTTTTAAGTCATTTAATTGTTTAGTACACAAAATTAATATGAAATATAATCATAATCAGTTTAACAGATGATACTACCCTCTAACATATGAAATATATGTTGAGAATAAAAAAAAAAATGAAATGTTGATCCCAACTAGCAATCTTACTTCTTAAGGTAGGAATATTTATTCTTATTTATATGAATTAGGCTAGAAATATGATGACTTTCTTTTTTTTCTTTTTAATTTCACTACCAAATAAAAAGCATGCTTATTCCATAAAAAAAAAGCATAAAATGAAACTATTATTTTGTGTACCAAACTAGCCACAGCATTTGAGGATGCCTGATAGCAAACATGCATGCAACATGTACATGAAGCTATGCAACATTTGATGTTTCTAAGGCATTGGAAACTCTCCAATGACAACAATAATAAGTTTTATCTCAATAAATAAAGTTGGTTATATAAATTACATAATATTATTAGACTCTATCAAAAACTAAATATTTAATAATATTATTTATCATGAGATCTCTTTATATAATTTCCTTGGTATCCTTTCTAACCTCCTTTTATTTCACATTTTTCATAAGACTAGAGATCATGTGATCAACTCTCCTCATCGATGCTTCTAGTAACTTTCTCTATGTATGTCTAAACAACCTTAACTAGTTTTTCTTGTCATCTTCTCATCTTTCCTCCAATGCAATCAATTCCTCTCTTGTCCTTTCTTGTATGTGTCCACTCATTCATCTTAATATTTTCATTTGTTATCTTCTTCTTCTTTTTTTGCTCTTGTTGCTCCTTTAAAGCCTAACATTTACTACTATAAAACATAACAAGTCTCATGCTGTCCAATAAAACTTTTCTTTAAGTTTATTATGTACTTTGTAGTCACAAATAATCTTGATGTTTTTCTCTATTTAAACCATTTAGATTGTATTTTGTATGTGATATCTTTATCAATTTCTCTATCGCTTTGCAATATTGATCCTAAATGCTTAAACTTAAACATTTATTGTATAATATGCTCTCTCGCTTTGGCCTCCAAATAATTTCTATATTACCTCTTACTAAATATTTTTGCAATGAATATATTCTATTTTGCTTATACTCAAGTGAAAACCTATAGACTCTAACATAATGTATTTAAAGCTCAAGCGTATAATTAACCTCTTTCATTGATTCCTAAATCTAAGACTATTCATTTGCAAAAGATATGCATTTAGGGTTTATGTGTTGTATATCCATGGAAGAAACTCAATTTTTTTTTTTTTTATGTAAACCTATTTTTATAAAAAGGTCCTTTGTGTCAGTTTCATGGATCGAATTTTTGTTATTCTTAGAATTATTTCCTTATTTTAGAGGATCAACATGTTTTTTCTTTTTTTAGTTATATGAGAATAAAGAAGTTTGAATGATGGTTTCCAGCATATTACTCAAATTTCTCAAGGTCTCACCTAATCAAGATCCATTTTCCTATAATCCTCTATTAAAGTAATTTTAGAATATTTAATAATCTTCATGAAGTCAAATAAGATTCACATACATTTTCTATCACACGGCGAGGATGAGGCGGATGAAGGGTTATTATAGTTTTATTTATTTTCTGGCTACAAAAACATTATTTTTATGAGTCAAATACAAATCTTAAAAATGTTTATTTCATCCATATATTTCTACAAGAAAAAGGTGAATTTTTAATGAAAAATTTCAACAAAATATTTTTTGTAAGCATTTTGAGGAGTTTCTAATGGTAATATCAATAAAAAGAAAATTTTGAAATTTCTAATAGAAATTCTAATGAAATTCAAGTGACATTTACCATCAAAGTATGTAAATCATCTAATAAAGTTATTCTATTAGAATGGCATGAAAACCAATTTCAAGTTTCAGAAATCAAATCTCACTAATCATGTGACTCATCCTCATTGGGGGAACCACCCATTCCTTAGACCACCATAAATGTTTCGCTTTCCTACAAGTTAGGCAAAAAAACGGTGATTAAAAAAAATTTTAGGTAAAAAATTAGTCCATTTACGTTCAACCCAATCAGCTGAAAGGGCCCGAAAGCCAGGCCTAACCTTTTGTAACAAAATCTCAAAATGGGCCATTGCTTTTGGCACAGTGTTTGTTTTCTAGTCACACACCCTGTACCATATGAAGAGGGGGGTGTAAAATACCACACCATTAGTTACTTAAAAATAATAACACTTCCGCCCCTATCACACACCCCATACATTAGTAACAAGATAAATGATCATGTTTTTTGTTCTAGGTGCTATTATTTACGGATTTAAAAGGTGAACGAATTAATAAATCTGGTAGTCACTTTTTCACCTACCAGATTTAGGAATATGTATTTAAAAGTTGACAAACTAAATTTATGGATTTAAAAATCCATAAGTTTTTCAAATAAAATTCTTTACCGCTGGGAACCTCGGTGACACTTTCTGCAACACCCCCAAAAGAGACCCTGTATTTATGCCCATATTCGTGTGTTGTTGAATTTTTAATGGTTTTGTTAAATTTAGTGTTAAAATGTATATTTGAAAAGTTTAAAGAGATAAAGTGTGCAAGGGGTCTAGTTAAATTTTTCCTTATTAAAAAAAAAAAAAAGAATGGATATGGCTGGAATAAAAAAATAGGGGTGTTAAAAGAAATCTCATTGAGTTAGCGTGGCTTGGCCCAAATGAAAATAGGCTAATTGGGATCCACACAAACGGGCATGTGTTTTTTTTTTTTTTTTTTAAAAAAAAAACGAACAATTCAAATAGCTATTAAAATCTGTTTAAATTGACTTTAAAAAAAAAAATAGAAGTAAAAAAAAGTATAAATAAATGTTAAAAAAGAGAAATATCTTTTGAAAAATAGTAAGATTAGATACTTCTTCCTCAATAAATTTTTATATAAAATGTTTATTTTTTAAATTAAAAAAAAAATATAAATTAAAAAATTAATCCATGCTCTTAATATAATCTCACATTTTATTATATTTCTTATTTTAAAAACTTTTGATTAGTTATTTTATATAAATATCAAATTGAACACCCAATCAAAATGTTAAAATTTATTTTCTTTATTGATAAATATTTAAAACATGAATGACACATGTTTTGTAAAACAAAAAAATAAACATGAAACGAGATACAATGTGGTGCAAAGGTGCAAAAGATGGAAAGCTTAGCACTGTAAATTTGGATTCTCGTGGCAAGAAAAATCATCAATGACGATTTAGAATTAGTAACTTTTTTCATCCCAAAGTCAAGAATCCAAATCCCTAGAGACTCAAGTGATGGAAGTTTTCGTGGGATCCAATTTTTAAAATTAATATCATTGTAGAAGTGTTGACAAATCTCATTTACGTTATTTTTAATATTTTTAAAACATTTTTACGAGTCAATCTCTTTATATTTTTTTTCAAAACACTTTTAATTAAAAAATGAATTAAACTCAATGATCAAATTATCTCTCTAATGTTAAGACGAAGACATGTTAATAAAAAATATAATTATAATTATTTAATGTTTTTAAACTAAAGTTTTATTTTTAATGTGAGACGAAAATATTTATAGATAAAATTTAAAAAATAGATAGTGCTAACTATTAAAAAGTAAAGTTAGTTGAAAATGAATAAGAAGGAAAATGGGAGAAAGCTAGGGTTTTGGTAAAGAGGCAGAGCCACCTAAGAATCCACAAGTAGAGATAAATGTACAATCTACTTTTGGATGTTTCCTTAACCTCCTTGTCTCTTTGTCTTAATAGAAGAAGATAATACCAATTGCATGGTCATTGTTTTTGCAAAATAAAACAAAACCATATTTTGGAAGCATTTTGGTAGCTTTCTTGCCATTCCCACACTCACCCCCACTAGGAAACAAAATTGAGGGCAATGTTTGTCTTTGTTAGGGCATGTTTGGATTCAAGTAGCCTTTGGGAATATTAAAAGTTTTAGGCCAGCCCTGATTCCCTATCCACCTAAGGCCAAGACAAACAAAAAACACAAAAGTGGAAGTTTTAGTGAGAAAAGAAAGACAGGTTTATACATAGAGAAAGGGACAGTTTTGGAGTTGGAGAGAGAAACTCAGAAGGAGAGCCTCTTTTGGTTAGAGAAATTGTCCAGGCTCGCCTTCTCACAAATTCCATACTCCACTCAGCGGGGAAGGACAACAAAACAATAACGACAAACGGACCCCTCACGCATTGTCCACAACGTAGCCATGAACACCTTGAAACCGCAACCTTAATTCCAAGCATTGAATTTATCTCCCGAAGAAACCTGGTGAACCCAATACGTTTCTAGAGGCAATCTTTGGAGTTTTCTGGGGGATTCTTCACCTGGGTAATTGCTCAATTTGAGACCCGCTTGAGATTAAGCGTTTCTTTCTTCGATTTTACTGATTCTTCTGCTGCTGCTACTGCTGAGATGGTTTTGGTAGGGTTCCTTCTTCTTAGCACTTCTTAGATGGTTTTTCCTTATGAATTTGTGATGAATTAGAAAAAATTCCCACACTCATATGAGTTTTTGAGCTGAAGATTGAGTTTCTGACCACGATTTTTTATTTGGGTTATGAACTCTCTTGATCCGAATCGTTCTGATTCTGGATCATTCCTGTTTTACTTTGAGTATAGGATCTGCAGCATTTGACTCTGTAATCTTCTTAATTTATGTAACTGAGTTGTGCTTTGTATTTCTATGTTCTTAATCATAATCATTCCTTCTAAATCCCATTATAGACTATCTTTATGGAAAGCCAGCTAGAAATTTAATCATTAAAAAAAAATTTCTGATTAATCTAATTTAGCTTTTAACTCTATTCTACCTTCTTGTTTCTCTTGACAATCATCTCCCTTGCTTGTTTCCCAAATTCCTAAACTTTTTGCTCTTGTTCCTATGTTTCAAGAAGAAGGATCATCTTCCGTAACTTCATCACCTCTACAGTTCTTCTCGATGATGTCATTTTCACCTAGCCTAGGATCACCGTACCCGTGGCTTAGAGAACTTAAATCCGAGGAAAGGGGTTTGTACTTGATCCACTTATTGCTCACTTGTGCAAATCATGTAGCTGCCGGTAGTCTTGAGAATGCAAATGTTGCCCTTGAGCAAATTTCCCAGCTTGCCTCCCCTGATGGGGATACGATGCAGCGAATTGCTGCATATTTTGCCGAAGCACTTGCTGATAGGATACTAAAAACATGGTCTGGTCTTCACAAGGCCCTCAATTCTACTAGAATAGTTATGGTTTCTGAAGAAATTCTTGTCCAGAAACTGTTTTTTGAGTTATTCCCATTCTTGAAGGTAGCATTTGTGCTAACAAATCAGGCTATTGTTGAAGCAATGGAAGGGGAGAAGATGGTTCATATAATTGATCTCAATGCTGCTGAACCTGCGCAGTGGATTGCACTCCTGCAAGTGTTGAGTGCACGTCCTGAAGGCCCTCCACATTTGAGAATTACTGGGGTTCATCAACAGAAAGAGATTCTGGAGCAAATGGGACATAGACTCACTGAAGAAGCAGAGAAGTTGGATATTCCATTCCAATTCAATCCTGTGGTCAGCAAATTAGAGAACCTTGATTTTGATAAACTTCGCGTGAAAACTGGGGAGGCACTAGCAATCAGTTCTATTCTCCAACTGCATTCCCTTTTGGCCTTGGAGGATGAAGCCTTGAGGAGAAAATCTCCCCTCCTGTCAAAAAGTTCCAATGGAATTCATCTACAAAGAGTCCTGCCGATGAATCAAAACACATTGGGTGATTTGCTGGAGAAAGACATGGTTAATGGGTACAGCCCAAGTCCTGACTCAGCCTCATCATCACCAGCATCTATAAATGCTTCAATGAGTATGGAGGGCTTTCTCAATGCCTTGTGGGGTTTGTCACCAAAGGTCATGGTTGTCACAGAACAAGATTCGAATCATAACGGTTCAACTCTTATGGAGAGGCTGCTGGAAGCTTTGTATTCTTATGCCGCCCTATTCGATTGTTTGGAATCAACTGTCTCAAGAGCATCAATGGAGAGATTAAAGGTAGAGAAGATGCTTTTTGGCGAGGAAATCAAGAGCATTATAGCATGTGAGGGAGCTGAAAGAAAGGAAAGACATGAAAAGCTAGAGAAGTGGCTCCAGAGGCTTGATTTAGCCGGGTTCGGGAATGTGCCTTTGAGCTATTATGGTATGTTGCAGGCAAGGAGGTTACTACAGAGCTATGGATGTGAAGGCTATAAGATGAGGGAGGAAAATGGTTCTGTAGTGATTTGCTGGCAGGATAGGACCCTGTTTTCTATATCAGCATGGAGATCTAGGAAGTAGGATGGATTACAAACCAAAGGGGTAAGTGAAAAAAAAGAGAGAAAAATTAGAGATGAAGTACTGATAGTACAGTCTTCAGTTTTTTTTTTTTCTTTATAATTTTCCTTTTCCTTTTCTTGTTTGTATGGAAGAGTTTTGTCTATATAGTAATGACTGTTATTCAAGATTGCTTTACACATTAAGCAGTAAAACCCGTTGAGAAAAGAAAAGAAAATTAGGGGAAGTCCAAAAAGAAAAACACGAGAAAGAGAAGGAAATGAAAGATTTCTCTACCTATTCTGTATCTGCAATCAGATTTTCCTATTTTCTGGTTCAAGGTTAGTTGGTTTTCTAGATTCCTAGAAATATGATGATTATTTTCTTGCCCTGCTCTCAAAAAAGAAATCACAGATGTTATCTTTGATAGTTGTCTCAATTTCTGATTGCATACAGTAATTAAATGGCAATGCATCACTTATAATTGCATTCTAGAATATTGTGTACCTGATTTGTTGGCCGAAAAGAAAGACTAGAGAAAGAGAAAGAAACATTGTTAGTGGTTGCCATTCAGCATAGCAAATTTGATCAGTGCTGCAATAGTCATAGCCTAAATGGCTACATGCTTTTTTTTTATCGTGTCTTGTAGAGGATAAACTCAAAACTGGAGAGATGTGAGAGAAACAAGCCTTAAATCTTGAGGCATTTGGTAGACGAATCCTTTTATCGTTCTTAGAAATTATGTTTATTTACAATGATGATTGATAAGAATGTTACAATTGTGTTTGGTTTGTTTAGTTGAATGTTAGAAATGTTTTCTGGGAATCTTATAAAATTTCTTAAATACCCTTATTTATTTTAAGTCAAATCTTTTGGCATTATAAGAGTATTGCATTAATGAATAGTATACTTGTCTTTCAAGTTTAGAAGTCCAAGATTCCTACTATAATGAAAAGGTTTTAGGAGAAAACTTGCTCCAAAACCATACCATTCTCTGGAATTCTAGAAAATGTTTTTTGAGTCCTTGTACCAAATATAAGAATATAAATGATCTCAAGCTGAGATTTTCATGAAATTTAAAAAGAAAAATTGTCTACCAAATGCTCCTTAAAGTATTAACTGTTTGTTTCTATTTTTCTGAAATAATCCATTCTGAAGAGCAAGTGTGATAGTTTATTCCCTGTGCACCATTCGTTGGCTCAGTTAATAAATAAATTAAGTTTAATGTTTTTAGTCAATAAATAAATTGAGTTAATTATAATTATTTTATTCTTTGAATAAAATTAATCTTATTTTTGAGGTGATTATGCAAGGTCGAATATTTAAGTTAAAAAAAAATGATACTTGTCACTATTAGATTATTTGTCAATGTTAGTTCTCCTTGAATACTTACATACATTCTTGAATGTAATTTACTTAATCATTAAATCACAAGATATTGTTGCTTTCATCACATGTCTCTTTTTTTTTTTTTTTTATGTAAATTTCTACTTAATTTTATTATTGACACTTTTTGAAAATCTTATCACTCATTAAAATAAGATAATCTAACAAGTAATAATTAATTCCCAAATTTGAGTTTGATTTACTCTGTGAGAGCTATCAATTCAACAATGAACTTTACAAAATTCAGCTTTTACAATAAATTATTTAAAAAATATAAGTGTGACAAGTTTTACACAGAATGTAAGGGGATTGATCCCATTACATATATGACATCACATATATGATATGATGACGTGGAATATCATATTGTAGGATTAGGCTATACTTACAAATACTGCTAGCCTGAACATCTTAGCCCATAGCCAATGTTGCAAGCCCAAATTCATAGTAATTACCAATGGTGATTTCTTTTCACACCACTTACTCCTTTTCATTATTAAGGGCTGGAAGTGTAAAAAGGAGAAATTGGGCTGATAAAAGAATCAATCTTCTTACCAATGAACTTGAGTGTCGCAGTGGTCTCGTCTGGGTAAAATTACTACCAATTAGGGCCATTTCTTTTTGCCCATCCCATTTTCTCTAAAGGCACATCCTAATGACAAAATTACCCTTCATATTTAAACGAATTTTCCATATCCTCTCCTCATTTTCACTCTTCCACATACACCCTTCTCCTCCTTCGTATCCAACTTCAAACCCATACTCCAAAAGCCTCAAAATCTTGCACTATTAACTTGGGATTTGTTTTAGAGTATTTTTCTATATCAAAATCCGTCCATTAAATGCATTTTCGTGGCCAAAACACAAATGGTTTGATATTTATTTATTTATTTTGCATCATATATTTTTCTAGATTGAAAACTTTTTAATTCACTAAACTTTCAGTATGGTAATTTTCTGGAAGCATGTAATTTTGTCAATTACAGAATTAGGAGTTCTGTTTCTTTTAGTATGTAATTTATTAATTAAGAAATTAATAATTTTTTTTCCTTTTGCAATTGTCAATTGTTGGTTTAAGTTTTTGTTATCAATTTAATTGGTTGTTCGTGGTTTTTAAAGTGGTTTTTTGTGGCTCATTACATACTAATTTATGAATATTTGTTTTTGTTTGTCCTAGGGCTCCTCGGAACTTCAAATCTAAGTATTGACTTTCAGAACTATAACTTCTATTTCAATGTTTGTTAGTTTTGGTATTCAATGTACATTTCATACCTCTGGGTAATTTTATGGAAGTACATTGAATACTAGAACTAATAGTTATGAAACTTTATTCATTTAGAATGATTCTTTAAGGAAAATTACTTTGAGTTTTTTTTAGTGAGAGTTTTTTGAAAACTGGGACTTAAAGTTATGGAATAACATTAAATACCGGAACTAACATTGAACCAGAAGTTGTAGTACCGAAAGGTAATTCTTTGGATCGAAATTTTGGGATGCCAACGACGAAGAAAAACAAAAATTGACGGATCAATATGTAATAAGCCACAAAAACCACTTGATAGGCCGATTTTGAGATGGAAAAAACACTCTAAATCAAAACCCAAATGAATGGAGCAAGATTTTGGAGTGTGGTGTTGAAGTTGGTTATGGAGGAGAGGAGAAGAAGAGTGCCTGTGGGAAAGTGAAAATGCAAATTCCATTTTAATGTACCAAAGGCATTTTGGTCATAAAAATTTGGGAAGTGCCACCGGAAAATCGCTACCGGTGGTCGTCGGAGGGCTAGAGTGTTTACTATGCTAGTTGGGGTGTGGTGTGTCTGATTGTTAGGATGTGCAAATCTGGGTATTCTGGGAAAAATAAGGGAATGGGATGTGCTAAAAGAATGTAGCAAAACGTATTACTCGGCCTATTTTGGTCTAGAGTGTTTAAACCTGGCTCAATGCTAGTGAGTTTATTTGGGAAGTCAAAAAGTTTTTTTTTTTGTCCATTTTTTATTTTTCAAAAATTAAGATTATTATTATTATGTTGAAGCAAATATAATTAATGATTAATTGAAATTTAATTAAGGTTGAAATTGTTAGGCTAACCTTATTGGGTGAATTCCTTATTCCTCAAAAGCAAAAATTTGATGGATTGACAATGAAAAAAAGGATTTGTATGTGATATAATGGATCATGTAAAATAAGTTTTTCTTTATTTTAGTACATTGTTACCACTTCCCGTAGTTTTCACATTCACTCCCTATCTTAATCATGTGAATACTTCTCTATTCTCTTTTTCCTCCTAATTCCTCTTCCTTACGTCTTATTCTCAACGCAACCATTTTTATTTTTTCTTTTTGTCATGACATACGTTCCCTTCTAATTTCAAACATGTACTTAGCTTTTTCTAATTTCTAGTTTACTTCATGCCCACCCAAGATGTCATTTTGATCCACTTAGAGACTAATAGAAAAGAGAATAATACAAGTAATATAAGTGTACTATCTAACATAAGATATCTAATATTATATCAAGTATAAATTGATTCAGTTCGAGTTAAGTTGAATCATAAAAATGTCAAAATTATTATTACAAATTTTAATGTAGTTGATTTTTTAGAATTTGAACTTAAGACCTTTAATTAACTAGACTAGACATATGTTCAGGGTGGTATGAGATATTATATATTCAAGTTTAAAACAATTGATAGCACTAATACTGCAAACCTAAATAGCTTAACCAATATCGTCACAATCTCAATTTCTTAGTAATAAAAAATTAATAAGGAGTTTGAATCTGAAATATAAGAATGTTAGAGCTTTAATTTTGGGACTTGTGCTATAGTGCCAAATCTATATCTTTTACTAGGGATTCAACTTCTATAGCATTATAAATGACTTTAATTTTCATGGCATTCAAATTAATTAATGTTAAGAAACAGCTAAAACTTGAAATTTTATTCATTCAAAAGCACCAGTCGGTTTTAATATTATCACATTAATTAAGGATATACAGAAACACGATCGAACTTCCTTGAAGCCTTTTCTATATACTGCTTTCTTATTTATTGTTTGTCTATATAGAGGAGACTTTATCACACGTGTAACACTAAAACAAGTTATTTATTCATCATCATACAATTGAAATGCAGTCCAAGGCCAGAAGACAAGGCAAGCTCTTCCACTTCAAGCGCTGGGGACAACGAAAGCTGAAGCAATGATATCATCATAAAGAATAACATCAGTTACCTTTCCACATAACTAGAAAGTAAGTAGCTCAACTTGTTTTCAATACTTAAAAGTTTTATGGTTTTTATATTATATTTAACATGTATATATATAAAAGCTCTTTGATATTGAATTATAAATCAACATAAATCTATTCATACCATGTGCTAAAATTGTTAAATTTAATTAAGAAAGTAGGGGTAGAGGATTTGATCCTCTAACCATAAAATCATTGATACCACATAAAAAATTAGTTTAACTTAAAAGTACGTTTAAGTTGTTAAAAAAGGGCTTATGAATAGTTTTTATATTATATTTGACAAGGTATTGTAGGATATTTTTGGGTGCAACTATTGATATAAGGCATCAGTTATTCTTATTTGAGTCGGATAAAGTTACAAAAGCAGTAAAATTATATTTATCAAATTTTAAAGCACTTATATCTACGGGGCTTGAATTCTAGATCTAAAAACAATTGTTTACAAGCTGATTTATGTATTGTAAGAATTCATAATAACGTTTCTTAAGCAATATTCAGCAAGTGAAGGAAGAGGAATATCTTACATCCACAACGCATTCCGGGTTTAATAGTCAATCCACAATGGCGTGCAACAAAGACGGCCTTGATAGGGTCTACATACTTCTCAACGTCTTTGGTAACAAGCTTGCATGCACACGGAACATTAATAGGCTGCACCACGGCACAGCATGCCTGTGATGGTGGAATTTGCGGCCCACCCATTTGCACAAACTGAGAGCACTGTGATATAAGCGCCGGAATATTAGCGCCGCATTGGGCGGAGACCAGGTTGTTGTTGTTGTTGAACATTAGGGTTCCGGCAACCGTCAAGATTGCCAAGGTCAAGCAAATCCTTGCAGAAGCCATGCCTAACACCAGTGATCTTGAAAACACAGCCAAGACACTACACTACAATTCACACAAGTTGGCATGCATTTATATAGTGGGGATCACTGTGGCTTGATATGGAGTTAATCATTTCTAAAGCCCAAAAACAAACAAATAAATAATAAATAAAATAATTTATAAGATATGATTTAATTAATAAACAAATTAAACTTAATACCATTAAATAATTTTTATAATATTAAAATTTGAAACTATAAAAAATATATGTTAATAAAAAAATATAATCATAATTATTATTATTATTTTTGTTTAAATGAGAAATGGGTTGTACTTACAATGTGGGGCATGGATACATACAAGTAAAATAACAAATAAATAAAAGTATTTTTAACCATGATACCCACTAAAGTTGCACAAGTCATTTTTTTTGTGGATCTTGTAATGACACGTCATTTATCATACTCCATACTATTTAAATAATTTTTCTTTCTACTCATATAACTTTAAAAATTATTATTTTTTTTTTCATAAATCTTCTCTCTCTTGCAAAAGATTTATTCACTGTACATCGTTCCATATTCTCGAGAACGATCATCTCTCTTTCTCCTTCATGTCATTTTCTTCTAATAGTGATTTCTGTTGTACATTGTTATACAAAACTCATAGAATGACAAAAACACCCAATAGAGAGATGCTCTCACTTAAATATAGTTTAAGGTACAACCAATGTCTGTGGATTACAATGTAAACAAATCCAAGCTGAGTTTCTATCTTCCCCAAAATGCCTGTACTTTTCTGGCACGGAACTCAAGCCTACAAATGTCATTTTGCCTTCGGAATCTACCTGTGTACGGCAGGACAACGTACAAGATTGCATTTTACAGCAAGAGACAGCTCAAGCTGCAGCTTTCATTTTGCAACGTTACTAACAGAGTCACTACTTTGAAAAGAACGCTAGAACAAGGTGTTACTCTTACCTTTGAGCAGCTGGGAAAATTAAACTTAATTTTGGTACAAATATTTAATACAATATTAGATACTAATTATCTTTAAACCAAATAGATATATTTTTAATGTAATAACATTTTTAAGACTTAATCTTAATTTTTTTTATTAAATTAGAACAATTTTATGTTAATTGATATACACACACTTAGTGCTTGTATTTTTTTTTTTCTGTTAAATTTTAATCTTTAAATTTTGATTTAGAAGTTTTATAAGATAATTATTTTCTGACTTGAATTTTTAAATAAATATATAAGATAAGTATCATTAAGTAATTAAAAATTTATTTCTTGATAATAAAAAATAATACACCATGCGGCACGAGATTGTGGGTAGAATTAGCATGGTGCGATTTAATCTGGCTTTTGAAAAAATTACACATCAAATCACTCATGTTATGTGGTTTGGTTCAATTATTAAAATTTTAAAAGAAAAATCAAAATTAAACCAAACTACTCATTATAGTTTGGCAGGGTCAAGTGAATTAATAATTTATGAAAAATTAGAAAAATAATAATTCAATAACATCATATTTAAATTCTAAGATATAAGATTACACATAAAATTTAATTCAAAATTATTATGTCAATAATTTAAGCTGTATATATTGTATAATTAGAGAATTCAATAGTCAATTACTCATAATTTTTTTAAACATTATCTTTGTTATAATTAAATACGATGATTAGTCTCTTTCTCTCATTCTAAGCACTATCTTTGCAAATTTTGTATAAATAAGTAACAAACATCAGGAATAACGTAATAGAATCCATCATGGTATATCCCATTTAGAGATTGCGTATGAAATCCTGCTGGGGTAGATTGTGCCATCTAAGACAGATACAACGATTGCAAAGCACTACACTGATCATATTTCAGATATTTGTTTTGAAACTGGTTGCATGATTTGTTTGATTTGAAGGAGCCACGAGGGCATTTTATATTCCACAATTCTAGAACGGGGACATAGGTGGTGGTGCATGGCTGTCGAGCTACATCCTTCTTGCATGGATGTTGAAATAATGCTCTTTCTATTAAAGCAGAGTTTAACAAGCTTAAAATCTAAAATTTTAGGAACAAAATTTTTATCTAAAAAATATTATATAAATACTTAAGCGTTTGAACTACTTCTACTAAAATGCAGTGTAAATTTTTTCAGCTAAAAACTATATTAACTTTAACATTTTTCTTGTAGATAAACCTTATAATGGTCCATTTAACAGAAATTTATATATGAGAGCTTTTCTGCGCCTTTCAATACAAAATACGAGAAAGGTGACAATATCAACATTGGAAGTTATATTGATACTTGCAACCTCATTGATGAAGTGTTCACAGTTTCCTTTGGATTCATTCAGTATCTTTACAGCCACTGAGCAACAGTAAGCAGCTCTCCTTTGCATACATCTCCAAAGCCACCTTGTCCTAGTTTTACTTTGAATGAGTTGGTCATTTTCTTGACATGGGAGAATAGAATTTATATATCTTTACAGCTAGAGCTCCTTGGTTTCTTATAAAGGCCTCAGCATTATCATCATTCTTTGTCATCATCCAATTTTCTGTGCAGGTCCGTGCATCTTCAAATTTAAAATTTTATTCAATCAAATTAAAGTAGTCAATATTGCACAACTCTGGCTTTAATATTATTATTATCATTACAAGCGCAGATGCCTCGTTGAAGTCTTTTTGTGTACTGCAGTGTCATTTATTCGCCAAAGCTATAGCTAGCTAGGGATCGTGAGAAGACAAGGCTCTTACCCTTCAAGATTTGGGGACGGCAGTAGCTGAAACAATGATATCAAAAAGATTAACGTCGGTTATCTTTTCTTTTTAATTAACTAAAAAGTAGATGAACCTGATTTCACTTAATAATAATAATAGAAAGAAAGAAAGCACATGTAACAATTTACATGTTATTCTTAGGGTTTAAGCCTCTTAAATAATTATGTTACAATTAATAAGTAGCACATATATTGTAGTCACGGGCTCTTTTTTGTTTGTTTCTTTAGAGCTATAGTATACTCACAATTTTTTTTAAGTATGAAATTAATTTTTATTAAAAATAATAAACAATGATATTTTTTAATAAATAAGACTTAAAATTTTAAACTGAGAATCCTTTGATTTTAAATGTTTTAAAATTCAATTTATTTTCTACACAATTTATAGTAGTTATGCTCTTCATTTCTTTTCATGATAGTGTTTTTTTTTTTTTTTTAGAAATTCCTTTTAAGAGTCAGATAAGCACACACTGTAAGTTACAAAGTGTGAGTTAATGCCGCTAGAACGTGAAACTATGACGGCCTTGATAGCTTCTATCTCTTGTTCTACGGCTTTGATAAGAAACGCACATATACATGTAACATCCATGCTTTTCACCACATCACAGCATCCCAGTTATGGAGTAATTTGCGGTCTACCCTTTTGGAGAAACTCATAGCATTGTAACAAAAGTGCCGGAAGACTATGACATTGGGCAGAGACCAAGTTGCTGTTGTTGTTGCTAACTTTGAGGGTTCCAGCAATTAGCAAGATTGCCAAGGTTAAGCAGGTGCTAGCAGTGGCCATGCCTAATAGATCAGCCAACACTCTTGTAGATAATCTAACCAAAGTAGGTACAGGAAATGGCCTTTATACTGCAATCTAATAAGTACCATGCATTTGTATAGACGTGGAGAATTCTATGGCTTGACTTGTAATCATTTGTTAAGGCCAAAACAATAAATACATAAAATAAAGGCTTTTTTTTTCAAAATTTTTTTTAAGGTGCATGGGAATACTGGTTTGTACCAGTGCTTAGATAAATGTACTTATTTTCCCTGTAGGTACATCCGGGTTCAGCATCTTTATTGAGTTAATTACCTTTTGAGCACTTAAACAATATCATTTAGGGAAATAAAGGCTACATTTTGAGATTTGGTTCATTCACTTGTTAATTTGGATTATTCATCCACTGTAAAATTTTTCAAAATACCTGTAAGGTGATATGATTATTTTATTTATATACTTGGTTGTTAGTAAAATATAAATGATGAAAGATGATTGTATGCAATTTCAATGAAGTGATAATAAGCCAAGAACAAAATGTTTTAAAAAATAGGTTGAGTTTTAGAGTTTTCAAACTAAAAGTTATTAATTCAAAATATTAGAATTACTCCTATTAAGAAATACTTAATTAATTAATTATTGTTCCCATCTTGAACAAAATTACTCATATAAGGATATCTTAACCATAAACTAAAAAAAGAAAAAAAATTAAAGCTGTTTGTTTCAGAATCTAGCTGTGCACGGTAGGACAACATATAAGTTTACACTTAAAACATGGGACGGCTCAGACAGGTTATTCGTTTTGGCCATGAGCTCAAACGGCTTTGATGGGAACCAACGAATAATCAGCCGTTCAAAGCTCTTTAGTGGCTGGGAAAATTAAGAGTTTAACAAACACAAATTTCTTTTTGTGATGAATATACATATGTGTTAATGTCCATATATATCTCATAGAGTCATTTCATATAGTTTCTCGATCCTCTCTGATCAGGTAAGAGATATGATATTGTATATATCTTATGTAAATATATTATCCAAAGGATAAATAAATTGTTTGGACTTTATTTTGTGGTAATTTCCAATATCTTGTCTAATAGAGTCCAAAGGGTGCTGGCTGATTTAATCGGTGATATTCATAGAGCTTTCTTTCTCAGAATAGATTAATAACATACAATGTCTTGTTATGCCAAGAATTGCCTGAGCATTACCCTAGGAAACTGTTATATTCAGAGCAGTCCTTGAAGGTTTTGGTTTTCCTGCAGAATTCGTCCATTGGGTTATGGTTTGTGTTGAAATTGCTAAATATTCTGCTTTGATTAATGGTAGCCTGGAGGGTTTCATTTCAGGAGGAAAGGGCATTACACAAGGAGATTCCATGTCTTCTTACATTTTGATTTATGCATGGAGCATCTCACTAGACTTTTCTCAAAAGGCACATCTAAACCAGGGTTTAAATTTCATCCAAAATGCAAGAAAGCATGCATTGTTCATCTTTGTTTTTGCAAATGATTTAATGGTATTCTGCAGAGGAGACCCTTCTTCATTTTCTGGTTTAAAAGTTAATCTGGCTAAAAGTACTGCTTTCTTGGGAGGAGTTTCTAATGATGAATAGCTGCAGCTTGCCTCTCTTTTAGGGTTCACAGTGGGCAGCTCACTGTTAAATACTTGGGAGTTACTCTCAAAGCTCAAACTTTGCAGATCAAATATTACCAGCCTTATTAAACAAGATTGAGTCCAGGATCTGGCATTGGACTTCGTGGAATCTGAGTTACTCTAGTAGAGCTCAACTTATTCAATCTGTTCTTTTGAGTATGCAACGGTTTTGGGCCCCTATCTTTCCTATCCCTCAAGCTGTATTGCATAAAATTCAGGTGTTGTGACGTTTCTTTACGTGGTTTGTTGGCCATGAAGGCAGTCGAAAATCTCCCATTGCTTGGAGAGCAATTTTTCTACCATATGAGCAAGCTGGTTTGAATTTTGAAGAGATGCTAGCGTGGAACAAAGCTACTCTATGTAAGTATCACTTTACATTTCACCTCCAACATATGGACTTTGCTCGGGTTAGATGGTCTCACATTTACTTGCTACAAAATTTAGCTAAATCCTCTGATAGTAGTTGGTGGAAAAAAACCTTTTGAACTTCCTTAAGGGATAAGCTTATACTGAAATTTATGCTACTTCTCCATTATCTTTATGTGGATCTAATGGCATAGCTAATTTGTCTCAGATTTACAAATTGTGATCTGCCTAAGTCAAACAGTTGTACCTTGGTCACGTATAGTTTGGCACCGCTTTAGTATTCCCAAACTAGTTTTTATAGGTTGTATGACTTTTCATGATAGATTACCTACTAAGGATAGGTTGAAACTATTTGGATGAATGTTGACCATCATTGTTGCTTCTGTCCAGCTTTGGAAAACAGAAATGATCTCTTCTTTGAATGCTCCAATTCTAATCAAGTTTTCCAAAGTTATGGGCTGGGTAGATTTGGATATGAATATCAATAGAGTAGATTCTGCTCAAGCTAAAAAGCGGCACGGTGTGATTTTAAGGCTTCGTGTAGCTGTCCTTTGCTCTTGTATACACACACACAGAGACATATATATATATATACTGTAAGTTAATGATTGGTGCACAACTTTACACACACACATATATATATATATATATATCAACATAAACTTTCTATGATAAAAAATTAATGCAATTGCTGATGTAATAAAATATAAACTATTAAGTTAATGATTGGTGCGCAACTTTATATTATGTAAAGGCTCATATAACACTACAGTAATGATTGTACTGTTGCACCAACTTTTTTTCATGTGAAGTCAAATTTCCTTTATATACATGTGTGTATCATATATGGTATGATGACATTGGCAAACCATCTCTTATCGTAGGATTAAGAAGCCAACACTAATACCCTAGCCAGAACAGCTTAACCAGTGAGTCACAAGGCCCAAATTAATAGTAATCACAAATAACAATTTTTTTTCACCGTTGCCCGAATCCGTCTTTATTATTATTATTATCACTACAACGAATGAAATACGGGCCTTCATCACATGTTAAATAAGATAATTTAAAAGATTAGTTACCAATTCCCAAATTTTATGAATATGATATGATTCTTGTGAGCTTTAAGTTCTTTTTATTTTTATATCGTAGATAAAAGGGGCATAAAATGTAGCAGAAGTTAACAGCTTGCAGTTCTAGGAGCATTCAAGTTTAAGTGAGAAGGCTGCAAGAGCACTTGTTGAAGGCAAAACTATGTGATCACTATGATGATGCTGACAAACCATTAAGCCAACATTAATATACCAGCAAGAACAGTAATCACAAGTTAAGACAATTTTTATTAACCATTATGCACAACTCTCTGGCTCTTATATTAATATTATCACAAGGACATCTTATTGTTTGTACTGCATTGTTTTTACTATTATTATTACTTTGTCTTGTAGATCACATCTTATTACAAATAGAAGACTAAGACATTATTCATTATTCATTCTCCATATAGATGAAACCCAAATGGGACGAGAAGACAAGGCTCTTCTACTTCAAGCATTGGGAACAACTACCACTGAAACAAGGATATCACAAAGGTTAGCGTTAGTTTATCTTTCTAAATAACTGTAAAGTATGTCAGCTTGATTTCACATAATAACAATAATAATTAATAATTTAATTAATATATAAGTAAATAAAATACAAATTAAGTAAGTATTACATGTACCTTTGTTAAAATAATTACAATTGTTGACTTTTTCATAATTTACATGTTCTAAATAGTTGATTTTTTTTTTTTTGAATGCCATGAAACTTGAATGTGTGAAAGAAATAAGGCATAATGGATAAAGGGATTAAGAAAATTGTTATGTTGTCTTTTGTTATCCTTATTCATGATCATAGTGCTATTTTATTTATTGTACAAAAATCCTAAAAAGTTAGATAAGAATGCTATGTGAAGTAGGGTAGGAATCAAGTAATTGAAATGTGGAGACATTTGCGGCTGTTTGATTCTGTTTTTAAAAATAGTTCTTTTGTTTTTGGAAACAAAAGACCCAAAAACTTTGATTATGTGTTTTTGACCCACTGTTCTAGAACGGCACCTAAATTTTTTTTGGAGACTTTTAGGGTCTATTTGATTTAAGAAATATATTTTTATTTTTTAAAAAATATGTTTGCTGAATTTTGTACATTCATTCATTATCTAATAATTACCTTTGATGTATTTTTATTAAATCAATAGTCATATAGCTAAAGTAAATGGAACTTTCTTTATGTTGATTATCTATCCATCTAGTATCTGCCACATTAATTATATTGATAATGATACTTTGCGAGTTAAATTAGTTTAACTTATTAATTAGTTCAATAAAATTTATGAATTAATAAGTTAAGTTTAAACTTTTATATTCACACACACGCAAACACAACACAAACACAAACATAATGCTCTTAATACTACATGCATACAAAGCTTTATTTTATTTTAGCAAAACAACAATAAGAAACTATGTTGTTTCATGGTTTCCTTACTCATTATATCATCATTAAACAATAAGAAGTAAATGTATTAAAAAGATGAAATGACCCTACTCTAAAGACTTTTTAATTAGTGTTTATTTTGTCTAATTGAATTAACTTATGAGCTTGAGCTTAAAAAAAAGCTAAGCTTGAACTAGAAAAATTAGCTTACCGGTAAAATAAATTGAGTTTAAATTCATTATATTTAAGAGAGCTTTGAATTAACTTAATTCGGTTCAGTTTGATTTACTTTCATCAGTATTTTCTAGAATTGACAATCTCACTTGAGTAATCAACAAGTGAGGGAAGAAAATCTTACGTACCTCCACACTTGGATCCAGGTTGAAGGGTCAAGCCACAAGAACGTGCAACAAAGACTGCCTTGTTAGTGTCTATCTTTTTTGCAACCCCTCCGCTAAGCAATGAACATAAACATCCAACACCAACTCTTTTCACCACACCACAGCAAGCAGCTGATGGGCTAATTTGCTGCCCTCCCTTTTGGACAAACTTAGAGCAATCTGATATAAGTCCCGGAACATTGGCACGGCATTGGGCGGAGGCCATGACGGTTCCGGCAACCATCAAGATTGCCAAACTCAAGCAAATCCGAGCAGCAGTAGCCATATATATATATAAAGCCTGTGATCTCAGATACACGCAGCCAAGCCAAGAGTACTCTATCTCACCAAAATGGGTACGAATATATACTGCAATTCAACAAGTTGGTATGTATTTATATACTAGCAGAAATGACTATGGCTTAATATGGAATCAATTGTGAAGGCCAAAACCAAATGAACAAAAACAAAACTGTTTTGAGTTATGAATGGTTCACGCTAATTCCTAGGTAAGATACTTATATTCCTTCAAGGTACATCCACTTCGATTTTCTCATAAATACCCTTGAGGCAATATGGTTATTTTTATTTATATATTTACAAATATGTCAAAGCAAGTTTAGCATATGTCAAATATGAAAACCACGTATATAAGAGATTAGTAATCACATAAAGTGATGGGAACTTTTAAAAATTCTCAAATGGCTTCACTTACAATCACATCAGCTATGAATTTTTTTTTTAAGAAATTTTTTTCATTAGAATTAATCTTGCTTAAGATTTGATCAAACATTAAATATAAATATATTTTTTAGGAGGGGTTTGAATTACAGTTATCGAGTTCTCCTCTGCTATTACATAAGAATTATATTCAACAAACAAATAATATAAATTTATTTCCCAAATATGTACTTTTCGAATTTAAAAGTGTGTTTTCTTGTAGGAGTTGTGGGCATGCTAAATTTGAAGACTTACTATAATAGCATTGTCGCTGGATAACAATGTCAACAGATGCAACTTGAGTTTCTAATCTATCTCCCCAAAATGCTTATACTTTTTTTCTTTTCTAGGTTATATTAAAATACAAGTACGAAACTCAACTATAAATGTCATTTTGCTTAAGCATATAGCTGCGCACGGCAGGACAACTTATAAGAATACACTTACAGGACTGGTCAGCAGCTTTCATTTTCTTTCGCATTGTTACTAAGAGAGTCACTGCTTTGAAAGCAACCAGCTCCTTGGCCTCAGGGAAAATATTAAGATAGCAATGGGGCGGGTACGGGGTGGTTCCCACTCCCTGGCCTCGTCTCTGATGTTGGTTAATCTCAAATTTTGTTAATTATTTGATTTTATGCCATTGAATGACTAAGCTTTGGAAATGCTTTATAGTAATATAAAAAAGAGAGAGTTAATTCTACCATTTATTTTTGCTTGGAATCATTAATGTATGAATTACACAATATAACATATTGTTCATTGTAGAACTAACCTTAATTTATATCTTTACTATGTTAGTAATGCATATTAAGACCTTAATGCGAGACACATATTTTCTTTTATATATATATATATATATATATATATATATAATGGGGCCCCAGCCATATTCTGTGAGTGACATGGAAAATGATGATGGAAAACATCAGGCTTTAAAATGAAAATGAGGGAGCATCGAACACAAGCACTTTCATTTGCAAATTCATAAAGCAATCGTGATCAAGTCTCTATAATCTCTATTCACATTTCTAGCGATCTTTCTGAGAGTCTTAGTTGAGTTTATTGGGATGTTTGTTTGTTTAGAACTAACTTTCCTAAGCTAGAGCTCAACTTTCATTCTTTACCTTATAAATCAAGGGAATAGATTCTTGGTTGGCTTGTGAAAAGCCAAGGGAAGAGAGGTTGCCAGGAGATCCTGTGAAAACTAACTGTGTTAGGTTTTTGGTTTGATTAGAGACCAAGGGAAGGTTTATTGGTCAACCTTAGTAAAACTAGTTGTAAAGTTTAATTGGTTGGCCAGGAGACTAATGCTATAATTTCCCTTTTCACGGAGTTTGTGTGAACAGAGTCAACTGAATCACTACAAATCTTCTGTTTGCAATTATGCCTTTGACGCTTTTGTACTTGAGTAAGCTGCTTAACTTGTTTGTTGATTTGAGCTCTTACAGCTCTTGTTAACTGTGCCAGTTAATAGATTGTATTAAAGATCTAAAGCTCTTTCCCTAGCACTTGCCATTGGATTAGCCAAATTGCAGGAAGCTAATCTGCAAGACCGCCATAAATTTCTTCCAAAACCATCCCCTTTTCCATAATTTTTAATCCCCTATTATCCCCTCAATGAAGAATAGCATTTTACTTTTCCTTTCTCATTCTCTCTTGTATAGGTTCTGGGTAAGTGGGACAGGTATTGGAGCAATTAGCCTCATTTCTTAAATATTGGAACATGGTTGGAGAGTGAGAACCCAGTTCATATTTGCCCTATTGCCATCCCTACCCAAAATACAAAAATAGTTCAAAATTCTCAATAATGCTGATGAATACAATTAATTTCAATTGAAACCCAAATTTAAGAATTATAGCGAAGTCTAAACAATTAATCACAAAGGAAAATGGTGCTTTTAACTTTAAGTGGACTTTCTCCAGAAGGGTTAACTAAGGACATAGACCTATTATTGAATTTCCACCCCCTTCTATTCCTTATCTAAACACTCTTAGTAAAAATAAACACCCAAGCTGAAACCTCATTACTCACTCACTCGATTTGCAAAATCCAAGGAACCTCCCCACCTCAAATCCATATAGAATCACCCAAAACCACCATGAACGACGGAGAAAAAAAAACACACTGGCCAATCTGCTAAATCACACCCATCACCTCAAATCTGCTTACCGTCATAACAATTTTGGATTTATTTCTAGATTATTAAAAATTGTCAAAAATCTTAACTTGATAATTTTCTATTAAGTAAAAATATAACTCACTCGTACTTACGAAATGGATAACTAGTTCATAGTAATCACAAACAACAACTTTTATTCAGCATTGCACATCTTCGTTTCTAATATTATTACTACAAGGACAGATGCTATATATTTTTGTGAAACACGTGCATCCTTAAGGCTTGTTTGCTATTGCAATGTAAGTTTTTGCCTTGCAGAGGTTACCTTATTACAAATATAAGAGGAAGACATGCTATTTCTTCACCGTATAATTAAGTAAAACGCTGCTTTAAGGCTGGGGATGAGGAGGCCATGCTCTTCCACAGTTCCACTTCAAGGATAGGGGGGAACAACGATTACTGAAACAATGATATGATAAAGGTTAATATTTATTTTTATATGATCATAAATGTTAACCACTGTTTATCTTTGTAAGTAACTCGAGTACGTAGAAATTAGGTGATCTTGATTATTTAAGAATAAAGATAAAAACATCATTTGAGTCACTGGCACTTATGATTATTATTAAATATATTCTTGATATTTTAAATTAATTTATTAAATAACTTATGACACTTATGATCATTATCAAATATACTCTTGTAAACTTATCAAAATAGTCTATAATACTAAAAATCATTTTCCATCACCAACCATTAATAGAAATTGTTAATCTGTATTGTTTATTATTTATGTGGTTGTTATCTAATGTCTTAACTATTTATGTCTTACTATGTCACTTAAAAAAACATAAAAAATGATATTTTATTTTATTTTATCTTATCAATGCCTCCAAGAATGAGATAAAATCATTGTTTGTTATTTTAAAGTGATTCAATAGGATATAAGTGACTGAGTTCATAAATAATAAACGGTAAAGATGAATAACTTTTGTTTATGGTTAGTGACAAGGAGTGCATTTGATAATAATTTTTTAGTGTGAGGGATTATTTTAATAAGTTTAAAATGTTATGATATATTTGATAATGATCTTAAATGTTTTTGATTATTTTAATAAGTTTAAAATATAAAAAATATATTTTACAATGGTAATAAATGTTAGAGACGAAAACAATATTTTATTTTAATAATAATAATAGGTAAATAAGCAGATTTCAGTGTATTTTAAAAAAATCTTTTCTGCAAAACATTCTCACTTATTCAACCAAACATATTTTTAGACCATAGCTTTATTTTCATTGAATTAAAATGAATCTAAAAGGAAAACAAGTGCCATCAATTAAGCAACTAAGGAAATCTTGTTATACCTCCACACTTCATTCCAGGTTGAAGTGTCAAGTTGCAGAAACGTGCAACTTAGACAGTTTTGTAAACGTCAATCCTTTGTACAATGAGGTCTCCGCCAAGCAACTGACACAAACATCCAGGTCCAACTCTTTTCACCTTATCACAGCAATTGGCTGATGGCGTAATTTGCTGCCCTCCCCTTTGGACATAGTCTATGCAATCTGATAACAGAATATATGGACTGCATTGTATTACTTGTGCACACACCAACAGGTTACTGATGTTGCAAACCATGAGGAATGCCAACGACGTCGTCAAGCAAATCCTAGCAGCAGTAGCCATATCAATATAAATGAAGCCTGTGATCTCAGAAACACAGCCAAGCCAAGATCAATACTGTCTTACTTACCTAAACCAAGTTGGCATTTACTTATATACAAGTAGAAATCACTGTAGCTTAATATGGAATCATTTTCTAACGGCCAAAGCCAAATGAATAAAAATAAAACTGTTTTATGTTACGAGAGGTTCACACTAATTCCTAGGTATTAGTTTAAGAATAGTGTTATATGTATATCTGTATATATAATCAATTTTTTTTTAATCTTTTTTTCTGTATTTTTTTAAATTTTTTATTTATAATTTTATCTCTAAAAATAATTTATAAAATTATAGATGTATAAAAAAATATCACATAACTTTTTCCTAGTTTAATATACCTTGAGTCATATGATGGAATTTCATTTTTTTTTAAAAAAAAATCATACTTAAGATACAATCAAACCCTAAATGTGAACATTTCTCGAAGTGAGAATTATGATTCACCACTTTGTGAAATACTAGGCCCTTTCACTGTAACCCAAGAGCTATGTTCTGGATAACAATGTCAGCAGATGCAAGTTGAGTTTCTATCTTCCCCAAATGCCTATATTATTTTTCCATCATGTTAAAATACAGGCACGGAACTCAAGCCTAAAAATATCATTTTGCTTGAGCGTCTAGCTTGCGCACGTGATTACACTTGCAAGAAGGGACAGACAGCTCAAAGAGCTTTCATGTTTGCATCGTTATAGCATTGAGCGGCAGGTAAAGCACTTCAACAAACTGAAGTTTTCTGCTTGTTTTATTTCTCTCTTTAAAAAATATAGTCGTCCAAAATCTATATGACAAGGGAATAAAATATATCCAAGACAAATCAATTCAGCACAAGAGGAAATAGTTGTTTTGAATGGGGCTTTCTCCATTTATTGTCTAACTAAGGACACATGACCCATTATTGAATTTCCACCACAAGTCCAAGTTAATCATTGACCCTTTATTAGTTGATCCACCACTAATAGATTACATTTTTTTTTTTTAATAGTGACAATGATGTCAATGTCAAGTTGCTTAATCTTATTAGCCACATGTACATAACTAAAATAATTGTTTAAAAGAATATTGGTATCCAAAACGAAGTTTTAAAAAAGAAATTCAAATTAATAGACATGAAATACAATTCTTAGAAATATAATGAAAATATGAATTTAAATATTTAGAAAAATAATGATTTTAAACCCGAAATATCATGATGTTAAAGCATTATTTTTGAGCTTATACTATTATATTAAATTATTTCAATACAACTTAGTCTTCATCACATGTCAAATTCTTTATGCGTATAATTTTATGGATGACATCTACTTAATATTTTGAAAGTCTTGTTATTAATTAAAATAAGCTAATTTTAACATATTAATCATCAATTTACAATTAAATTTAATAAATATGATATGATTCATGAGAGTTTTCTTTTTAAGAGTTCTTACAAGCTAAATTTCTTAATTTTCAAAGTTATAAAGCTCTAGTTACACCAGAAATATAAAAATAGTACAAAATTCTCAATAATGCTGAAGAATACAATTAACCCCAATTGAAACCCAAATTTACAAAATATAGCCAAGAATAAACAATTAAGCATAAAGGAAAATGGTGTTTTTAAGTGGACTTTCTCCAAAAGAGTTAGAAAGGGACAGAGATCACCTATTATTGAATTTCCTATCTAAAATTAAGAACATTCTTCCAAGGAGATTTCTTTTGATAACAACTTTTCTATTCTAACCCCATCCCTTTTTATTCCCTTGTGAACAAATCCAAACACTCTCAAAACCACATAGAATCACTCTCATTCATCCTACATCTCTCCCTTTTTCAAAAGTAAGCCATATATGCCCACTGTCATAACACAATTTCGGATTTAGTTCTTGATTTTGATTTTTTAGAAATGTTATCTTGATAAATTTCTGTTAAATAACAATATAACTCACTGCTGCTCACTACGAAATAGATAACTAGTTTATGGTAATCAGAACAAACAATTTTTATTCAGCATTGCACAACAACGTCTCTAATGTTATTATTACAAGGAGGAATGCTATATATTTTTGTGAAACACGTGCATCCTTAAAGACTTGTAGAGTACATTTTATTACAAATATATAAGACGAAGACATGTTGCTTATTCATTATATAAGTAAAAACCAAACGCAGCACAAGGCCAGGAATGGCAAAGCTCGACTCTTCCATTTCAAGCATTTGGGATAGTGATCGCTGAAAAATTATTATCATAAAGGTCACATTAGTTCATATTATTAAATAAATAGACTACAAAGTAGGTGACCTTGATTTCACAATGTAATAATAATAATAATAATTGCAATTATTGATTGTGTCACAATTTACATATTATTCTTATGAGTTGCAATTTTTATTGAATGCCATAAAGCTTGAATTTATGAAATAAGGGATCATAGATAAAGGGATCCATAAAATGTATGAAGTAATAAAAATTATTATCATATATATATGATTGGTTTAATTGAGCAAGCTAGATAAAAATAAGAACTTCTCTGATAAAAATCTCCCATGTTTTTGTTATAAGTAGCACATATGTTACATGGTCTTTGTTAGTGTTATGTTTATTATTGTTAAAAATCCTACCAGAGTTAGATAAGAATGCTATGTGTGGTAGGAATCGAGGAAATATTTCTTATTTTGAAATGTATTTTTATTTTTATATTATATTATATTTTTTGAAAACATGTTTCTTAGGCATATTTGATTTAAGTTCATATTTTCCGTTTTTTCTTCTATTTCCTAAAATTTGTTTTCATTTTTACATTTTTGTTTTATGTTTGATTTGCTTTCGTTTTCATTTTTATTTATTTTGATGTTTATTCTCAACCCAACAATCACTTTCAATAAATTTTGTTGAATTACTATTCATTTCTCTTGAAAAAATGAAAGAAGACAATCAAATTACAAAATTACCGCTACTAAGTTCCTAAAAACACTAAAAAATATTTTTATTCTCATTTTTTAACTTAATTTAAAAAAATTAATGAAAACATTTTTTATTTACAAAACCACATGTTTTTAAGACTCATTTTTATTTTCACTAAAAATGAAAACATAAAATAGTTAAAGCATATGTAGAAGCCTTAAATTTTCAATATATATAGGAAAGAGAGAACATCCACAGTAAAAATAGAATCCAGATATATTAAACTCAATATTTAATACTTATGATCAAAAGATATGTCACTAGATCAATAAATCATTGACTATTTTTATATATTACTTCTTAATTGATGATTAGCTTCAATGTATTATTATGAACAATTCAGATTTAAGGGTATTTAAAAATATTTTCAGTAGAATTTTTTAATATTTTAAAGAAAGTATGTTTTTTTATGAATATAAGTCTAGTATTCATTTTCATAAAATGAAAAACAGAAAATTACTAAAGCAAAAGTATGCCCTTATTTTCTATTAATAATTTATATACTATATATCTACCGCAAGTGATGGCAATTTGACTCATATTAATAATTCAAGGTACCTCCACACTTGGATCCAGGTTGAAGTGTCAAGCCGCAAGAACGAACAACAAAGACGGCCTTGTTAATGTCTATGGCATTTGCAGCCGGTCCGCTAAGCAACGAACATAAACATCCAGCACCAACTGCTTTCACCACATGACAGCAATCGGCTGATGGGGTTGTTTGCTGCCCTCCCTTTTGGACAAAGTTTTTGCAATCTGATATAAGTGTCGGAGTACTGCCGCGGCAATTGCCATTGACCGGCAGGCTGCTGCTTCTAACTATGAGGGTTCCGGCAACCATCAAGACTATTGCCAAGCTGGTCAAGCAGTTAGTCCTAGCAGCAGTACCCATATATAGTAATAGCCTGCAGTAATCTCAGAAATACAAGCAAGCCAAGAGCTGTATTCTATCTTCCCAAAACGGGTAGAGATGCCCTGTACTGCAATTCAACAAGTTGCCAAGCATTTATAAACATTCGTAATGTAATGTAATGCCAAAATAAAATAAAATAAAGGGAGAATGTTTTAAAGTTGAGTGGTTCACACAAATTCTTAGGTAATGCACTTTATAGATTCTTTGTAAGTACATACTCTTTTAAGGTTTTTTTTTTTTAAAAAAAAATCATACATTAATTATAAATTAATTCAGTTTGAGTTAAGTAAAATTATAAAGATAATAAAATTATTTTTATCAAGTTTTAATATAATTATATTTCTAAATCTCAAACTTAAGATTAAAGAGTGAGCAAAATCTGAGTCAAATTGTTCAAACCGCCCAACCCGAACTAATCCGCATGACATTTGGTTCGGTTTGAATTAAAAATTTTTCAAACTGGTTATTATGATTTAATTTGTAGTTTGGACAATTGTTAATCTGCTAAAACCAAATCAAATCACACCTCTAATATGTATGTATATATTTTAAATTTTTATAAATTATATCATTTATTTATTATAATTAAAAATATAAATATTCACTTAAATAACAACTAATATACAAAAACAACATAAGACACAATTAAAAAAAAAAATGATATGACGTGAGTATGACATTCATTTTTATTTTCTTTGTTAATCTATTATCAATACTATAAGTAAAGTAGCTATATGTAGAGTTTTCTTATTTTGATTTTTAATTCCTTGAAGAGCAAGAAGCAATCTTTAAACACAGAATTAGGAAGGAGTCATAAACAATGTGAAAAATGCTACTAAAAGTTTTTTTTTTCATGTGAGTTAATATGACAATTTTTTAACTTTTTATTGGATCATTAAATCACATAAACCAATTAAACCAAACTACAATTGAGTATTTTGGATTTAATTCGGAATATTACTAAAAACCGTATCACACTCACCTCTTCTAAAATCTCTGAGATTAAGTTAGAACAATTTTCCATTAACTAATCTACAGACTTAATGGTATTCTCTTTTAGTATACAAGACAACCTTAACGTGATATGATTATTTATTTATATAATATTATTTAGTTATTAATAATAGAAATGTGGTAATAAGTTTAATTTCCATATGTCAAATATGAAAGATCAAGCACATATAAGAGTATAGTAATAGTAATCAATCACAAAAATTGAAACCAATATATATTAATCACATAAATTGATGGATTTTTCTTTTTTTTTTTTTTAAAAAAAAAAAAAAAAAGAATCTCGAATGGCTTCACTTGCAGTCTAACCACCTAGGAATTATGTCCAACAAACAAATACCATAGTATAAATTTATTTCCCAATTTGTGCATTTTCTTGTTGTTTATATATTAAAATTTGAAGACTTATAATAATAACATTATATATATATAGATGACAATGTCATCAACTATGCAAGTTGAGTTCCTATCTTCCCCGACACACCTATATTTTTTGGGGGTTTAATATTAAAAATTTAAAATAGAGGCACGGAACTCAACCCTAAAATTTTACTTTGCTATTAAAAATGTGTCTAAATTTCAATAATTGAATAATCTAAGTTTAAGTCTAAAAAATATATATTCTAGATGATAAAAATACTCGTAAATTCACCAAAAAAAAAAACACTTTCCGAAGCATCTACGTATGCACGGCAGGACAACATCTATAAGATTAGACTTATAAGAATGGACAGCCGAAACAGCTTTTGTTTTGGCATCGTTTCATTCACAAGAGATCCTCACTGTGTTGAGGAAGCAGGGAATATTCAGCCGTTCTAACCTCGGGCGGCTGCCAAAAAACACAAATTTCTATTTGTTTTATTTCTTTCCTTGAACTGAAAAATAAAGCGATGTAAAATTTAAACGGCAAGGGAATCTTTCATATTTCTTTCTTTAATCTTCAAATTCTGATTTGAAAGTTTTACAGTATATATAAATATGTTGACTGGATTTGGAGATGAAATTATAGTTTTCCAGAGTATCATAGTTAGCTAAATGTGTATAATATTCATTTAGTAATTTTTTAAAATCAGAGTCACAATCATAATTAGGTAAATGCATATAGTTCACATATTTTACCTCTACATCCGTAATTTTGAATACAATTTTCGTTTATCATATCACATCGTAGTCTTAGAATCAGTTTAATTTAAACTTGTTTTCGAGATAACAAATAAAATGTTTTAGAAGAAAGATCAATTCACTTTGAGCGTAAAATTTGTCATATTTAATATTTTTACAAAATTTAAACTTCATAAATTTAATTTTAGAAATAAAATTTTATATTTACGGATTATATAATAATACATAAAGGGTGACATGACAAGGAATTGAGAATAGTGACGCCAATTGGGATTTTGGGGGGGGAGGGGAGGGGGGAGAATAGTGTTAGAGGTGATGGAGAACTTTACAAATCCAGGGGTTTGAATGTTCAAAAGTATAATTTTGTCATTTTGTATGCAACAAAAAGATCTTAAGGTGATAATAGAAATTTTCAGGTGTTACAGAAAATGTCCTGATTTTTTGATGCACAAATTGTTCTAATTTTCTTGAGAATAGAAATTTACATGTTTTTATTAGCATTAGTTGTGAAATACAATATAGGAATTGTAGTTTGAGATTTAAGGATGAAATGGACGAATTAGGGATTTTATTTTCAATTTGCAGAAGCAAAACAAAGATTGAACTTTTGTTTATGGACAAAACAAATGTTGAGATTTGTTCGTCTGGGCTAAATGGAACTTAAAAGATCCATTTAGCTCAATTTCGAGCCCAATGAATCTCTAGATTTATTTAGCTCAGAATTAGGCCGAACAAATCTTTGATTCTGAATGGATCTTGAGATTTATTTGAGGAAAAAAATTAATATATATATATATATATATATATATATATATTTATCTTCTTACACTATTATTAATTTTTTTTTAAAAAAAAAAATTATATTTAAAATTTGCAAACTTTTAAAGGGTATTTTTTTTGTTTATACAAAAGATAAACTTTAATGTGATTCTTATAATATAATTAATTAATTTATCAAATTTAAAACATAAAAATTTTATTTAAAATTAAAAATATTATGAGAGCGTAAAGATCAGTTATAATTTATAATGTGAAACGGCTTAACAAAAAGTAACCGGTGGTAGTTAAAGATGTTTATTTGAGAGGCTAATCCAAGTGCTCATTACTTGACAAAATTGGGAGAGCTAAGTACAGGGTGACTTAAAAGTGTGGTCATTACTTGGCAAATTAAGTCGCTTAGAGAATGGCTAATATCACAGGCATTGTTTCTATCAGAGCTTAGTTTTGTTCTTGTCCTTCGAACCAAAATTATTTTTTTAAAAAAAAAATCTAATATATTAATACACAATTACTGAGAAATTCTTCTACTTTAACAAGGAAAAGTTATAAAATGCTCCCATAAGGATCGAAAATAAGATGAATTAGTTTGAGTTAAACTTATTCCACTTTTAATAGCTCAATAAATTTAGTTTAAAGTAATAAGCTAACTCTGTTCCAAGAATTTTAGTTTATGTATTCAATGTCAAATTTGAGTTTTTATAAACTCAACTCCTTAGTTAGTGAATCAGCTCATATATAGAGAGAGAGAATAAGAGGGAAAAGATAGAAAATCAACAAAAGAAAGTATCTGCTAAATCACACCCTACACCTCACAAATCACTCTCATTCATCATTCATAACACAATTTCGGATCTTTTTTCTTATCAGAAACACATTTTTTGATTTAGTTCTTGATTTTTATAAATTGTTAGAAATTTTAACTTGATAAATTTCTATTAAATAAAAATATAACTCACTAGTTTATAGTAATCACAAACAACAACTTTTATTCAACATTACACAACTTCGTCTCTGATATTATTATTACAGGGAGAGATGCTATGTATTTTTGTGAAACACGTGCATCCTTAAAGACATGTTTGAACAGCTTTTTGTCTTGTAGAGTACATTTTATTACAAATATAAGACGAAGACATGTTATTTATTCACCATATAGATAAAACCCAAACGCGGCACAAGGCTAGGGTTGACAAAGCTCGACTTTTCTTTTCCACTTCAAGGGTTTGGGATGGTGACCGCTGAAAAATGGTATCATAAAGGTTACATTAGTTATACACTAGTAAATAAATAATAATAATAATAAGTGAGTAATTACATTTACCAGTTAGAATAATTGCAATTATTGACTGTGTCACTACTTACATATTAATCTTCTGAGTTGCAATTTTTTATTGAATGCCATAAATCTTGAATTTATGAAATGAATAAAGGGTCATGGATAAAGGGATCCACAAAGTGTATGAAGTCACAAAAAATTATTATTATGTGATTGATTTAATTGAGCAAGCTAGATCAAACTAAAAACTTCTCTGATCTAGATTCTGTTTTGTTATAAGTAGCACATATTGTTACGTGGTCTTTTAGTGTTATTTTTATTATTATAAAATCTTATAAGAGTTAGATAAGAAGGCTACGTGAGGTACTTAGGAATCAAATAATTAATTTAAATGCAGAGACAATAGGTTCTCTTCAGGCTATGTGGGGGAGTTTTAAATTGGAGGGAAGGGGATAGGGGGGAAGGTTTTGATATCTCTTTCCTTTGTTTGTAAGTTTTAAAATTAGGAGAGAAAGATTTTGAATTTTTTTTTTTAAATTCTTCTTATATAATATTTTAAAATTTCTCTAATTTGAGGAGTTTTAGAAGAAAAACTTACTCTTATACCTTTGTTTGTGATCCCTGTCTAACGCATCAATTATATTAACAGTAACAATAATAATAAGTATAGAAGTTATTGACATTATGAATTAAGAAATGAAGTAAAGAATTAAGTAAAGGAAGGAAAAGTTTACCTCCACACTTGTATCCTGGTGGAAATGTTATGCCGCAAAAACGAGCAGCGAAGAAGGCCTCAAAAACTTTTGCGCTATTTGTATACCCTCGGTTAAGCAACGTACATAAACATTCAATACCAACTGCTTTCACTGCATCACAGCAACCGGGGTCGATAATATTCTTAGCGCAACTTGGATGGATCCGATGAATCCTGCGGCGGCATTCGGATGAGACCGACTGGCTGCTGCTTCTAACTACGAGGGTTCCGACAAGCATCAAGATTATTGCTAAGCTGGTCAAGCAGTTGGTCCTAGCAGCAGTAGCCATTATATAGTAATAGCCTGCAGTAATCTCAGAAATACAGGCAAGTCAAGAGTATTCTATCTTACCAAAACGGGTAGAAATGTAATGCCCTATACTGCAATTCAACAAGCTGGCAATGACAAGCATTTATAAACATTTGTAAAGTAATGGCCAAAATCAAATAAAGGGTAAATTGTTTTTAAGTGAGTGGTTCACACTAATCTTAGGTAATGATAAAGATTATTTCTAAGTTCATACTTATCTATTCTTTTTTATATGTAGTTTAAGCTAGTTTTACATAGATTAAAAAATATAATTAATACATCAATTTTTTAAAAGTTTTTTAATATATTTCTAATTTATTATGAGTAAGAATAAAAATAATTAATAAATTATAAAAATTAATTGAAAATAACAATAATATAATTAGAAAGATAGCAATTTATGTTACCATAAACTTAGAAAAAAACAGATAAATAGAAACAATTTTTCTTTCAAAATGACAGATAAAAGGAATGAAGCGAGTAATCTTTTTTTTTTTTTTAAACTATCAATATACAATATTACATTGAGTTAGAATTTATTCAATTTGAGTCAAATAGAATTATTAGGATGGTAAAACTCTCTTACCAAATTATAATACAACTGATTTTTTAAAATTTTAACATAAAATCTCTAATTAAATTAAAAACAACATCATCTAAGAACTTGGTGGTGTCCTCTTCTATTATTCAAGACAACCTTTAGGGTGATTTGGTTATTTTATTTATATATTATTATTTAGTTCTTAATTATAAATATGTGGTAATTTTCATATGTCAAATATGAAAGAGCAACCACATATAAGAGTATAGTAGTTATCACAATTATCTCAAATGGCTTCACTTGCAATCCTACCACCTAGGAATTATGTCCAACAAACAAATACCTTAATACTAATTTATTTCTCAAATTGTGAGTTTTCTTGTCATGTATATATTAAAATTTGAAGACTTCTAAATTAATAGCATTGTACGTACACAGATAACTATGAAAGTTGCCATCTTCCCCGACACACATACTCGTGGATTCTACCAAAACAATATCACTTTGCCGAGGCATCTGTAGCCACGCACGGCAGGACAACATATATGAGATTACAGTCACAAGAATGGACAGCTTAAATAGCTTTCATTTTGGCATCGTTTCGTTTACGAGAGATTCATTGTCACTACCTTGAGAGAACCAGGAATATTCAGCTATTCTAACCTTGAGTAGCTGCAAAAAAGACTCCAACAAACACAAATTTCTATTTATTCTATTTCTTTCTTTGAAAAATAAAACAATGAAAATTTAAATGGCAAGGGAATATAATACCCATGTTACTTTTCATATTTCTTTCTTTGATCATCAAATTTTGATTTGAAAGTTTTACAATATAATTTTATTTTATTTTTTTTGCTGGATTTGGAGATGAAATATAGTATTTCTGATAAAGTTACAATCATAGTTAGCTAAATGTATATTAATATATACATATATACTCTCTCTTATCTTAAATATAAGACAGTTTCTAAAAAAATTGATTTATTTTATAAGGCGGTGTGTTAGAAGAATGAAATTTTTTTTTATATCTGTTCTGTTGTATTAATTTCTGCATAAGGAAAAATATGCACGGTTGAGTGTGAAATATGCAATATAATGCCTCTATCATTTCTAGTTTGTAGATAAAGATTGAAATAATTTGTTTAATTATTGTCATAAATGAAGATAAAATTATAAATATATAATATTTTTTTTGATAAAAACTAAGCATAAAAAGAAATTATTTTAAGATGTGCGAATTATCTCAAATTATAGATCATAGATAGGACAGTTCTAGAACTTATGTTCGAAGAAGAAGATTTTGTCAGTTGGGGACCAAATATGAATCAGGGGTGAAGTGCAAGAAGATATTAGGTATTTATACTAGTATATACTATATCGTAAATTGGCAACAAATAAGAGATAATTCTGTAATCCTAGTAATTAACCAAAACTAATGTCAGAGCAACTTTAACCATACAACCTACTAAGGTTGTTTAATTTAATTTTTATTATATTTTTATGGATTTTATTAAGCTATTTTTTTATTTTATATTATTTAAATAATTTTATTCTTTATCTATGTAATTTTAAAACATTATTTAAATGACTCTTACAAATTATTTAACATTTTTATTAGTATTTATTTTTATTTTAACTTGAGATTTTAACTCATCTTTTTATTTTATGTTAAAACAATAAAAGTATTAAAATATGATAAATTTATTTCAACTAATTTTTAATGAAAATTTTTAAAAAGTTAAAATCTCAAAAATTATAACTAATTCTTAATTTATTAAAAATGATACAAAACAAAATTGAAACAACTTAATTTTAGTGAATTTCCTTTTCCACTTTACTTTTTGTTTGTTTCAAGTTTTTTTTTTTTTTTTTCAATTTCATTTCCTCCGTGTTTCTGTTTTCAACCAAAAATACAAACAAAAATTGAACTAGATTAAACAAACAAAAATCTCAAACCATAGTGCAAAACCAAAAACATTAATTTAAAGAGTAAAAGTATTAAATGTCTTTAAAAGAAAGAATATAACAAAGAAAATGAAAGAATTTTAATAAATAAAAAAAGTTGGTTTAAAACAAGCTAAGTTGAAAACCAATGAAAAATAACAGAAACAAAGACAACGTTTAGAAAAAGAGAAATTGAAGGTAAAAGAATTAAAAATCTTAATTGTAAACATATTTGATGCCAAAAAAGTAACGCCAAGATTATAAGACTATAATCACTATTATAAACACGTCTTTGATACAAACCTCTAGAGTGTAAGAATTGACCAAAGATTAAGAAATTGAGAATTAAAGAAACTAAACCAAAATAAGTTATGATGGAAAGACCTTTAATTCCAAAATCTTAGTTTAGAAACGATAGAGAATGTTGTTAGTGTAAAGACTGAAGAGTGTTGGGGACGAAGGGTTAAACTCAACAAATAAGTGATATTGGTAAATAGAATAAAGAAAAAAAAAACTAATACTATAAATGGTTTAAATAAGCGAAACAAATAATTGTATAATATTGTTTTAAATTTTTTTAATTAATTACAGTAAATGAAACCATAAACAAAATATAAATAAAACAAATAGATTTTATCTCGTACAAACATGAACCCATGAAAGATTGAAAATTACGTAGTACCCATAGAGGCCTTTTAGTTTGTGCACTTAGGTTCTACATCACAACAAACGACTTTGAATAATGATGGATTATGTTTCCAATCCATTTGGAAGTAGGTAGAATTTTGCAGGGAAAGAAAGGCATAATTTTCGAGTGTTCATATGGAATTTGAGGAGTTGATATTGATGTGTGAATAGCCTAACAAGAAACTTAGCTTTGACAAAAAAAAAAAAAAACCAGAAAAGTTAATTCTAACAAAAGTATAAAAATGTTTTTGAAACAAAAGTTGTCTTTCATTAAAAAAAAATGTTATTTTTAAATTTTGTTTCAACATTCGCATATAAAAAACAAACGAGCTCTAAAATGCCCCATGTTTAATTACTAATCTTTTTTTTCATTGAACCATTTAAACATGCCAAGTCTGTATTGATTGATTCAAAGTGTGAAAGCACTTTAATGAAGATGAACATGAAAAATATTAGAACAATTGCCAATGAATAATCCAAATCGCCACGTGTATCCAAAATTCATTTGCCATCATTCTACATCTTTGTACAATAAGAATGCTTTCTAGTTAACCAAACTTCATACCATTTGACTAATGGCCACGAGAACACAAACATTAATCGGCATTTTATACCTTAAAACAAGGTGAATCCCATAGCCAATTGCATCATTGTATATGTCTTTTACACTAGCAATGCTTACCAATTATCTCATAAACAAGACCTGTTCCAACAAAAATAATTCCATGTACTCAGACGAGGAAACTCATCATTATACATGTATATAGTATTGGAAGGTCTTCCAATTATTCATAGTCAACATTATTGTACCTTTCTTTTGCAGTAAGAAAGCCAACATATGTGACTCAAATCTAGCAATCAGTGCCCTCACAAATAATCAAAATTCACGTCCACCGTAAAACCACCAATCAATGCAAGCAAACTTTCACTTAAGGAACATTTATTCAGTTAAACAGCTGACCAACTAACTATCCATACTCCATCTTCCAAACAATATTCTGGATTCACTTTCAAACAAAAATGAGCTTCAAGAACACAAACAACTTCTAGAAAGGGTTTTTTGTACATTAAAATATCTGACTCACGCATTCAGTATGCACCATTTTACTTACCAATTATCCAAACTTACCATCTCCTGCCAACAAAAATATTCCACATGCAAACGGCTTCATATAAAAATAGAGAAGGAAGCATGCACAAACTTCTGTTTGAGAGACATATACATTTAAACAGCCAATCAAAAAATTCAGTTGATATCACTGTACACTCTTGCACAATAGGAATGCCTTCCAATCATTCAAAATTCGCACCATTGTACCTCGAATGTTATTAGTTTGAAGATTGAAGAGCGTTGGGGATGAAGGGTTAAACGCAACAAATAAACCACAAAACCTCAAAGCTTTAATGGAAAAAGACTCTTAATCTCAAAATTTGTCTAATTGCATTGTTCATGCAGTTTCTTTTTAAGTAAAAGGCAATGTCAATATAGGAAAATAAAGAAAATCTAATCATAAATAATGAATTCTAAAATTAAGAAATAAAAAAAATCCTAATACAAGAGGAACAAAGAATTCTTAAAATTTAATGGATGAAAAGTCAAAGCCAATTTCCATTCGTAAAGGAACAAAGAGAATAAAATAAAAATCTAATAATATAAGATGAAGATATTGGTAAATAGAATAAAAAACGAAACTATTAAGTCATTAGTAATATAAAAAAATACTTCTATGTAATTTTCAAGTGTTAAAGATTAATTTGACAAAAAAAAAAAAACCAGAAAAGTCATTTCTAACAAAAGTATAAAAACTAAAAGGTCTTGATTTTGATTTCTAAGATTTTAGTTGGTGATGATTTTGATTTCGAAGACTTTGATCCTTCTTCTTCTACTTAGTTGAAGGATTAGATGAAGGAAAGATTTGTGTTTCTGATGGGAATGGCGTCGCCTTAGGCGATTCTTGCATGGCGAATTCGGCAACCTTACACATGTATTCAATTAGTATTATAATATTTTCTAACAATATAGATACCTAAATATGTGAACCAAAAACAGAATTGGCATCATTGTACCTCATGCACAATAAGAATGCCTTCTAGTCAATTTAAAGTTGGCATCATTGTACCTGTCCTATACAATAGGAATGCCTTCTAGTTGTTTAAAATAGGCACTATTGTACTTTTTTGTACAATAAGAATGCCTATGCATGTATTCAATTGACATTATTGTATTCCCCAACAATAGGGACACCTACAAATGTGACCCAAAAACACAATTGACATCATTGTGCCTCATGCACAGTAGGAATACCTTTTAGTCATTCAAAGTTGGCATCATCGTACCTGTCATATACAATAGGAACAATAGGGATACCTACAAATGTGACCCAAAAACACAATAGGAATGCCTTCTAGTTGATTAGAATAGGCACCATTGTACCTCTTTGTAAAGTAGGAATGCCTACACATTTTCAATTGACATTACTATATTCCTCAACAATAAGGATATCTACAAATGTGACCTAAAAACACAATTGACATCATTGTACCTCATGCACAGTATGAATCCCTTCTAGTTATTCAAAATTGGTATTAATGTACCTCTTTTATACAGTAGGAACGACTTCTAGTTGTTTAGAATAGACACCATTGTATCTTTTTTGTACGGTAGAAATGCCTACAAGTGTATTCAACTGGCATTGCTGTATTGCTCAACAGTAAGGATATCTACAAATGTGATCTAAAAACACAATTGAAATCATTGTACCTCATGTACAATATGAATGCCTTCTAGTTATTCAAAATTGGCATCATTGTACCTCTCTTATATAATAGGAATTCCATCTAGTTGATTAAAATAGCCACCATTGTACCTCTTGTACAATAGGAATGCCTACACACGTATTCAATTGGCATTATTGTATTCCCCAAAAATAAGGATGCCTACAAATGTGACCCAAAAACACAATTGTCATCATTTTACCTCATGCACAATAGGAATCCCTTCTAGTCATTCAAAATTGGCATCATTGTACCTATCCTATACAATAGTAATGCCTTCTAGTTGTTTAAAATGGGCACCATTGTACTTCCTGTACAATAGGAATGCCTATATTTTTTATTCAATTGGCATCATTGTACCTCTTGCACAATAGGAATGCTTGTCACTCAAAAGTGGCATCATTATACCTCTCATATATAATAGGAATGCCTTCTAGTTATTCAAAATGAGCACCATTGTACCTCTTATATACAATAAGAATTCTTACACAGGTGTATATAATTAGCATTATTGTCTTCACCAACAATAGGGTTCCCTACCAATGTGACTTAAAATCTCAAATGACATTATTGTACCTCTTGCACAGTAGGAATGCATACTATTTTAGGTCTAACAATGACAGAAAATATTTAATCCTGACACTTCATCCTTAAATGAATGAGAGTTATAATCATACTTAGAGTCACAGAGCAGAAAAAATTTTCCAACATGAACTATAAAAATCCAATCAAGTCACATATAAAAAGTTTACCGTTATAAAACAGTGCCTTAATAGCAGTTCCCTAATTACAAAAGAAAATAGCTAAAAACATATCGTTCCTTCATCTAATCCTTTAAGTAAGTAGAAGAATATGGACAAAAGATCCAGAAATCAAACTTCATCCTTAAATGTGCCTTAATAGCAGTTCCCTAATTACAAAAGAAAATAGCTAAAAACATATCGTTCCTTCATCTAATCCTTTAAGTAAGTAGAAGAATATGGACAAAAGATCCAGAAATCAAACTTCATCCTTAAATGAATCCAACCAAGTCACTGTGAAAATTTTACCGTTATAAAACAGCCCGTAATAGCAATTCGCCAATTACCAAAAGGAACACAAATCTTTCCTTCATCTCATCCACGCCCACCAACATGCGTGTCATAGCCCTATCCAGCAAGTATGAAAATTCAAGAAAGAATAGTCATAAACTTAAGATACAACCTACAAGTCCTCGCCTCCACCTATCCTAAAGCATATGCATTTACACATCTAGAAGGCCATAATATAAGACAGCAGAGAAAGCATTGAAAAATAATGAAAGCTAGCATGTCATCAGCTCAATTTTCCTACAGCAAATGTTACTGTGGAAGTATATCCAACAAATGCTGCCCAAATGGAAAAAAAGAGTTCACCCTATAAGCAAGAATCATGAAGAAATTAGAAAGATTCAAGAATAATTTTGAAAGTGAGAAATCCTTCCCAAAAAGGGAAGGGAAATATAAAAAGAAGGACCCAATGATATCAAAACTCAGAAGAATGGCATATCTAGCAATAATCATAAACAAGAAGACAAACTGCACTACAAAAGCTGGAATTCTTACCGCCATAACTTTGCTTCCTCCAAGAAAAAAAAATGCCATCAGAGAAACATAAACCGCAACTCTAGTGATGGATTCATTTACAGTTCCAAGCTTTATCCCGCTTGGTTGGTAAGAAAGAACCTACAGTTGTATCACAATTAGTACCAAAGCATAACAGAGGGGTGTCAAACCATCAAGAAAAATACCTCCAGACTAAGTTAAGCTAAACAAATTGCTCGATGATTTCAATGCTGACATGTAAATAAAATACCCGCTTTGGCTTCTCTCAGCAGAATTAATAGAGAATAACAATTTATAGTTCTGATCATCCACTTCTTTTTGCTTTAGTTCTCCTTCTAATCCATAAGCAAGGGCTTCATCAATTTCAACCCCAAACAATACAGAGTTGATTCTCTCAACAGCAGCAAGAGAACCACAAAGATCTCCTAAAGTATTAACCAGTCCTTGAACCTGAAAGCCATAATATAAGACAGCAGAGAAAGCATTGAAAAATAATGAAAGCTAGCATAACATCAGCTCAATTTACTTACAACAAATGTTAGTGTGAAAGTATATCCAATAAATGCTGCCCAATTTTCAATATGAACTACTAAATCCAACCAAGTCACGTGTGAAAATTTTACCGTTATAAAACAGCCCGCAATAAAAATTCACCAATTACCAAAAGAAACACAAATATTTCCTTCATCTAATCCACGCCCACCAACATGTGTGTCATAGCCCTGTCCAGCAAGTATGAAAATTCAAGAAAGAATAGTCATAAACTTAAGATACAACCCACAAGTTCTAGCCTCCACCTATGCTAAAGCATAGGCATTTGTACATCTAGAAGATAAATGAACCTGCAAAGAGAAATCATGAAGTCATGAGCATTGGCAGCTTTCGCCGCCCTAATCACATCATCTCCAGAAACATCATCATCTGGAAGCCCATATGCAATATTTTCTCCAATAGAAGCATAAAACTTTTCTCACATCTAAAAGATAAAAGAGAAATGAAAGATGAAGAAACTCTCATAATAATAAAAATAGGAGTAGTAGTAAATATAACAACATGAGTAATATGGAAGAAAGAACACAATAAAGATGCCTTCAAGAAAAATATCTCCAGACCAAGCTAAGCTAAACAAATTGCTCAATGATTTCACTGCTGACATGTAATAAAAATACCCGTTTTGGCTTCTCTCGGCAGAATTAATAGAGAATAACAATTTATAGTTCTGATCATTCACTTCTTTTCGCTTTAGTTCTCCTTCTAATCCATAAGCAAGGGCTTCATCAATTTCAACCCCAAACAATACAGAGTTGATTCTCTCAACAGCAGCAAGAGAACCACGAAGATCTCCTAAAGTATTAACCAGTGCTTGAACCTAAAAGCCATAATATAAGACAGCAGAGAAGGCATTGAAAAATAATGAAAGCTAGCATGACATCAGCTCAATTTGCTTAAAGCAAATGTTAGTGTGAAAGTATATCCAACAAATGCTGCCCAATTTTCACTATGAACTACTAAATCCAACCAAGTCACGTGTAAAAATTTTACCGTTATAAAACAGCCCGCAATAGCGATTCGCCAATTACCAAAAGAAACACAAATCTTTCCTTCATCTAATCCACGCCCACCAACATGTGTGTCATAGCCCTATCCAGCAAGTATGAAAATTCAAGAAAGAATAGTCATAAACGTAAGATACAACCCACAAGTTCTAGCCTCCACCTATGCTAAAGCATAGGCATTTGTACATCTAGAAGACAAATGAACCTGCAAAGAGAAATCATGAAGTCATGAGCATTGGCAGCTTTCGCCGCCCTAATCACGTCATCTCCAAAAACATCATCATCTGGAAGCCCATATTGAATATTTTCTCCAATAGAAGCCAAAAACTTTTCTCACATCTAAAAGATAAAAGAGAAATCAAAGATGAAGAAACTCTCATAATAATAAAAATAGGAGTAGTAGTAAACATAACAGCATGAGTAATATGAAAAAAAGAACACAATAAAGATGCCTTCAAGAAAAATATCTCCAGAACAAGCTAAGCTAAACAAATTGCTGGATGATTTCAATGCTGACATGTAATGCAAATACATGCTTTAGCTTCTCTCAGCAGCAGTAATAGAGAATAACAATTTATGGTTCTCATCATCCACTTCCTTTTTGCTTTAGTTATCCTTCTAAGCCATAAGCAAGGGCTTCATCAATTTCAACCCCAGACAATACAGAGTTGATTATCTCAACAGCAGCAAGAGAACCACGAAGATCTCCTAAAGAATTAACCAGTGCTTGAACCTGTAAGCCATAATATACAATGGCAGAGAAAGCATTGAAAAATAATGAAAGCAAGCATGTCATCACCTTAATTTGCTCACAGCAAATATTAGTGTGCAAGAATATCCAACAAATGCTGCCCAAATGAAAAAAGAGAGTTCACCCTGTAAGCAAGAATCATAAAGAAATTAGAAAGTTTGAAGAATAATTTTAAAAGTGACAAGTCCTTCCCAAAAGAACAGAAGGAAAAGATAAAAAGAATGATGCAATGATATCAAAACTGAGTAGAAGAATATGGACCAAAGATCCAGAAATCAAACTTCATTCTTAAATGAATGAGTTGTTATCCGACATAGAGGCACAGAGCAAAAATAATTTTCAATATCAACTACAAAATCCCACCAAGTCACAATGTGAAAATTTTACCTTATAAAACATCCCGTAATAGCAATTCGCCAATTACCAAACGGAAGACAAATCTTTCCTTCATCTAATCCAGGCCCATCAACATGCGTGTCATAGCCATATCCAGTAGGAATGAAAATTCAAGAAAGAATAGTCATAAACTTAAGATACAACTTACAAGTTCTAGCCTCTACCTATGCTAAAGCATTAGCATTTACACATCTAGAAGATAAACAAACCTGCGAAGAGAAATTATGGAGTCATGAGCATTGGCAGCTTTCGCCAACTAAGTCACGTCTTCTCCAGAAACATCATCATCTGGAAGCTCATCCGCAATGTTGTCTCCAACAGAAGCCGAAAATTTTTCTCACATCTAAAAGATAAAAGAGAAATTAAAGATGAAGAAACTCTCATATAATAAAAATAGTTGGAGGAGTAGTAGTAAATATGACAGCATGAGTAATATGAAAGAGAGAACACAATAAAGCTGACGTCCAGACCAAGCTAAGCTAAACAAATTGCTCGAAGATTTCAATGCTAAAATGTAATGAAAATACCTGCTTTGGTTTCTCTCGACAGAATTAATAGAGAATAACAATTTATAGTTCCCATCATCCACTTCTTTTTTGCTTTAGTTCTCCTTCTAAGCCATGAGCAAGGGCTTCGTCAATTCCAACCCCAAACAACACATAGTTGATTCTCTCCACAGCAGCAAGAGAATCACGAAGATCTCCCAAATTATTAACTAGTGCTTGAACCTGAAAGCCATAATATAAGACAGCAAATAAGGCATTGAAAAATAATGAAAGCTAGAATGTCATCACCTCAATTTGCTTACAGCAAATGTTAGTGTGAAAGTATATCCAACAAATGCTGCCCAAATGAAAAAAGAGAGTTCACCCTGTAAGCAAGAATCAAGAAGAAATTAGAAAGTTTCAAGAATAATTTTGTAAGTGAGAAGTCCTTCCAAAAAGAACAGAAGGAAAAGACAAAAAGAAGGATGCAATGATATCAAAACTCAAAAGAATGGCATATCTAGAAATAATCATCAATAAGAAGACTAACTGCACTGCAGAAGCTGGAATTCTTACCACCTTAACTTTGCTTCCTCTAAGAAAATATAATGTCATCAGAGAAACATAAACCGCAACTCTAATGATGGGTTCATTTACAGTTCCAAGCTTTATCCAGCTTGATTGGTACGAAAAAACCTGCAGTTGTATCACGATTAGTACCAAAGCATAACAGAGGGGTGTCAAACCTTCCTAGCCTATGACTATGCATGTATTCAATTGACATTATTGTATTCCCTAACAATAGGGATACCTACAAATGAGACCCAAAAACACAATTGGCATCATTGTGCCTCATGCACAATAGGAATGCCTTCTAGTCATTCAAAGTTGGCATCATTGTACCTGTCCTATACAATACAAACAATAGGGATACCTACAAATGTGATCCAAAAACACAATTGGCGTCATTGTGCTTCATGCACAATAGGAATGCCTTCTAGTCATTCAAAGTTGGCATCATTGTACCTGTTTTATACAATAAGAATGCTTTCTAGCTGTTTAAAATGGACACTGTCTGTACTTTCTTGTACAATAGGAATGCCTACACTTTTATTCAATTGACATTATTATATTCCTCAACAACAAAGATGCCTACATGTGACCTAGAAACTCAATTCGCATCATCATACCTCTTGGACAATAGGAATGCTTGTCACTCAAAAGTGGCATCATTGTACCTCAAATATACAATATGAATGCCTTCTAGTCATTTAAAATGAGCACCATTGTACCTCTCATATACAATAGGATAAAAACTCCACAATAGCAAGGGCAAGTAATCAAATTTCACCTTCGCAAAAGACTGGCCTATGTTGCATGAAAATATTTTACTTAAGGGACATTTTATTCGGTTAAATGGTTGATCCAAAATTCACTTGGCACCATTTTACCTATTTTGTACAATAGGAATGCCTTCCAAATATCCAGAGTAACATACACAGTTTGGATGGGCTTTCTAAACAGTAAAACATTTGATTTACACATTCTGTTGGCATCATTGTACTTGTCTCATACAATATGAATATCCATCTATTATCTAAAGTTATCATCTATTGCCAAGAAAAATTTTCTAAATTATCCTCAGCATCATTTTATATATTTAGGTAGCCAACTAGAAAAAATTGGAATCATTGTACATCTTTTGTACAATAGGAATTCCAACAATAATACAAGCACAGTACCTTGGACTATTACAATCAAAATTAAGTTAACACCATCGTACCTTTTTTGCACAATAGGAATGCCAACAAATGATAAAAACTCCACAAGGGCAATGGAAACTAATCAAATTTCACCTTCGCAAAAGGCTGGCCTATGTTGCATGAAAATATTTTACTTAAGAGACATTCTATTCGGTTAAATGGTTGATCCAAAATTCACTTGGCACCTTTGTACCTATTTGTACAATAGGAATGCCTTCCAATTATCTAGAGTAACATGCACAGTTTGTATGGGCTTTCTAAATAGTAAAACATTTGATTTACACATTTTGTAGGCATCATTCTACTTGTCTTATACAATATGAAAGTCCATCTATTATCTAAAGTCATCATCTATTTCCCAGAAAAATTTTCTAAATTATCTTCAGTGTCATTTTATATATTTAGGCAGCCAACTAGAAAAAATTGGAATCATTGTACCTCTTTTGTACAATAGGAATTCCAACAATAATACAAACACAGTACCTTGTACCATTACAACCAAAAATTAAGTTAGCACCATCGTACCTTTTTTGCACAATAGGAATGCCAACAAAAGATAAAAACTCCACAATGGCAAGGGCAAGTAATCAAATTTCACCTTTGCAAAAGACTGGCCTATGTTGCATGAAAATATTTTACTTAAGGGACATTCTATTCGGTTAAATGGTTGATCCAAAATTCACTTGGCACCATTGTACCTATTTTGTACAATAGGAATGCCTTCCAATTATCTAGAGTAACATACACAGTTTGGATGGGCTTTCTAAACAGTAAAACATTTAATTTACACATTCTGTTGGCACCATTGTTCTTGTCTTATACAATATGAATATCCATTTATCATCTAAAGTCATCATCTATTGCCAACAAAAATTTTCTAAATTATCCTCAGCATCATTTTATATATTTAGGCAGCCAACTAGAAAAAATTAGAATCATTGTACCTCCTTTGTACAATAGGAATTCCAACACCTTGTACCATTGCAACCAAAAATTAAGTTAGCACCATCGTACCTTTTTTGCATAATAGGAATGCCAACAAATGATAAAAACTCCACCAGGGCAACGACAAGTAATCAAATTTCATCTTCGGAAAAGGCTGGCCTATGTTGCATGAAAATATTTTACTTAAGAGACATTCTATTCGGTTAAATGGTTGATTCAAAATTCTCTTGGCACCATTGTACCTATTTTGTACAATAGGAATGCCTTCCAATTATCTAGAGTAACATACACAGTTTGGATGGGCTTTCTAAACAGTAAAACATTTGATTTACTCATTCTGTTGGCATCATTGTACTTGTCTCATACAATATAAATGTCCATCTATTATCTAAAGTCATCATCTATTGCCAAGAAAATTTTTCTAAATTATCCTCAGCATCATTTTATATATTTAGGCAACCAACAAGAAAAAATTGGAATCATTGTACCTCTTTTGTACAATAGGAATTCTAACAAAATACAAACACAGTACCTTGTACCATTATAAACAAAATTAAGTTAGCACCATCATACCTTTTTGGCACAATAAGAATGCCAACAAATGATAAAAACTCCACAAGGGCAATGGCAAGTAATCAAATTTCACCTTCACAAAAGGCTGACCTATGTTGCATGAAAATATTTTACTTAAGGGACATTCTATTCGGTTTAATGGTTGCTCCAAAATTTACTTGGCATCATTGTACCTATTTTGTACAATAGGAATGCCTTCCAATTATCTAAAGTAACATACACAGTTTGGATGGGCTCTCTAAACAATAAAACATTTGATTTACACATTTTGTTGGCATCATTGTCCTTGTCTTAAAGAATATGAATGTCCATCTATTATCTAAAGTCATCATCTATTGCCAAGAAAAATTTTCTAAATTAGCTTCAGCATCATTTTATTCAATTAGGCAGCCAACTAAAAGAAATTGGAATCATTGTACCTCTTGTACAAAAGGAATTCCAACATTAATACAAACATAGTATCTTGTACCATTACAAGTATTGAAATTCAATTTTGCAGAGAAGTTGCACCAAGTTCTCTCACATTATATTCAAATTAAAAGCACTAGGGGAAATTAATTTGGCATCATTGTACCCTGTTTTTACAACAGCAATGCTAACCATTATTAAAACTCAGCAACAAAGGGCATCACAAGCATTTAATATTCACATCCACGAAAGAGTAGCCTATTCAATGCATGAAAAACAGACCCAAAATTCATTTGGCACCTTCATACCTATTTTGTATGATAGGAATGCCATCTAATTTATAGAAAAAGAAGGACTTCCCTCATAAAACATTCTTTCTTTCATTCAAGATCTCAACAAACTAAAAATAAAAGTTGTTGTTCTTATCATTCCTGATCACTTTTTGACATGTAATGACTGAAAGAGCTACTTTTGAAAATGATCCACATAAAAGAGAATTGAAATGTTAGCAGATTATAAAAACTCATCAACAAGGGCCACCACAATTCACAAGTATTCAAAACAAATCTGTCAGCCTAAGCAATGCATGCAAAAATTCACTTACGAAAATAACAAAAAAAAAAAATCATTTATTCACCTAGCCCTTTTCCTTGAAAAGAGTATAACTGTTATTTTATGCTTCACTTCTATTCAAGTCATATTTTCCCACTCTCTTATACTTATTGATTTTCAACTGGAACATCATCTCTTATTTACAGAGATGCACTTGAATTTGCACATCCCAAAACCATCCTAGATTATTTTAAGTTCGCAGTGAAGCACAAAGTCTTGGTCCAACCAATAGCTAACCACAATCTGAATCAGTACACCAATTATTTCTTCATCAAACATATTTTTAATTACTTACCACAATTCTTGTTTCTGTGACATAGCCATTTCAGCAAATTATTTTAATCATCACGTTTGGAAACGGTAACAATGGGAACAAAGAAAGAGACCTTCATATATCGAGACCTCTAGAACTTATTTTACCCCAAAATTGAAAACATCATCTTTCCGCACATCTGTTTATACAACCACTGGCAATGAAACTAAACAATTCTCAAACAAATTCCAAAACCCAGTAAAATAAGAAAATTGTTATTCGCCTTGCCCTTTATCGTTGACTAATAAAAAAGAGAGAAAACAACTGACCGAATAATATACTTTTTCTGATCTGTTCCCACCAGCAAAAATTAGTGTTTTCGACTTCCGACGATTGCAACACCCCCGGTCTATGGAGTCGCTGTGGAGCGACATTCTCAACCTCGGCGATTTTCAGGAGAAGAATTGGCGGTTTTGGTTTCAGGACTAGGAATGGCTTCCTTTATATCAACAAAGGTTTGGCGGTTTGATAGAGTCGGCTGTTTTCTTTTGCCCGTTGGCTACTTGGTGCGAAATCCAAGTTGAACAAACGCGTGAAAGATATGCCGCAGATTTTATTTTTAATGTTTTATTTTAATTTTAATAATAATATAAATAAGAATTCGTTTATTTAAAAAAAAAAAAAGCTTTTCAAGCTTTTTGTGCTTAAAAAAGTCGCTTCACTTAAAATAAAATTCCTTTTAAATTCTTAATGATGAATTCCCGAGGAAATTCAACAATATATTTTTTTCTACGATTTTTGTTTTGTAAAAATTCCTTTTTTTGATGGGTCTAATTTGTTTTTAAAAGAAAACTTTTTTTTTTTGTTTTGATTGATAAAAAATATACTTCTTAAATTTTTATATTGAAACAAAAATTTGTTTGAATTTTTTTAAAAATTAATTTTTCAATAAAACATAAATTTCTCTATAAATATTAAAAAATTATAATAAAATATTTTATCAAAACACTCTTAATACTTTGTATCCTTTATCATTTTTAACATATTAAAAACACTTCTATATTTATACATTTAAATATTTTTAATAAAAAATAACTTTTTTAAAAAAAATCCTAATATAAAATAATTTCATCTTCTCATTTTAATTTTTAAGTACGATTATGACTTTAAATTATCACTGTTTTATAAGTTAAAATGGATAGAGTAAGATTTTCCAACTCCCTGTACTTACGGAAAGGCCAACAGTTCCTGAGCCAAAGAATTCTTTTGCAAGTCAGTGACCATGGAAATTATAAAGATCTCCATTGAGAAACAACAACTGCTAACTGTGAGTTATGGCCCTGACGGATTAATCAAGTAAATATATGTGAACTAGTTTTTGCAATTAGTAATAAAAAATGAAAAGTAAATTCTGTGTGATATAATAAAGAAGGAACATTAGTTCAGCATCTGTGTTTACCACCGAGGACAACAATGGTGGACCACAAAAAAATGGTCCATCCGTGAAATAGCTTGGACTAGACCTTATGTCAATCAAATATTAGAATATATGCTAATTTCTTTATTGGAAGAGGACATTTTGTCCATTCAACATGCTAGAATCTGCCAATATACATGCATCCACAAACCCTAATCCCCCCATGAGAGGACATAGAAAAAGAAGACAGTCTAGTGTAACTGATTTTAAATATTGATTGCCAGAAAGCTTTGTTTGGAACATTTACCTGCAGCAACTCCACAGCTCAGAAGGCATATCTTCTCAAGAGGTACGTACATTCGGACTGACTTTGACAGCACATCCAAAGTGGACTACTGTATATTCACTGAACTTGAAACAGCACAATAATGATAAACAGGCTTCCCATTCACATAGAATCGTGTCTTCTGATTACTATGCATCAAACCTTTCCTTTCCTTTCCAATCCCAAAGCTTGGCAAGTGTTACTTTTACCCGACTTGCACTGCCTGCAAGTCATGCATTCTCCTATGAAGACCGTTAGCACATGATTCCCCTCTTTAAATTCAGTCACTCCCTGCCCCACGCTCTCTACAATCCTGCAAAACTGATATTTAAAATAAACATCTGTTTTGGAAACTAGAAACATTGCAAGGATTTATTCCCTTCAGTGACGTCCATGATGCAATGATATCCCTACGCATAGCATAATAATTAAATTTAAGCAATTTCCTTTATAGTTCTGCTATTGCATCCTTAAATTTGAGCATCATCACTCCACTTGAACTTGGCTTTTCAGTGTTAAGACTAATTGTCACATTAGTTAAATGGCCAATTCTTACACAGATGAATATATTAAAAAAAAAAAAAAATTAAAGGATCTAGGGGTGACTCCTTCATGGATTAATCTAAGATTATAGAGTATTAGATGTAGATGACCCTGATGCTTCATGGCCAAATATTCGAGGAAATATGTTCTGCAAAGACAAGTAGATTGTGTTAGATGTTTAACCACTTTTACAGCGTGTTGATGGAAAATATTCATGAGCATGATATCTATCATTCTTCATTCGATTTTATAAAGCACAGCAGAATGCATTCTCCTAAAAAACGACCTTCAGGATTTCGTAGTACAACTGAGACTAACCATGTTAAAGATGATGTTGATTGGTATGCATTGCCTCATACAGAATGGTTACAATATCTAAATTTAGGATTATATTCAATTATTAGATATTAGATGCTATATGTTTATGCCTCTGCAAAGTGCCTGGATGATGATCTTTAACATTTTATACTACTTCATACAATGTTGATAGTACTGCTTTCAACTAAGAGACAAGTAGGACTCCATTTCAATTTCAAGAAACTCTAAAATGATGATTGTTTCTGAAAATCCCACATAAGCCCTTCTGACATCACCCTGAGCAAATTATCTTTCAATGAAGGTGGAATGTTGTCAGATATTTTCTTCTTTTTCATCCCTATTCTTACATCCTATACCCATGGCTAGAACAAATAAAACCCAGTTTTCAGTATTGAAATCAGTTATTCAATGACAGTAGTGAAACAGAAAATAGTTTGAGGTGGAGCCAAGTGATAGAAGCTAGAAAAGGAAAACGAAAAGGAAAAGAGGAAGAACGAAGTAAGAAGTGGTAGAAAAATTACTTGAGTTTCCCAAGCGGAAAGGTCACTGCGACAGAGAGAGGTGCAAACGACTTTGATCCTAATCTCCATGGGTTGGGGAGGGCTCACTTGCACTTCTTCCATCACCAATGGCTCTCCATGCTACCGCAGCTATTTTAATTCAAATCCACGATACAGTTTACATGGTTACTACATCCCATTCGCCCAATATGAACAAGAATAATTTTAAAAAAATAAGGAAAATAATTGGGAAAATGGGACATATTAAACAGTACTGTATATTTATGTTTCTTTGTTAAAACAGTACATAAAAAACACAAGACTCAAATAACTTTTTTCTTTTTTCATTTTCTATTAGCTTCTTACTTCTTCTTTTTTTATACAATACAATGTGTCTTAGTTAAAGGGATACATAAAAAAGACACAAATTACTTTGAATTTTTTCGTTTTTTATTTTTATGAGCTTATTTGTTCTACATTATATTGTACCATAGAAGTTATTAGAAAAGATAATAATTTTATTCTTTTTGCTGCCATGTGCCAATAATTTGCAGATGCACGTGCTATTTCACTTATTTTCTTTTATTTCAATCAAGATATATCTGAAACATGGATTATATTTTTATTTTTATTAATATTTCACTTGATCCAACCATAAGGATGAAATTGCAATGGGATGTAAATCATATATCTTGCATCAGCTTGCATTAGCCACCCAGTAAAGGAAGCCAATATCCCTGCCGGGGCATGTTATCAGCAAAATCCCTCAAATAGCCCCATAAGAGTTATTAGAGAAAGTAAGGAAAGCTAAGCAGAATTTAGATAAGAAGATTGTATGTTGATGTCATTTATGTTCATAGCCTGAACATAATCATTCATAAGTCTGACAAATTTCTTACAAACTATATTTATCTCTTATTATTAAATATAAGCTGTAATAGGAAGATAGTAAGTGAAACCAAATGATAGATGTAGAACTTTGGCATTACAAACAAACAAAGCCATACAATATGACAATTACCATTTTGTTTTTTTATAATGAAATTAATTCTAATCTTCTTTCTACCATTAAAAAATAAGTCATTTTTCACATTGAAAGAAAAATTTAAAATCTATATATATATATATATATATATTCAAAAATAGCTTCATTTTGTGTTTAACAAAACACATAAACGCACAAACTAAACAGTTCTGCCAGAGTACCCAGCCAACTGACACAGAAGCTTTAATTACAAAGACCAAATTGGCAGTGCCGTTTGAACATATGACTATCAAAACTATCCATGTCAAGCAACCAGTCATCCTAAAAGCTTGAGATTATATGGGAAGACCAAGATTGTTTTCGCTCTATAAATCCATCACGCTCTCAATAGCAAAATTCAATTTTGATATGTTAATTGGGGCACCAAACTTGTGACCACTTTGTCAACAAGTCTAAGATAATATGTTAATACCTCCACACTTCCTTCCAGGTTGAAGTGTCAAGCCGCAAGTGCGTGCCACAAAGACAGCCTTATTAGTATCCATCTGTTTTGCAATCGAATCGGTGAGAAGCGCACACAAACATTCAACACCAACACTCTTAACCACACCGCAGCATTCGGACGATGGGGTAATTTGCGAGCCACCCTTTTGGACAAACTTAGAGCACCGTTGTATGAGTGCCGGCGCATTTTCACGGCAAAAGGCAGACACCACCAGCATGTTGCCGGCAACTATCAAGAATGCCAACGACTTCGTCAAGCAAATACTAGCAGCAGTAGCCATAGCCTTTGATCTCAGAAACACAGCCAAGCCAAGATCAGTACTCTGTCTTACCAAAAAGGGTAGGAATGAATGCCCTATTTATACTGCAATTCAACAAGCTTGTTGGCATGCATGCATTTTAAGTTATATGAGTGGTTCGCACTAATTCCTAGGTAAGACACTTGAATTCCTTGCTGCACGTACATCCACTTAAATTTTCAAAAATACCCTTGAGGTGATATGATCATTTTATTTTTATAATTATAAATATGTCACAGTAATTAAGTTTAACATTTGCCAAATATGAAGGAGCAACCAGATGGATAAGAGATTAGTAATCACGTGAATTGATGGATATTTTTAAAAGTTCACAAATGGTTTCACTTGCAATCGCATCACCTAGGGCTTTTTTTCCGAATATCTTCTCGTGAAGTCAATCATACTCTAAGCATAATTAAATATTCAATATGAGCGTTTTATTTTAATAAAGCTCAAACTATTATTGGTCACTTTACGAGGTTAACCCATTTTGCTACCATCTAAGAATTATGTTCAACAGATAAATTCCTTAATATAAATTTAGATAGGGTTTATATGCATGTTAAATTTGAAGACTTACTATAATAGCATTGTCTGTGGATAACAATGTTGTCAAGATATGCAAGTTGGAAATGCCTATGCTTTTAAATAGGTTATATTAAGGAATTCGTGCCTAAATATGTCATTTAGCTTGAGCATCTAGCTGGGCACGGCAGGACATCATATAAGATTACACTTACAAGAAGGGACATTCAAATCGCTTTCGCTTTCGAATATTCAGCCGTTCTAACCTTGAGCGGCTGCGCTGAGGGATAGCAATAGAGCCAGTATGAGATGAGGTTTCCCACTTTCTAATTCTGTTCCTAATATTTAGGGTACCCTATTCTTAATGGAGCTTTCAAGATCCTTATCTATGTTCCCTTAAAAAACCCATTGTCCCCATATCTATTCTATATCCTTTAACCTTTATGCTATATCTTAAATTTTATTGATCTTGAAAAAATATAAAAAGTTTATCATAATATGAAAATTAGAAATTAACTATACCATTTATTTTGGCAAGAAATCAATTATGTATGCAATACACAATATAACATGTTATATATTCTAGAACTAGCCTTAAGAAACACGTTGTCAAAAACAACTCAAATAAACTCTAAAGCATGTTATCAAATACCAACTTAAATAGACTCTAAATTAAGATGTGTGTAAGAAAAAATGGGTTAGTGCCTGAAGAAATTACCAAGTTGATGCAAAACTTGAAAAGTCCTATAATTAAATCTTTTTTAGAAAAATTAATTAATTGTGCTTTTTAAAGAGACCTCCAAATGAAATAATGTGAAAATCGTAGTTTGGTATACAAAAATGGGGTGCCTGCACATAGATATTGGAGGCAAAGATTAGCTATAATTTGTGATGTGAAACGTCTTAATAAAAAGTGATCAGTGGTTGTTAAAGATGTTTATTTGAGAGGCTAACCGATGTGCTCATTACTTGTCAAAATTGGGGGAGCCATATATATTTTTGTTCACAAACAACAACTTTTATCAACCATTGCACAACTTCGTCTCTGATATTACTATTACAAGGTGAGATGCTATATATTTTTTGTGAAACACGTGCATCCTTAAAGACATGTTGGAACAGCTTTTTGTCTTGTAGAGAACATTTTATTACAAATATAAGACGAAGACATGTTATTTATTCACCATATCGATAAAACCCAAACGCGGCACAAGGCTAGGGATGACAAAGCTCGACTCTTCCACTTCAAGGTTTTGGGACAGTGTACACTGAAAAAATGATATCATAAAGGTTACATTATTTATATACTATTAAATAACTAGAGTATAAAGTAGGTGGCCCTTGATTTCACAACGTAGTAGTAGCAATAATAATTATAACAACAATAATAATAACAACAGTAATAATAATCACAATAATAATAATAATAACTGAATTATTACATTTACCAGGTAGAATAATTGCAATTATTGACTTGTCACAATTTACATATTAATCTTGTGAGTTGCAATTTTTTATTGAATGCCATAAAGCTTGAATCTATGAAATAAATAAGGGGCCATGGATCAAGGGATCCACAAAATGTATGAAGTCACAAAAATTATTATTATGATATGATTGATTTAATTGAGCAAGCTAGATCAAACTAAACTTCTCTGTTCTAGATTCTGTTTTGTTATAAGTAGCACATATATAATAATCCTCACCCCATATATATATATATATATATATCCATATAACGGTGTGTGTGTGTGTGTATATATATATATATATAACTATTTATCTAGATACATATATTTAATATTTATAGACAATTTAAAAAATTAAAATTGTCACTCTAATTTAAAAATTTATTCTTCCCAATAATAACATCATATGTAATATAAACACATTCTTCGTCATGATAATTGACACACATATATGTAAATAAAATTATATTAATAATAATTTTACAGAGAAAGATAAAAAAAAAAAAAAAATATTTTCACTATAAATTTGTACGAAAAGTTTAGCAAAAAAAAAAAGTAGAGAGAGAGCGAGAGAAAGTTTTAGGGAAAAAATTAAATTTTTCTGAAAAACTGATGAAAATTGTTTTAGCTAAAAATAAATATTGTTATATTAATATTATTTATAAGATATATATCACAAATCTTTTATTTTCTCTCCCTTATAAAATATAAGCTCTAGGAAATAAACCTCCTATTTCCCTTGCCTTCCACTCCAAACTCCCTAACATACCCTTAGAAGTATTTCAAATATATTTTACTTTTTGAAAACATGTTTCTATCATATTTTGAAATATTTTCATATTAAGGTGAAGTTTTTCTAGAAGCTTAGTCACCCAATGCGATAAAACTTAACAAAATTTTGAGATTATCATATAGTTAGGTTGAGTAAATGAGTTAAATAGCATGACGATGAATAACTCAAGAGGGCAAGATAAGAATGAAACTTCACCCTAAATATAGAAGATGAGGTTGGGGTATGAAAAGCTTACCCCAAGCCCAGCCATTGTGATCCCTATCTGACACATCAATTACATTAATATTAACAGGAATTATTGACATTATGAATCAAGAAGTGAAGTAAAGAATTAAGTAAAGGAAGGAAAAGTTTACCTCCACACTTGTATCCTGGTGGAAATACAAAGCCGCATAAACGAACAACCAAGAAGACCTCAAGAATTTTTACGTTATGTCTAGTCCCTCGGCTAACCAACTTACATAAACATTCAGCACCAGTAGCTTCCACCGCATGACAGCAACCGTTGTTGCCACTTTTCTTAGAGCAGATTGAATAGAGCCGACGAAGCTTGCCGTGGCATTGGGCTGAGACCGGCTCGCTGCTGCTTCTAACTGCGAGGGTTCCGGCAACCATCAAGATTATTGCTAAGCTGGTCAAGCAGTTGGTCCTAGCAGCAGTAGCCATTATATATATTGCTAATAGTAATAGCCTGCGCTAAATCTCAGAAATACAGGCAAGCCAAGAGTATTATATCTTACCAAAACGGGTAGGAATGGATTGCCCTATACTGCAATTCAACAAGTTGGCAAGCATTTGTAGTGTCATATAATGGCCAAAATCAAATAAATAAAATAAAGGGTAAATTGTTTTTAAGTTGAGTGGTTCAAAGCTACTCCTAGTTAATGATAAAGAGTCTATGTAAGTTGATACTTCTCTATATTTTTTTATTTATAGTTTAAATTTGTTGTATATATATTAAGAAATATAATTAATATATCAAATTTTTTTTTAAGTTTTTTAACACATTCTTAATTCATTACAAGTAAGAATGAGAATAATTAATAATGACAATAATATAATTGAAAAGATAACAATTAATATTACTTTAAACTTATAAAATGTCAAATAAATAGAAATAAATTTTCTTCTAAAATAATAAATAAAGGTAACTATGGGAGTATTCTTTAAGCAGCTTTTATTTTCAAACTATCAATATACAATATCACATTGGGCCAAAATTTATTCAATTTAAGTTAACAAGATTATAAAAATGATAAAAATCTCATACCACATTCTAACACAATTGTATTTTTAAAATTTAAACACAAAATCTCTCACTAAACTAAAAACAACATCATGTAAGTACTTGGTGGTGTCCTCTTGCAATCGTACCACCTAGGAATTATGTCCAACAAACAAATACCTTAATATAAATTTATTTCTCAAATTGTGAGTTTTCTTGTCATGTATAGATTAAAATTTGAAGACTTATAAATTAATAGCATTGTACATACGCAGATAACTATGAAAGTTGCCATCTTCCCCAAAACACATACTAGTGGATTCTACCAAAACAATATCACTTTGGCGAAGCATGTGTAGCTACGCACGGCAGGACAACATATATAATATTACAATCACAAGAATGGACAACTTAAACAGCTTTCATTTTGGCGTCGTTTCGTTTACAAGAGACTCATTGTCACTGCCTTGAGAGAATCAGGGAATATTCAGCTATTCTAACCTTGAGTCGCTGCAAAAAAGACTCCATCAAACCCAAATTTTGATTTGAAAGTTTTACAATATATATTTTAAAATTTAGTGACTTTTTTTTTTGTCATTCTTATAATTTTATCTAATTTAAATCGAATTAATTGTGAATTGAGAAATTTGATAATAAGTTCGTATTTAACAAATACTAATAATAAATAAAATTTAAATATTAATTCACTTTACTTTGTCATATTTAATTTTCTAATATTTTTACAAAATGTGAATTTCATAAATCTAATTTTAATAATAAAACTCTTTGCTTACGAATTATATTATAATTTACAACATAATTCCAGTGAAATACATAAATTGGGATTTGGAGATGATGGGGAAATTTACATATCCGGAGAAGAGGAAAGAGGTTAAGGGGTTTGAATGTTTAGAGGGTTAACTTTGTCAATTTGCACACCTCAAAAAGCTCTTGAGTGATAATAGAAATTCTGGGGTGTAAAAAGAAATCTCTGATTTCTGATGAGTAGGGCCATGAGCCTACACTCTTGGGGCTTGGCCCAAAATCAAGCCCTAGTCCAAAGTTCCTGAAAAGGCTTTAAAAAGCCCTAAAACTAAAGTTTTATTTTTGAAAAAAATTAATTAATTGTGAATTTTTTTTTTTAAAAAAAAAAACCCAAAATGAAATAATGTCAAAATCATACTTTGGTATACCAAAATGGGGTGCCTGCACACATAAAGATGTTAGAGGCAAAGATTAGCTTTAATTTGTGATGTGCAACATCTTAACAAAAAGTGGCCATTGGTAGTTAAAGATGTTTATTAGGCTAACCCAAGTACAGGGTGACTAAAGTGTGGTCATGACCTCCCATTCAATTAGGTCACTTAGAGTATGGCTAATGTCATAGGCGTTGTTTTTAACAGATCTTAGTTTTGTTCTTTTGTCCTTGGAACCAAAAACACATAAACATTCTTGGTTTAATTATGGTAATGATGGCTATAGTTATATGCAAAATTTTAAAAATCTTCTATACTTCAAAATATTGAAAATTCATCTTTATATTTTACAAATATTTATAATTTTTTTGTTATCTAATTATATTAGTTGACTCTATATTATTGATTTCTATAATTTTTATATAAAATTTTAAAAAGTCTTATAATTTAAATTTTATTAAAAAATTGTTTTTAAATTATAAAAATATTTATAAAATAGTCCTCGTTAATAAATAGATATTTATAAACTATAAAAACTAATTTCAATATTTTTTTATTTGTAAGTTTAATATGTTTTCAATCATAAGAACTGATTTGTAAACATTGATGAATTAAGAACAAAATTTTAATATTTTAAACTTTAAAGCTTTTAAATTTTGTATAAAATTATAAGAATCATTAGTATAACTAAATCAAAATTCTAATATGTTAATAAACAATTACATAGAAATCCTCATGATAAGGGAAAATATACAAATGCTCTAGTGGGGATAGAAAATAAGATGAGCTAGCTTTCATTTATTAGACGTAGAGTTCATTTATATATTGATTACATGAGAGAATTGAAACTAAATTTTTCTAAATCTTTTATCATTAGTTCACACCTAATAGCTTATATATATATGATTATGATTCTGATTATGTGTAGATTTTATATTCATTATACTATCTTGTATTGTATGGTTAAAAGTAGCTTTTGACCTCTTTGTTCAGTTGATATTAGGAAGAAGTTGATTAATGTTAACGAATTAGCATTCATTTTTTGATAGGTTAAAATCTTATTTTATTTATTTTATTAAATAAATATAATTTAGATACTTTTAACTCAACTCATCAAACTTCATTTATTGAGTATTAGTCTAGGACATAATTTTGTTTATTTAATAAAATTAGCTTGTCAAATTAAGATTTGAATATTTTATAGTTATTATCTAATAATAATAACCTTTCGAATTATGTTATTATTATAGTTACAGTCTCATCTAATATTTAAAACATTATTATTATTAAACAAAAATTACAAGAAATCTAAATTATGAACTTATTTAATTATCCTAAACTTAAGAAAAAAAAAGAAGAAAAAGCTCATTAGTTAAATTAATTGAGCTTAAACTTACCAAGTTTAGCTTAGCTAGCTAAGCTGGGTTTATTTTCCTTGCCTTAAAAGCTAACTCTCACTATCTTTTTTTTTCCCCTCCCTGATTCAACTCTCTTTCAATACCCCTGTTGACTTGAGGAGTGCCAAAGCTCCCTTTTCAATATAATCTATCCTTTCCTCAACTTAATTATTGCACATAAAACGCATTTTTTTTAATCCAAAATAAAGAGGATATAGAATTTGTCATAAGTCAGCCAACCTTGTTAGACCCGTGTTGACTTTTTACCGAACACGCCATATCCACGGTGTTCATATTTATGTGTAAACAACAATAAAATATGGTGTTTGCCTTTCCATAGCCCTTGATTCTTTGGCTATTATATCTACATTTTTTTTTTGTATTTAAAAATTTTATTTATAATTTTATTCATATTATCTCTGAATATTTTTCCCTAGAATAGGGTAAGCTTTTATTCCACTATATATTTTTAAAATAATTATATTGTATCTTTTCTGAAAACTAGTGAGGTAAAGCTTTTTTAATTGATTAGAGTCGAAACTTGCGTGTACTGAAAATTGCCTAATAATAATATAACACGAAAAATAAGACAAAGGCATGATGCAGAGTCCAACCACCCAACGCCTCTCACAACAACTCGTGAAAAGGTCGGCTCTGCATTTTAACTTGTTCGCCCAATCCTCAAACTTGAGTATATGTTTTTGGAAACAAATTTTTCATTTTGGTCTGTGAAAACAATTTCGTATATTGTATTATATTCAACATTTACTAATTTAATTTGAGATCTATAAAATCGTAAAGGTAATATACCTTTCACTTTCAAATTTTAGTGAAATTAATTTATTAGAGTTGGAACCCTAAGTCTTGATTAGTTAAAATAGCTCTTTGTCAACTAATTAGTTGACTTTAAGAGTAAGTTCATTACAATAGGAATAAAAAAAAAAAATCAATTCTTTTGCAGTTGTAATAGAATTTTATTATATATAATAGAAAAGAGTGGGATGATCTATTTTAAATTTTGTGTCTCATTGGTTATTTTATTTAAATATAAAATTTTAGTGAATTTTGTAATTTTATGTTACCAAGAAAAAAATGAAAACAAGTATCCAATAGTAAATAGTATTCCCCGTGTCAAAAAAAAAAACGGAAGAGTGATAGATATTTTCTTGCATCAGAATTTAGGCTTGTCCCCCTTTGGTATCTCTTTTGGACTAGTTCGTTTGACCCACTTTTTGTGAAGAGGGAGTCGTATGACCCTTCCAACTTCCCACATAAGAAACACAAGCAATTTCACCTAAGTACTCTCTCCCATCCCACGTTATTAGCATTTCTCTTTCTAAAGCGTCGTTTTATATTTTTGTATTTAAAAGTAACGCTCCCCGTTTTCTTGTCAAACCAAACCCTCTTTCTCTCTCTTTTCCTCAAAGGCTAAGCGTGAGAGAAAGGGCAACTCTTCTTCTTCTTCATTTCAATTTGAATTTTTTCTTCTTTTTGAGAATTTTTCGTTACTGGGATCAAAAGTTTTACTGGAAATAGTATCATTCTTTTCATGGAATTCGTGGGCAAAACCGTCCAGAAAGAGGTCGAGGAGGGTGGGATTGTCTCCGGAACGGTGAAATCTTACGACCCATCATCTGGATTCGTGGAGATCGCCTACGAGGATGGTGATTCAGAGGAGTTGGAATCGTCAGAATTAGCTTCTCCTCCGAAAGGTGAACCGGAGTTTGGCAGGGTGGAGTCCCGGGTCGGAAGGAAACCCAAGAAGCGGCGTCGAGTGGACAGGAAGCTTGAGAATGGAGGAGGTGATTCAGGTAATGAAAGTGAGAATTCTGAATTTAGCAGGGTTTTAGAAGAACAAGCTTGTGTTAGTGAGAATTTGATAGGAAATGGTGAGTTAGATTGTGGGATGAAGAGAAGCCCAGAAATAGGAAATTGGAATGGAGGGAATAGGATTTGTAGTGTAGAAATTATTGGCAATGCCAATAGGAGTGTCAGCTCAAATGGCAGTGATGAAACTGTAGTAAAGGGAAGTGGGATGGAAGGGAATTCTACCAATGGGTTTGATTTGAATGCTGGGATTAACCTGAACGAGGATTTAAATCTGAATGATGGCTGTAGTTCACTTGTTAATTCTGAGGATAGTTTGAAGAGAAGAGAATGTATTGATTTAAATTTGGATGTAAGAGATGAATTTGACGTTAACGTGAATGTGTCTGACGTGGGCTGTTCAGCACTGGGAAAAATGAAGCGGGAATGTGATTTTGATTTGAATGTGGAGGTATGTGATGAAGATAATGAAGTCGAGGATGATGCTGGAGGGGGTGTGCAAGAGGAAGTTATGGGAGCTGCTGATGAAGATGTACAAGAGGAAGTTAAGGGATTTGATGGAGATGTACAAGAGCAAGTTATGGGGTCTGATGGAGATGTACAAGAGCAAGTTATGGGGTCTGATGGAGATGTACAAGAGCAAGTTAAGGGATCTGATAGAGATGTACAAAGAGAAGTTAAGGAAGCTGATGGAGATGTACAAGAGGAAATTAAGGAAGCTGATGGAGGCGTGCAAGAGGAAATTAGGGAAGCTGATGGTGATGCTAATGGAGGTGTACAAGAGGAAGTTAAGGAAGCTGATGGAGGTTTACAAGAGGAACTTAGGGAAGCTGATGGTAGGGAGGGACAATCTGATATCGGTGATTTGTTTGCTGAGAGGGGACGAAGCCAAGAGGGTGAGGCAGATATTAATCAGAAACCTATAGAAGAAGATAGTGTTATTGGGAAGTTGAATGATATCACTAATGATATCAAGTTGAAGGTAATTCACGGTTCTCCTGAGTGTGGAGCCAAGGATTCTTTAAGTTTGATTGAAGGGAAGGAAGATGGCTTGCACAATGGAAATGTAGCAGCTATTGACTCACAGGGGGTGTCAAATGCAATTTCAGTTAAGGGTTGTGATTCTATGGAGGTACAGCAAGAGTATAATCCTTCTCAAACTGGTATTGGCATAATTCATGAACATCAAGCTGATCCAGGAAGTTCATGCAAACAAGTAAGCAGCAGGAGGAAGAGAAGAAAATTGTCTGATAAAATGGAAACCACCACAGGGACAGTTTTGCGGAGGAGTTCTCGCAGGGCATCTGCTAGACAACATGTTTCTAGCACCGTGGCTTTGGATGTGACATATGATCCATCGTTGTCCCTTGGGCTGGGTGCATTAGCCGAAGATAAACCAATAGTCTCTGGATCTGAGAAATTTGAACAGTGTGATGTTCTTCCGTTAAAGCTGCAGTTACCCCCTTCTTCTCAAAATTTGAATTTAGACAATATTCCTGTTCTTGAGTTATTTTCTATTTATGCCTGTTTAAGATCATTCAGTACTATATTAATTTTGAGTCCATTTGAGTTGGAGGATTTTGTAGCAGTGCTGAAGTGTGCAACTCCTAGTATATTATTTGACAGCATTCATGTTTCTATTTTGAAAACTCTAAGAAAACACTTGGAATACCTTTCTAATGATGGTTGCCAATCTGCATCCCTTTGCCTGAGGTATATTCTATTTCCTCTTCTCTTTAGTGATACTAGTCAATCTTATTTGGTTGTTTTTTATGTGTAATATATTCTATTCCCCATTTTTATTGCAGGAATCTTAACTGGGATATGCTGGACCTTGTTACATGGCCCATTTTCCTTGCCGAATACCTTCTAGTTCATGGTTTAGTTTTGAACTCTGGTTTTGATCTTAGCCACTTGATGTTCGTAAGTGATTATCACAAACAACCTGTATCAGTGAAGGTTCAGATTCTTCAGTGCCTCTGCGATGATATGATTGAAGCAGAAACAATAAGGTCAGAGCTTAACAGAAGATCATCAGTAACAGAGACTGATATGAACTTTGATCAGAATATGTATTTTGACATTTCCAAGAAAAGGAAGGCTCTTATGGATGTATCTGGTGGTTCTTGCTTGAGTGAGGAGATTGTTGATGACACAACTGATTGGAACAGTGATGAGTGCTGTCTCTGCAAGATGGATGGAAATTTAATATGCTGTGATGGTTGCCCTGCTGCATTCCATTCAAGGTGTGTCGGAGTTGCAAACGACCATCTGCCAGAAGGTGACTGGTATTGCCCAGAGTGTGCAATTGGCAGACGTAACCCTTGGATGAAACCACTGAAGTCACTTCGAGGAGCAGATCTGTTAGGAATTGATCTACATGGTCGTCTTTATTTTAACTGCTGTGGTTACCTGTTAGTGTAAGTGTATACTTATACCTTTCTTTCTGGTAAACTCACTTACAGTGCCTTTGCTGCCACTTTTCTGCTCATGCCTGTGCCAAATTCTCTTTAAAAGATTGAATGTAATTAATATATGAATAGTAATGCTTATGTTTGGGTATGTGTGTTGTGATCACTTTTATAAATCTACCTAAAATGGAAACGAAATGGATTCTAGAAGAGGGAGGCTTATTCATGGTTTGAGGCTAGTTACAAAGTTCTTTACTGAGAAATCCAATGGCTTCAAGTTGAAGTGTTAGCCCTGTTGCTAAATTGAAGTGCTCATTTTTAATGTCTATTCCGCAAGACAGCCTATTCTAAATAGGTGTAAATTTTCTCTAGTTAGTAAACCTAAGTCAACAGACAGTATTTGTGCAGGGTGTCGGTAAACCTAAGTCATCATGGGGCCAAGTCTGCCAAGCTGATTTACATATATATATATACATATATATTTAAATTTTCCATGTCCATGTGATCATTTTGTTGCACTGCCATGAACTGACTCTTCCCTATATTTTCATGTTCATGAATTGATTCTATGAATGATTCTATAAACATGCCAATTGTAGCACAATCATGAACAATACAAACTGTTCTTCATTTTGCTGCTTTTGAACATCTTGGTGTGTTCTCACTTTATTTGCATGTTGAAAATTTTGCAGGTCAGATTCATCTGACACGGGATCATTGTTCAATTATTACCACAGAAATGATCTTAATGTTGTAATTGAAGTACTAAAGTCTGCAGATACTCTCTATGCTGACATATTAACAGCCATCTATAATTATTGGGATATTGCTGTGAACATGAATGCAGGAGCTACTAACTTGAATGTCTTAAATCAGAGTGCCTGCAAAAACATGCATATGAAGGAAGAATATTCTGCTATAAGTGCATCCTTACCACCTTTTTCATCTTCAGAGACGTGCTTGAATGGGAATGAGTCTTATGATCATAGAAAGCTTGAAGGAAATTCAAATGTTGGATGTCATGTTCATCTTGGCCAAGAGTTTCCATTAGCTGGAAAGTGGATAGATTCGATGACAACAATAGAAAGCCCTTGTATTGCTTCTGAAGCTTCAGGTGAAACTACAGAATTGAGATCAAGCATTGAGAACCTTCAAACACATAGGCCCCATGATTTCAATAGATCTGATGAGTCCTTGAATCTGTCATCAGTAAAACACCGACCAGTTGGTGACTGTTCTCTGACATCTTCCAGCTTAGATTTGAGAGATGGAAAAGTCATATCAATTGCTGGTAAAGGTGATGCTCCAGAAGTTCCTTATGGGACTGACTACATAAACTATTACAGCTTTGCTCGAACAGCCTCTTTAATTGCGGAGGAGTTGATGTGCAAAACTCCTGAAAAAATAAACAAAAACGTTGAAATGTCTGAAGAAGACATAATTTCGGAGCAAGGAAAGGTCATCATGAAGAAATCTACAAACTTTTGTTGGCCAAGTATCCAAAACTTAAATGCAGATGCCCAAAAAGAAAAATGTGGTTGGTGCTTTTCTTGCAAAGGTCCATATGATGACAGGGATTGCCTGTTTAATGCTGTGGTAAGGCCTATTTGGGAAGTCTCTAAAAGTAATTTAATTGGGCTTCAACCTAGGAAGAACCAAAATGGTCATCTAAGAGATGTCATTAGCCAAAGTCTCTCCCTTGAGGATCGTTTAGGCGGGCTTCTGTCAGGTCCATGGTTGAATCCCCATCACAGTAAGCTTTGGCGTAAAGATCTTCTGAAGGCATCTGATGTTGCTTCTGTTAAACATTTATTGCTCATGGTATGGATACGCTCTGTCACTGTTTCTCATAGTCAATTTAATTTGTGGCATTATTATTATGAATGGTTAATAGTTAATGCCTTGGTTATGAAACTATAAGTTATGACTTATGAGAAGCCTCTTTGATTTTGAAGTTCAACTCAAATCTTATTTTAGAGGGTTAAGGTGATTTACATAAACTGTTTTGATGATTACGGATTAGTTGCAATTACTTGAACATAGAAAACTATTTTTTATTCATGTCAATTACCATATCAGTGTAGAATTCTTGGTGGTAGACTGCTAGGTAATGAAATCCCTTTTTGAAGAGCTGCTGTGCTTGCTAACTTCTCTTTAGTGTATAGCTTCAATTGTGTGATTAGATTAGACAATTTAATTCAGACTAAATTGAGGTTTCTTTTATCACCATTCATTCATGCATGGTTGTCAATTTTGAGACCTTACCTAGGTTTTATAAGGGATGCTGAGGATTGAATTACAGATCCTGCTAGTAAGACCTATGAAAGTAAAAGGTTCAGCTCACCTTCAGTTCTTTAGTCTCCAGTTTCCAGCAATTCTAGGTGGTAGTGCGCCTCAGTCAGATACCAGCTGATTAATATAGGATAGCTGTGGGTTTAGGCTGAAATTAGAGTTTGAGTGCTATTGAAGAGTAGAAAGGTGGGGAATTGTTAGCTTAGGGTTTGTGTATGATGGAAGGGGTATTCTGAAGGCAGTAGGATGGGCTTATAAGATTGTCTCTGTAGGTTCATCGAGCCCTTAGTTGTGAATAGGGAATTGCACACCATTGCGAGGAGGGTCCATAGCGCACATAGCGCATGGCAATTTGAAAACATTGTGCACATTGCATAAAACATAAATTGTATCACATATTACATATATTACTGGTCCTGACTTTTATAGTATTTCTATGCTGGATCAGTACTTGAGGTATTGCACTTCCACTTCCACAAGTGGGTTGTGTTTGTGTACTACTAGTCATGTTGATATTGATCACAAGCTAAGCTTAATTGAAATTAAAAAGACCAGACAAATTGGCATAAAAAAATTCAATAGAAAAAAAAAAAAAAATCATGGGTGATGAATTGGTAGAGGGAACTGCTGAAAACTATCAGGAAGGAAAAAAATAAAAATAAAGAAAGCATAATGTCATGGTTGGCTGGGACTTGAAAAGAATTAGGAAGAAAAAAAGAAAAGGCTGGGACTTGAAGAGAATTAGGAAGAAAAAAAAAAAAAAAAAAAAACTTATGCAAACAGGATGCTGGAAGCTTGGAACTCGGCTGTGAACCTTGAAGGTGCGTGTGCTGGTGGCTGGGACTGAGGCAGAAAACGCCGACTAAAGGTTTTGTTTGCTAGGGTTGGAAGATAAGAGAGGAAAACTAAGTTAAACAAGATTCCCTGCCGTTTTGTCAATTGTGCAGATTGTGCAACCTATCGCAATAGCAATATTGCGACAAATTGCAGCGTGTGTATAGCTCCCCCACAATGCAATTCAATCTTATTGTGTCCTCTGTGTGTTCTGCTGCACAATGCACAATAGCGAGCGCAATAGCATGCTAATAACAAGTATGATCAAGCCCAAATTTCATATATAGATTAATGCCAAATCAGGGCAAGGTGGTCTTCTCAACTTGAAAATATAGATTTGTATCTCTTTATACATATATGGTGTTTGTGTGCATTCATATTTTCGTGGAAATATTAGCTTGGGAACTGGGAAGTTTTATGCTTTTTTTATTATTGAAGCTGAAGATGACAATATTGCAAAATGACTTCTTCTCTGGCTTGCTTGCCACAAAAAAATTATTTTGTAGTTACCTGCGGTCATCTGGGTTCTGGGACTACCTTTTCCTTTTGAGCAAATAAAGTACCTTTAAATTTTGCTATGTTAATGTCTTTGACACTTGGGCTAATATGTTATTCTGCAGTTAGAGTTCAATTTGCAACGTCGCGCACTTTCAGCTGATTGGTTAAAACATGTGGATTCTGTTGTTACCATGGGTTCAGCTTCTCATATTGTGGTCAGTTCATCACGCACATCCTCAAGGCTTGGTATTGGAAGGAAAAGGGCTAGATATTCGGATATTGAGTCCAACTCCTCTTCAAATACTACCAGTGGTTTGGGAATATATTGGTGGAGAGGTGGTAGGGTTTCCCGTCATTTGTTTAATTGGAAGGTTTTGCCACGCCCCTTGGCTGCAAAGGCTGCTAGACAAGGTCTACAAATTGTTTAGTCTTGTAGAGAGTGATAATATTACTGTTAATTCATCTTAATCAGTTTTCTGAATTTGTTTTTAAGTTTAAAATTCTGCAGCGGGGTGTACAAAGATTTCTGGTATATTATATCCAGAAAATTCAGATTTTGCGAGGAGGAGCAAATATGTTGCTTGGCGAGCTAGTGTGGAGACATCAACAAGTGTTGAGCAGCTTGCTCTCCAGGTATGTTCACTTGATGTGCTAACTGCTCATGGCACCTGATTTTGATGATGGCATTAAATGCAGCTATGTCCTGTTACAATTCATAATGAGTTCATACTGATGAGGATTATTTGATTGTCATGATTTGGCTTGTCCCTTGTCATCTAAATTCCCTTAAACTCTGACATACTTTCAGGTTAGAGAGCTTGATTCTAACATTAGGTGGAACGACATTGAGAATACCCATCCTCTATGTGTGTTGGACAAGGAATCCAGAAAATCAATCAGGCTGTTCAAAAAGGCAATTGTTCGCAGGAAGCACACTGAAGGGGAATCTGTAAAATATCTTCTTGATTTCGGGAAAAGAAGGGCTATTCCTGATATTGTTATTCGACATGGTTCTTTGTTGGAACAACCGTCTAGTGAGAGGAAGAAATATTGGCTGGATGAGTCTCATGTTCCCTTGCATCTTCTAAAAAACTTTGAGGAAAAAAGAATTGCCCGCAAGTCCAATGGAACGAAATCAGAAAAATCTCTTCAAATTGATAGAGGAAAAAACATGTTTCCTCGTCAAAGGGGACTTTCATATTTGTTTTCTAGATTGGAAAAATTGGATTATCAACAATGTGGACAGTGCAACAGAGATGTTCCAATCAGGTATTTGAAGTATTGTTTTTTGTCTAATTGTGTATTTTGACATGGCTCCCTTACTGTAAAATATCTAGAGTAAATTTTGATTGGTTGAGAAAATGAAGAAAACACGTGAAAGCATCCATGCATGGATTAGGAAAAAAAAATGTAAATTTGAAAATTTTTACTCAGCAAAGAAAAATTGGATACATGAGACTAGATATGTGCAAAAAATTCATAGACTGCAGTGTGATATGCATTAGGAAATAGTTTGGGGGTCAGTTAGGAACAATACATTTCCTCTATTCCTGTACTTTGATGTGAATGTTACTTTTCAAGTCCTATCTAATATTTTGTGCTAATAAGTAATAGATGGATGATTAACATATGCGATGGTGTTATAAATTTGCTAGTGTTATAGCTCCTGCAGTTGTTATCGTTTCAGTGGAGGGTGTTAGTATTTTAATGCTGAATGCTTTGACTTTTCAGTCCTTTAAACAAAATTATTACTGCTTTACTAGGAATCTTTATGTGAAGATTACTTAGCAGTATGAATAATTTTTTTTCTCCTTTCTTGGGATCTTTGTGTCAAGAGTTACTTGGCTTTTTGATAGAATAAACCATTTAAAAGCACTTTATTAAATATTTTTTATTTCTTTCATAGTGTATGTTCAGTAATCACATAACTGTAATACAATTCTTGAATTGTATCTAGGATTCTTAAATGCCAGCGTAGTTCTTTATGTTTGTCTTGGGTGTTCAAAGTCCAATTTTATAAGTTCAGAGTCTTGTATTGGAGAGCACTGATTATCCTTTCTCTGTTTACTTGTCAATTTGTTTGAAAGGTTAAGTAATATATATATATATATATATATATATATATATATATATATATATATATATATATATATATATATATATATATATATATATATATATATATTTATATTTCTTATGTACATAATCTGTGATTCTATTAATAAATTTTGGTTGTTGTCTTTAAAAATTTGCAGTGAAGCTGTGACCTGCCAAATTTGCAAAGGTGTGTATTTGTCTTTGATGTCCCATGTATTTTTTCAAATTAATTTTGATTCGGGTGAGCTATAGTTTATTAAGAAGATTCATTTATTTGATCTGGTAAAAAACTATGATCTCAGTTCATGTTACAAGTCATCTTTACAGACTTAGCTCTTTTCTTGTCATAATTCCTGAGAACATTCTATAATCTTTATTGCTATATTTTGTTTGGCTTGGATTTCAAGGTCTTGTTACTTATTCTTCTATCTATTTTTTTTTTCTTCTATATAAAGCATTGTATTGAGAACCGGACTGATAAAAAATGATATGACAAGTCAAAATATTTCATACAACACCAATAATTTCTTTTTATATAATATATTTAGGCAAAAAATAAAGTGTATTAAAAAACTTTATTTTCAATCAATTTAAAGTCTTTTAAATTATTTAGATTTAGAAGTTTTAATGTTTATTATATATATTAACTAAATTTTTTTGCTTTATTTATCTAATAAAAAGTTTGTTTTAGTTAAATGGTTTCCTTTTGCATTAAGAAGCATTATTTGTACATTGTAAATAAAATTCAAAATAATGATTTTTTTTTTTTTAAAAAAAAGAAAGTTTATTCAACTGGTTGAACTGTGGCCGGCTCAGCCGGTTCAAGACCTTTTTTTTTAACACTGATTTTTGCATGTTGATTGGACCATTCTAAGAACCAGTTCACACTCTGACCTATTGAACCGGCCAGTCTGGTCTGGTCCTTGGAATGCTGAAATAAAGCTTTCAATGAACCTTTATTTATTTATTTTTTGACGGTCTCAATGATCCTTTATTAAAGTGGCATTTTCATTAATTTTCTTTCCTTTCTCTGATGTATTAATCTGTTTTGTTTTTAATAGTTGATCTTATGATTGAGATTAGTTTTTTCTTACCATCATCAACTAATGACTGGAATAGCTTATCAACTTTCATTTTGTCCATGCAATATGACCATCCTGCTAATTGTTTGTCTGGTACAGGAATTGTGTTTCAGCCCTCGAACTGTCAATAAGCAAACCAAAAAAAGAAAAAAAATAGCAAATAACAAATGAACACTGTCAAAACAACAAGGAGAAGAACTAGAGTAAAATTGAGTCAGGAACTGAAACTGAAAATTTATTCATTGAAAGAATAAATTCATGCAGACAAGGAAAAGAATAGAACAAGTAGAGGAGAATAAGATATTCTCCTGGACCAAAGGAAAAGTGTAGAATAATAAGAAAACACATCAGCTCAATAAGGCTATCCAGTTACTGTTGAAAACTTCCTTGAAAATGCCATTGGCATGGAACCAAAAAGTGGCCCCCATAAACAATCGTGTCCAAAATTAACCCTTAGGTCAATGATGTATCCTAAGAAATACGGGTTCCATCCAAATACACAAAATAACTTCATAAGGAGGACACTGCCAAAAAATTAATTTCTAATTAGAAGTGATGGATCGCAATTTGCAGTCAACACTTATGCAGGACATGAAATCATTTTCTAATTATTAGTGATGTTGCAAGTTAGGCTTTGTCTATATTGAGGTAGCCATGCTGAATTGTATAGGATAATCCCTCCAGCTAGCATACCATTACTATCTGACCTATATTGTTATCAGTGGCTAATTCTGCCATAATTAAATAGTTTGATTATTTGACTAAACCCTTTTTTTTTTTTTTTTTGGGATTCTATTAATTAGATGAGATATAGCATTGTGAGACCTTTTAAAAGTGTGGCTAGTAATTTTTTTAAGGGATGCTTTTTTCGATATTTGATAATCTGATGTTTGTAATGACTTATGAACTTTACTTCTACATCAATATCTGATAAGTATAATTCACAGGATATTTCCATAAGAGGCATGTTAGGGGATCTGGTGGTACAGTTGCTACCAACTACACATATTCATGTCGTAGATGCCAGGAGGGGATGCATGTAAAGACCAATGCTAAAAGAAGGAAAGTTGACCCAAAATTAGGAAAGGTTCAATCCCAAAAATGTAAAAGGTCCACTTCACTATGTAGATCAGCGAAAGGTCGAGCCAATCAAAAGTCATTAAGCAAGGGGCGTCAAGTAAAATCTAGAAATAAGAAAAGTGTCCCAAGTGTGCCACTTCGCCGTTCTGCTAGGAATGCTAAATGCTTGTCTTTGCAAAATAAAAGGAAGGTGGGACGCAAAAAGGGGAAGAAAAGTAAACCCAAGAAGGTGACACCTAGAAAGCCCAAGGAAAATACTGCTCAATGTAAGAAGTCTACAGTAAATGCTCTGTGTAAGAAACGGACGCATGTCTATAACAGCTACTGGTTGAATGGTCTTCGGTTGTCTAGAAAGCCAAATGATGAACGAGTGGTACTGTTTGGCAAGAAAAAACATCTTGCACCATGTGAAGATTTTTCTGGCACCCTTGATCATCCTAAATGCCAGATTTGTTGTGGAGATGGGTGTGCTTTAAACTATATTGCGTGTGAAATCTGTGGAGGTAACTACTTCCTCTTATTTTCTTTTTGGTTGGCATGGATACTGTTTGTATGTTGCAGCATTAGGTATCCTGCCCCGTTTTGCTACATTCACCAATTTGAACTTGTATGCTATTGTGCAGAGTGGTTTCATGGGGATGCTTTTGGGCTTACTATAGAGAATGCCAGACAACTTATTGGATTTAGGTGTCATGTCTGTCGTGATAGAGCAGCTCCAATCTGCCCCCATATGAAGAGAGATGCATTGTCTCCTGCTGAAAGCAACTCTGCAATTGAGTGCACAGAGGAATTATCTAATCCTGTTCCACCTCAACCTTTGAGTGAGGTATACTTGAAATCACCTTTTAAATCCAAATGGTTGTTTAATGCAGAGTGAAATGATTAACGGTCAATGAGCAGATCAGGATGTTAAATTAACACTTATGTAAATGTTTGTAATATAGTATCAATTTTAATTTTTTTTAATGACAATGCCTTCAACTGTCCCAATGGGATCATGTGATCCATGTAGCAGAGCTCACTTAATGGGATAAGTGTTGTAATGCCTTGAACTGTGTGGTAGAAGGTTTTTGAAAAGTAAACATTGTGTTAGTGGCTCCATTATTATCGAATGATATTTTTTGGAGGAATTGATGTCTAAAGCTTTATTCTTTGTGGAATTACATGCTGAAGTCAATATCTCTGTCTCTGTTTGTTTTGGTTTCAACTACACAAAATGCTGCAACTATTTTCTCTCTCTTTTTTTCTTTTCTTTCTTTATTTATTTTTAAATTCAAAATCCAAAGAAAAACCTGTTTCATGTGTACTTGCTATTGAAATTAACTTTTCTCTACTTAGGATTTGATGCCTGTGTGATACTCTAATACTTGGGTAGTATTTGACTCTCCTAACCCCGTTATGTCTGTGTTTTATGTGGCATAGTGATTTGGATAGATAATAGTCTAACTGCTGGGAAAGCATTCTGTTTCGCTCTGGCCGTTCTGCTTTTAAGAGAAGCTCATCTCTTTAATTGAAGATTTAGAGTTAGCTGTCCAACATTTCTTCTTAGGATGTGGAATTGGTGTTATTTTGTTTTCTCTTCCCCATCTTTTGTTGGAGACAACGGATACCCTGATCTAGTTTTTATATTGATTTCACAATAGATAATTGAAGGGATTGTTTGTTTTTTGTTTTTCTTTTTTAACTTGTCATTGCAGATCCCATGCAATTAAGTACTCTTGGCATTCAGGGATGAATTCTTCAGTGTGCTTGGGGTTGTTATACATTTCTGTTTGTGGAAAGATGCTTATTGAGACCGGTATTTTATTATTTAAATGGTTTACAAGAATTGGGTCTACAATCTTCAAGGGGAGATTTTCACTTCTCTCTATAGGAGAGATGATTGAGTTAACTGAAAAGTGGTATACAGTAGTAGATGAGGAGCCTTCTAGTGTAACAAAGAGTTTGCCTCAGGAAGTAAGGGACTGAGAATGATTGCATTGATTCGAGAATCAGCAAGTAAGAAGTGGTACTCCCTTATCTCTTTTCAAAGATAAAGTTACTTGTGTCATAGAAACAGGATGTGGGTTGCTTGTATTGAGTGCATAGATACAGACTCTGTATCATCTATTGGCAAATAGCTTCTATGTTGGTTGTTCATTTTATCCAACTTGCTAATATTTTCTTAGACTTTATTCATTATAGATGCCCAGTTTGTGCAAAACTCTCATGGTTCTGTCGTTTCAATGCAGGTTTGCTGATTTCCATTGAAATAATATTGGAAGGAAACCAGATGCCAACATCCTGTAGGGTAATTTTTTCTCCCTGCAGGAGGTTAGTGGTCCACGTTAAAGGTCTTAACTTCACTGTTGGATTGTGATCACTAGATGAAGAATGGGAAATGGTTGAATGATCAATCTGTAGCTCTGACATCTTCTATTGTGCAACTAATTCTGAAGGAAAGAAGATTAATAACAAAAAGCATAAGAAAACTACAACTACAGTCAGGACAACCTTAGAGGGTTCATACATTAATTTCATTCATGATTGTTATCCTAACCCATCTCTGTATTCATTCTATGTAGCATTCTTTCATGTAGGTCACTCAAATGATTACCTTAATGTCTTTTGAAATTAACCCTTTTGAGGTATATAAATGATAGCAGGTCTTAGCAAAGATATTGAGGTGTTTATCATCTACTTGTACTGTGTTTATAGTCCTTTTTGCCTTGTTGGCTTCCTGGTGTATTCACTAATATGCTGTGTTGAGTTCTTTTTAACGTGATTCATTTAATGTTTTATTTATTTATTTGGGTAAAAATTCACTCAATGTTTTGATTTTGAGTGAAGTTGAATGAGCAGTCCACAGTTCATTTTGACCTGAATGAGTTTTTTTTTTTTTTTTTTATCAAAAATAAACTTGAACTTAAGAATTTTAACTTGGAGAGGGTGAAGTGGGTTCAAACCCGGATGAGGCAATAAAAGAGACCATGGCAGTTGAAAAAGGGAACAATCTTATCACAGTTTTGCTAATTTATTTTGTATTTTGCAATGTTAAGTATTAAATGTTTGCAACTTTATTTTTAATTAATACAGTATGTAACATTATTTTATTATATTTTAATCAATTATGAAATAATATTTAAGACAGGACGTGATATAAGAGATTTTGTCTTGAAAAGTTTGCACAGTGTTGTCCCCTTCAACTCCTGATCTTGCTTAAATTTACTGTTGTAGTTTTTGTTGCAATAGATACTAAATTAGATTAGTAGTCTTCACCCTATCAAAAACTATATTTTGGATTTCTGTATTTGCCGTTCTTTCCTCTTCTGTTGGATTTTTTGTTTTCCCCCCCTAGATTCTGAATCATTTGCCACTTGATTTAGAGCGTACAAAGTCGTGTACTTTGGATGTACAGGATTGAATGATTTGTAAAGGAAAAATTGCGTGTGTTTGGCCAAGCCTTAGAAAGTGCTTCTTTAGACATTGTATTTCTTTACACTTTGTTGAATAGTACACCATGACAAACACAAATAATTTTTTGGGTGATTCTGATATTTCTATCAAGATTAAGGACGAGTCTCTTTCTCATATATGTAAGGAACAAGGGCTATTTTGATAATCTTACATCCTGTTTAATCTCTAAATGTCATATAGATTAAATTATTCTCGTTCATTATGTTTTTAAGGACTTATAAAATAGTTTACTATTGGGCCAAAGAAGGTTGGTATTGGCAATGACCAGAGTCTTGTCCCAGAGACATAGGGCCATTTCTATATAAAAAAACCTTAAAACACATTCTAAGCCATAAATAACTATTAAATAGTTATTAAATGCTCTATAATATTCTTATTAATTACATAAAAAATTCGTTAATTAGTTACTGACATAAGTAATAGGTGTGTATTTAATAAGTAGTTACTATTTATTATTGACCAATAGTATAATCTTATGTCTATAATGACATAGAACGACACTTTATGAGACAAGAGTCATTGTTTTTTTTTATTAGGTTTAATTTTTGAATCAGTTGTGGTTATTAATACTGTTTGAAGCTTCACTTGCTCTTCTTTTATTGGTCTCAAGACTATCTTTACAAGTTACATATGCTAATTGGTGATTACGTAGATGAATAACAAGGACTCTCCTTGTTCATATCATAACATAGCATTTCTATGCATGTGTGTAAATTGTCTCTAACTAAGTGGATGTTATGTTAGAGATATATTTAATTTAATTTAATTATTTAAGGAGGGATAATTTGGTAATTATGACTCCCATTAGTTGACAGACCATATATATGGTTAATGCCCAAGGAGGTTTCGGGCCTAGATATTACACATGTACTCTGGCCATCTGGGTGCACCCCATGGGTTTGACAGTGCAACTAGGGGATTTCTTTTATCACCCTCAGAATTGCTATTCTCACACTCCAAACCCTTTACTTTTCAATACAAACTAACACTTTTACCCTTATGTAACTAAATAATCTGTAATTTTATGTTATTATGTATTATATTTTAATTTTTTGAATTATAAATAATCTATAACTGTCACCAACAAATTTATGCTTTTATCCTTGATAATTTTTTTTTTTTTTGATACTTCCACAAATGTGCTTCTTTAATCTGGTGCAATTTTCCAGATTTTCACCTAATTTCATAATTAGAAAACATATGGTAACTTCATATTTAGATTTTCTTCATTTGCAGATTTTAAATTTTCTTATGTAATAAGGGTAAAAATTGCTTCCCATGTAAGATTTAGGGTAAAAATATTTGTGTATAGCTTGAAGATTTTTATTCCAGCCCAATTTAGTCAATAAGAAGTGGTCTGTCAATTGTTAAAGGATACCATATTTTGTTTTTGTGCCTGCCTCCTGCAACAATCTCACTAAGTGTTGTTGGTAAAAGTTCATACAGAGCACATACTAGAGCAATGAAAGTTTTCCTTGGAAAGATCAAAAAGATCATCGTTTTTGTCAATAAAAAACTCAGCTTGCGTGTGATAATTTTCTCAGTAGGCTCTATCTTCTGATCAGCCATAAAGCCCATAACTAACAGCAAGCATATCAGAAAAGTCGTTTGTTTAGTTTCTTTCCCCTAGGAAAGCTCTCTATGTTTAAACAGTTAATTACCAAGTTGTCTTTAAAAATTACTAGGCAGTGAAAAAGATGAAATCTTGAAACCAATCAGCATCTATCAAAGCATCAGGCATATATACTAAAAATTCCTTGCATTATTTAGTCTGGTGACCATATAGATTGGTCTAACTCTCATGACCTATGTTTAGCAACTATCTTTTATTTTGAAGATGCTTTCACGTCTGAATAAATTAAGCAGAGGAATTAAGGTATCTTCAAGCAGTTCTCTAACACGTGGTCTGACTCAGAAATATGCCTTTTGCTATAAAGAAAATCCAAAGATGAGATTTTGACAATGAAATAGCCTTCTTCTTTTTTCTTTTTAAATATCTATCTGTGCTTTCTTTGGATAACTGCTGGAGAAAGCTTAAGGCTGTTAAAGCAGCTGTCTCTGCTGGTATGCTTCACATAGCACATTATGAAAATACAGAGATTCGCATTAGAGAACAAAGACAGAGGATCACTTTCTGTTTAAACAAGTGTTTCGAGTTAAAGCTAATAACAGATCATCATACATTTTTTCCCATGTGAAAAAAATAATCTACGTTGTATTATGAACGTATTGTAGGCTATATAGGGAAGCATCTGCCACTTTTGCTGCAAAAACCCTTTCTCTTTAGTCTTTGCTTTTAGAGCTCCTAGTTTTCAGTGTTCCTTCAACAAAATCAAAATCATGATCACCTTTCTAATGGGTGACCACTCTCTTCTCTGCAATTCCTATGACAGAAGAAGCATGCAGATTGGTATTCTTTTCGGGCAAATATTTATTTATGTATATAGCCAGGAAAGATTCTTTCCCATGATAGTGCAATGAAAATTACATCACAGATTCTTTTCCATAAAACTATTATGTATTATTTTACTTTTTGCTCTAAATATTATTGCTTAGAAGTTAGAAACTTTGAACTCTGCAGCCTACAGCACCTTGAAGAATAAATATGCATTGCTTGGCCGTTTAAAATTTGCAGATTGATACTACTACTTCTCATTCAATCTCAATACAGTAGAACAACCACAATTTATACATGCATTTCTGTTTAAAGATTCTTCTATCTTAAATTTCTAAAACAATATACCATGCTTCTTAACGAAGTGTCACTCTGTTGCTTCCTTTATTTTTCTTGAAAAGAATAAAAGAAAGAAAATCGAAGTTCGGTAGAGCTATCTTGATATTAGAATGCAAGAAGTACCTGTGAAACTAGAAAGTTTGATACCCTCTCCAGTGTCTGACATTAAAATCTTAATTTTTTTCTCATTGCTTGTCATCCATGTCAAATCAGGAAGATATAAATAGGACCAAAGATGTCGTCCCCGACAAAAGGGATTGCTTTGGTAGAAAGAATAAAAGGACAAGATTTATCAGCCAAGCAATGGAATTTGAAATAGTAACAGGTGGTGGTATCCTTAACAAGGAAAACAGTCTAGTTTTAGTATTCTATATATATGTTAAGTTTATTAATGTGTTAAGGAGTTCCAATGATATTCTCATATAACACAATTACCTATTGATCAACATAGAGAAGACTGTTATTTTTTTGATTGATTAAAATAAATTTTCTTATGCTTATGAAGTAATCAGGTTGCATGTGAATTATGCAGAAAAGAAAAATAGTTTACCATAATTAGTAATAAACGGTGGCGTAGGAGAACCGAAAGACCATTTGAAGTGGAAGGAAACAGTGTTTCTCTAGTTTACCCGGGAAAATTCCTTGAGAACTCAGACCACAAAGGAAGCAACAGCAAAATAAATTCATCCAGGTTACTAATTTGCACTCCTATCCCAATCCCATGCGTGCATTATCCGCACTTTCTTTCCCCTCTTTCTCTCTTTTTCTGCTAGCTGTAGTTTTCTCTCTCTAAATCCGTTTTTTTTTTCCTATTTGATTCTCGGTAATCAACCGTTACTTGATATTCTCTGCTTCATCAGATTCCCACCCCGCCCTCCCAGAACCTATCTTTCTGCCATTGTCTACTTTCTCTTCATTGCTTTCCAAGCCAAGAATCTCTCTCTACCACTTCCTCATAGATTCCTCCCTCTCACACCCACCCCCACCTCTTTCTTTCCATCCACTATTAACGATGTCTAGTCGCCCAAATTTTCCTACTCTTGTTCCTCTCTCTCCAACTCCTTATTTTCTCTCTCCGTCATTTTCATTTTTCGTGCTTCCTTTTCGTTCCTTCCTTGCTCACATTAGCCTGTACATATCTTTTTCTATCGTTATGGCTCCACCGGAAATCAATCATCTTTCTCACCCATGTATATATGGTAAAGTCTCTGTTTATCTCCCTATTTCATCAAACTTGGAGCTTAATGTTCTCAGCTGTTTCTACTGTAAAACAACTTTTTCTTCCATGCGTGCGAGACAAGCATGGCCCAAATAGATTTTTCAGTATTAAAAATTACTTATCTTGCTAAAGTTTGAACCTTGAAGTTTCCTTTGTTGATTTTGTTAAATGGGTATTCTCATTTTACTTCATATATGATTTAAAAGATAATTTATTATAAGATTCTATCACTGAGTTGATATCCGGACTTCGATTTTAATTCTGACTTCCTCAGCATAATTCGCAGGAGATTTTGTTTCTTCACACTCAGAGAGAAAGTCTCCCTTTACGAAATGGTTGAGTAAGTTTTTCAAAAGTTGGTCCAATAGAGGAAGGGGAGGTCGTCATCTTCAACCTTCTGCAGATGAAAACATGTTTTGGCCTGCTCCAACTAGATCTTTGGTAAACAAAATTGCTGACATCCTGTTTTATTTCAATGATAAAATTATGTTTTGACTTAAATTTTTCCTTTACATAATTGGGGAATAAGATTTTGTTGAATAGTTTTCCTGATGTGAACAGGGTGACGGTGCTAGAGCTCAGAAGGATAAAGAGGATCTGGACCGTGCTATTGCACTTTCATTAGGCGAAGATTTAAAGAGACCAAAAGGTGTGTGCTTAACTTTCAAATATGTAGTTCTCTTTGTTCATCATGCTCTTCTGCATCAAAGATAAAATATCTTCTTTCCATCAGATCATCAAGGATATAGATGGGGAACAGACCCTGATGAAGCAACGGCACCTCAGGATAGCTTAAACCCACCTTCAAATCGTCCATATGTCCCTACACCATTTTATCCTACTGGATACAGGTAAAATCCTTGCTTTCTTAATTCTTGAATCTGATGTGAGCATGCCAAGTATCCAGTTTTATTCCAATTTGGTCTCGCATAGCATGGTTGGTGAAGTTTATCACTGGCTATTGCATGGTTGGTGAAGTTTATCACTGGCTATTGCTATTCAAAATCACCCTTTTTCTTTTCTCCATTCCAGTTGATTTCAGAAATTGCATTACAAATGTCATGTACTCTTCCCGGTTTACTAAAATTGATGTAAAGTTGGTTTTGTTCTAAGACGATGAACTCTTTGCACATATATGTAAATTGTGTGATATGTGAAATCAAAAATCATTTCAGGGGAAGATTAATATTTGTTATCAATGTTAATGTACGTTGCATAATCAAATCTTGTTTTATTTTGAATGATCAAATAATTTGGATAATTACCGAGAATGTAATGAAAGCAATCCGTCCGTAGATGATGGTCTATGTGATTCATTTCAACAAATACCTATGCTAAAGGAACCAGATTATTTTCAATACCAATCTAAACTAATATTGCTAAGTAGCCACCTAACTTGATTCTCTAATTTATGAAAAAAATGCTCACCCATGATGTGAAAGAAGAAAAAAAAAATGAAATAGAAACCAAAGGTCAACCTCTCTGATTGTCAATTATTCTATTTATATGTCCAAGCGATTAAAAGTTCAGGGTTTTTTGGTCTATTTTACGACTGATCATGTGCATTTTGCCACTGAGAAGCAGAATATGTGGTGGCTGCAACCAGGCAATACTCTACGGAAATTGTTTGGGATGCATGGATGCTTATTTTCATCCGGACTGCTTTTGCTGTCATTCTTGTCGTTATCCCATTACGGAACGTGAGGTAGTTTGATCCTCTTGAGACTTGGAATATGTCAATGTACACAGGCACGGCTTGCACATGCGCACACACACACACAAAAGTATGAGTCTTCAAACTTCTTTCTCATCTATCTCTTACTGCTTTCTTTTCTGTTGATGCAAGTTTTCTTTGTCAGGGAGAAATCCATATCACAAGTCCTGTTTCAAGGAGTTAACGCACCCAAGATGTGAAGTTTGCCACCAATTTGTAAGATTAGTCTGCCTCTAAATATTCAAACTATTCTGCTTGTGTCATTGTTTCTTTGTCTCTTACTTCTAGATATGATAATCGGTTTTCTAAAATGAAATGCTAGACTAACAGTTATTCATATGTTAAAGGCCCTTTTGGGTCTGATATAACATGCATACTTGTGTTATAAAAGGATCTAAGTGATAATCTTATCACCTCTACGGCTGATGACAAGTAATATTCATGCCTGCGATACTGTATTTCACTTTCAGATTCCTATAAATGCTGCTGGCTTGATTGAGTATAGGTGTCATCCTTTTTGGTCTCAAAAGTATTGTCCGTCACATGAATATGATGATACTGCTCGATGCTGTAGTTGTGAAAGATTGGAGGTACTCATATAGAAAGTGTTCTAAAATGTTGAATTATTAGTTTTCTAAATGGATAAAGAAGATTTTACTGACACCGTCTAATCTCTTATTCTTTATCTTCTTCAAGTCTTGGAATTCCAGATATTGTAGTCTGGAAGATGGACGGAGTTTATGCTTAGAGTGCATGGAATCTGCTATAACGGATACCGGTGAATGTCAACCTCTTTACCATGCCATCAGAGATTTTTATGAAGGAATGAATATGAAGATAAATCAACAAATTCCTATGCTTCTGGTTCAGAGAGAAGCACTCAATGACGCTATTGTTGGGGAGAAGAATGTAATGAATGGACCATTCCTTGGCTTTTTTGTCAACTCAATACCGTAATTCCTCTTACTCTGAATTGTCTTGTGCTAGGGTTTACATCACATGCCGGAGACAAGGGGCCTATGCCTTTCTGAAGAGCAAACTGTCACTAGTGTATGATTTTTTACTTTTCATTTCTCTGATTGTAATATGGAAGTTACAAACCACTATGTCTAATTTCTGGTTCTATTTTGTTGCAGGTACATGGAAAGCCAAGAAGTGGAAGCCGCCGACTACTAGTACTGAGAGCTCAACCGCAAAAGCTCATTAGAAGATGTGAAGTTACAGCCATACTTGTTCTCTACGGTCTTCCAAGGTAAATAAACAGTGGAAAAGTTGTGTTTTGTTCTCCTCCAATCGCAGCTGGTTTCTCTGAACCTGGAATTCAACACTTGTCTGAATCATTTTGTGCTGATGTTTTGTCTTTGGGATACAGATTGCTAACAGGTGCTATCCTTGCCCATGAGTTGATGCATGGTTGGTTACGCCTCAAGGGTAATGATTGTTCGTATTGATCCTTTTTTGGGATTCAGCTCCTCAGCATTCTAAAATTTGATCCTTGTTTGTCCTAAACGATGCAGGTTTCCGCAACCTTGATCCTGAAGTAGAAGAAGGTATCTGTCAGGTTCTGTCTCATTTGTGGCTTGGTTCTGAAGTGAGGCCAAGCGTTTCAGACATGCCATCATCAGCAGCTTCTTCTTCCTCCATCATCTACACATCATCGAAGAAAGGTGATAGGTCTGATGTTGAAAATAAACTGGGTGAATTTTTTTTGCACCAGATTGCTAATGATTCTTCCCCAGCTTATGGGGGTGGCTTTAGAGCTGCTATTGCAGCTGTCAATAAATATGGTTTACGTAGTACTCTTGACCATATTCGTTATACTGGTAAATTCCCACTATAGGTACAAGTTCACTAAGGTTGTCTGTATTCATCAAGTCTTTGGTCCAGAATTGCTCCAAGCTTAAGATGGAGGCTTAAAAAGCTTCCGCCCCACTATTTTATTGGGGTTCTAAGAGGGTGTACCACTCCAGATTGACCAATAATGTGGCTTCCTTGTTCATCATATATGAGATTTTTTTTTTTTTTTTTAAATGTATTCTGGAGAAAAAGCATATCTTCTTTAATATTCCCTCGTTAATTAAGAAGGAAACATGAGATGCATAATCACTTACTTTACATGGTTCATGACTTGTCCTGCAGTTATCATATTCTGTCTAAACAAAGAAAAAGCTGCATCCTTTTTCAAGACGCAAAGAATATGTATGTTACTGTAATCAGGAATTTGTAATGTTGGAGAAATAAGGGAAAATGAACTTGGAAGGTTTTGAATTGTTCCTCTGACTTAAATTTGTTCTAGTTTCTTCTTCTCCCATTACTATGTGAAATTGTAAGAATTTATTAGAGATACTGGATAGAGTGTGTTATGTGTACACTTACCAGTTTATACTCACTTTTACATTTTATTTTATTTTTTATGTTTATTTTATTTTTAGTTTACCATACAAATAACTATTATATGTAGGGTGTACAATTAAATATACACAAACAATTGTGCAATTAGTATTTTTTACTTGGATATGAAAATTTGGTTTCAACTTGTCCAATCTAATTTATTTAAGCCAATAATTAATAGCAATTTCTTTTCTTTTATTTGAAAACAATAATACTTTTAACAAGCAAAGAAATACAAGTTTAGATTAGTGAAGGCATATATGAAATTGTTTTAACTTGATAAGATATTTTAGCTTCAGATTCAAGTATTAAGAAATTTGATAAAAATAATTTATTTGTTCTTTGTAACTTTACTCAATTTAAATATAAATTAGTTGGTGGCCAACATATGTAATATCACGTAAAGATAGCATTAAAAAAAAAAAAAAAAAAGCTTAAAGCATCATGAAGCTATATAGATCATAGACTGGAAAGTGAAAGGTTTTAAAAGGTAAAACTTCTCTTTTACATGAAGACAATCGTAACAACTAAGAAAACGAACGAAACATACAAGTGAATTTGGATTTTTGATATCAAGAATATAATCCAATCTCCAAAGGGTCCCTAGTTCCAATTCATAAACATAATCTTATGGTGGAATAAGGTGTCATGAAGAAAGATAAATAAATAAATGATGAATAAGCATAATCAAATATTAATTAATGGCAATGGCTGCAAATTGATCAAATTCTGTTCCCACTAGGAAAGGCAAAGGGAATTTGATTCTGTATATATATATGACTTTAACCAAATGTATAGGAATAAGCTTTGAGTTATAACTTGTCGTATCCGTAACTTTTTTTTTTTTCTTTTTTAAAATTTTCCCCTACCCTCTCTAAAAAGCTCCAAAAATGGAGTCGACACAGCCAACAAACGTGATCAGAGTATTGTGTTCCAAGGTTTCGCCATTCTCTAACCCTAATTTTTTTATATTTTAAATTTGAAGAGTTTATTTATCATGAAAGGAAAACGATAATAGCAAAACAAGAAAAATAATACAAGGTTGAAATAATGTAACGTTGTTTCTTTCAATACTTGGACAACAATGGCGTGCTGTGTTGTGCTTGTGAGCTAATAATTTAATTCTATTGCGAAGGTGGAGGTGATTACAAGGAAATAAGAGACGGATCCAACATTCACTTTCATGTCCAAATTGGGTAAGTCCATGTCAATTTCAGTTAGTATGTTATCCTGATCTGATGTGAATAGGATGAGAAGCAGAAGGATTATGCAAGTCCAGCGATTGGCTCTAGACCAGTTTCATGATAAGCATCGATTGGATATTAAATATTGGAATTGTTTGGACGATAGACAGACTAGTTTATGCCTAGAGCGCAAGGAAACAAATACTCAATGATGCTATGGTTGTCCTACAGGTAATGAATGTGGTGTACCATTTGTTATTTTGTCATAACCCTAGAGAGAAATGAAAGGTAAATCCTTTGGACTAGGGGTCACCACTGATTCTATTCTGTTTCAGATACCCATTTTACCGTTTGAGCCTGGAGGAGAATGTAAAGAACTGAACTGGTACTTCCCCACAATCATATTATCAACTTCCCTAAAGATGTTTGTGTTCGCTCTCTCTATTTTCTTGAGATCAATGTTTTAAAAGGAATAGACCAAATCAACGGTTCACTAATTCAACTGTTGGGTCATTGACTCACACATGACAATACCATGCATTCATTAAAGCTGTATTTCCAAAGAATCCAATTGTAAATCAAGAACAATGTCGTTTGCTCTTGGACATGTAATTAAGAATCATGGCTGTACATGGACAAAAATTGTACTCCCCACAGCAGTAACTCACAAAATTGACCACCATAAGAACCCATGAAATAAAATGGACATGTTCATTGCGTAATTTTAGCGACTAACATTCTCTTTTAGGGGGGTTGGGGGAGGGTGTCAAATGGGGTTTAAATATTCCATGGAATGACTTGCAGACCAGGCCTCAGAAGATGCCTGCAATTATGCAGAGATATCCGCTAAGAGCATCTTTAGTGTCTCGTAAGTCATAAAACAAATCCCTACACCAGGGACCACCTTGTAATATTCAGGCAAAATTCCTCTGTACAGGCCCCGCAAACCTTCTGTCCGGACAATGTGCCTGAAAATGCCCAAGAGACCTGTTGTATAAACATGGGCTCGTCCTCCGGCACCCTCCAATTGCTTCCTTCGTCTTACAAGATCCAAGGGAAAAGTAGCTGCATATTATAGAGAAACAAAGGTCCATATCATCTAGTCATAGAAAATTCAATTAAAATGGTATCTAGTGGGTTAGAAGCATCAAGGCACACAAGTTTTTGGTCACATCAAATTGAAAAATCACCTGAAACTCAAGCCAAGTAAAAAAATCAGAAACTGCCATTGATTAATCATAATTGATACAAATAAACAACGTAGTCATATAAACACGAGATTCATATAGATATGTGTGTATATATATATATATATATATATATTCTGATTAACAAGATATTCTTCAAAACCACTGAGCTATGGTGCTCTCCTGTACATGTAATTGTGTCACAATAAGAGGCTCATGGTTAGTGGCAAAATTTTATAATGGAAACATTTAAACAAATCTTGAACGAGAAAGGGTGAAATTATCTGAAGGATAGCATGAAGAGGAAGTAGGCAAAGGAAAACATACAGCATTTCCTGTACAAAAAAAAGTTAAGAAACCTTTGCAGCAAAAGTGGCAGAAACTTTTAGACACAATAAATGGGCTACTAGAGTTCAATATACATGAACGCCTTTAAAATTTTAGACACAAGTGTTTTTATATTACAGTTTTTGGCACACAACAGATACCTGAATGATAAGAAGATTTAGCTTTCCTCCCATGAAAAGGTCATTAAAAAAATAAGGTTCCAGGCTTGCCCTATATCATAAATTAGAATTTCCTTACTCGTGAATAATTTTATTTGAATACATTATCACTAACTGTAATTATTATGTTTTAGTCTATACCAATAAAGAGGTAAGAGTAAACTCCTTAGAATTGCTATTGCATGAACAGGGCCTCAAGGAATGTGGTATTTATCCAAGCATCTGATCCGGTGAAGGAAGCCTAAGTGAGAAGCATACCTCCAAGAGGACACCTCTCACATTTGATAACTGAGGTAACGATAATGGTTCATCCAAGTAATGCCACCCCATGTTGGTATCCACTGCATTGCTTGGGGAGACAAGACATGTCATACAAAGAAAGCTTGGAAGATCATTTAAACAAGATCTTCAGACAAAAAAACGTTAAGAGAAAGACGGGAAAAAGGGTATTCTGTTCTCTTCCTTACTAACAACTCAAACCTGATCTCTGGCTCTAGGGGTCAGTCTGATTAATTACTTGGTGCAGGTCCTGCACCAAACCCTCTTTCTCTGCATAAAAAAGCATAGTAAAACACTACATCCATTAACTTCTTTAACATCCCATTAAAATTTTTAATATTTTATTAAATGATTCTTAACTATAATTGCTCATCCAACAAACATTTGATACGGCAGTTCACATTTTAGAACTCTATACAACCAAACGTAGGAAGTGAGACAGGAAGAATAGCAAAATTGAAGAAAAAGTTTTATAAGAACTAACAGAATATTTGCAATAATATTACCAAAAGAACACAGAACCAAACAGGTAAATTAGAATGGCAACAGCAACTTAAACTTCGATGGAGAATTAAAACTATTAGGTTTAAGTAACAAGGAACTACAGAAATATGTGAGTTGTCACTATAGAAAAGGTTAGCCAAGTCTTTAGATCACTCACCTGTTGATGATGCAATGCCTGAAAGACTGCCACAGGCTAAGCTGACAAGGACAGTTGAGTCATTGGGCCTAATGCAAAAAGATAACGAGTATTAATGGTAAGTTACCCAAAAGAATCGTGCAGTGAGGAAAAACCATGTCTAAATGACGGATTACCAGTGCGACTGCCAAAAAGATCTCAAGGTTTCATACACAGAAAAGCTGATCGCTATACTGGGCCCTACACCCTGCAGTAACACCAGAGCTAAAGTTAATTACACAAGAAAGAATCATCCATTCCATGTAATGTTCACTCTGATAATACAACATACCAATAGCGTAGCTCCAAGTCCCTTATAAAGGCCAAATATTCCCTCCTCCTTGCTAATAGTTCGTAAAGCATGCCAGATACCTCTATAGTAGAGAACATTTGTCTGCAAAATTTTAACATTGCTTGATTTAGAAAGTAATATGAAAAGTTAAATTATTGCAAATGAACAGTTAAAAACCAAATGTAAGTAAACATTTCTCTTCTTTGATGAGCTTTTAAAATATGAAAATCTCAAAGCCTAAGTAGAGCATCTAAGACCACAGAGACATGTAAGTCTAATGCAACCAATTCAAGCAAAAAGGGGAAAATCATATCAAAGAAAATATTCAAGCACAAAACCTTGGATGTCAATACTCAACAAAGCTAGAATAAACTGAAGCATTAAGCACAAATCTTAACCATTAGAAATACCTGGGCAGCAAGGCGTGTCCTTACAAGATCCAATGGATAAGTAGCTGTAGCTGCAGTTATTCCTGCCAGGCCTCCACCAACGAATTGTATGCAAGCGTCAGCGCTCACATTATCTCCATGATTTTCCAGTCCTGGAACCATCCTTAGCAACTGTACAAACAAAATAACAGCACATATAGACCAAGCTGAGGAAAACAACAATTCAAAATTAAATTTTTCCTCTATGATATGAAAGTAAACATCAGTACGAGAAGACAGTAGTAACCTTCTTGTAGCGCTCGTATGCAAAAAAATTGACAGAAGAATAAGGTAGACGATGAGCAATTGTAACCAGATTCCCTTTCCAAAATGCTCTAAATCCTTCCTCACTGACAATTCGAGAAGCCTCCTGCCATATGCTAGTATTTCTCAATGTTGCAACATTAGAATGCATACCTTGCACCTGAAACCATTGCATAACTTATAAAAGCTGATAATACAAAATATAAGACAGACAAAAAGTCACAAACTCAATGTTTATAAATGACTGAGATGATCAGCAACAAGGACAAAAATTTTAAATTCAAAGAGCCACGAGACAATAGAGAAAACAGAAAAACCTCCAACCTGAAACAATATAGTGAGCCTAGCAAGCGGTGCTGTACAGGTCTTGGCAAGGGCGCCTGCAACACCTCCAGCAAGAAGCTGCGATATAGTCCCAATCTGAGACTGATGCTGTTGAGCCAATTTCCTGGCAGTTCCATCGACGGACACAGCTCCATGGCTCGGATTAAGAGCTCGCTGACCCCCTTCTACCACCACACCAACCCTAGCCTCTGTTTGCATATCCAAGCCCTTTTTTTTATCCCCCTCTTTTCCGAACTCCTTTCAGCACTTTCTCGGTCCTAGAATCCCCAAAAAAAAACTAAATTGCTACCAGAAAACGAAACTTTACCATCAAAAGACGCAACATGACCGAGGTATGGAGCATTCGCACGGTTCTGAGGTTCTTCTCCCCATCCTTCCGCTGAAGTTTTCAGCTTTTCAGTTCGTCCTCCCTCTGGACAATTTGAAGAAGAGGCAGTCAAAACGGCGTCGTCTATGAGCCGGTGAGTTTACGAAGAAAAGTAAAATCAATACGGCGTTTCCCTCATTGACAGGTTAACTGGAGTTCGACTTGCCCCTTATGCGGTCGGTTGTACCGTAGTGATCGTGTTCCTCGTATAAGACAAATCGATTTCCTATGATGTCCAAGATCCAAACACATCATTGCATAATCTTGTGTATCTATGTAAACGCTTTTCTCGGAATGTGCTTTGCTGTGGAACCGTAAGCACTAGATTGCTACTCTTGCGAATCTTTGATACTTCCTATGTGGAATATACCTGCAAATTGAGCTGACAGCTGTGGAAATTAAACATTTTGCTCAATGTTGCTTAAACAAAGCTCCTATTAAACAGCGGCACGTAGGCATGTGGATTAATCGTTCCAAAAAAAAAAAAGTTCAGTATAGTCGCCAACCTACTTTAGTGGTCCAACTTAATTTTCATTGATCAACCTGGTAATTTTAATTCATCCAGATTTTTTTTTGTATATATTAAAGAATCAAAATCCAAATATCTTCCATATAATATTTAAATCCTTCACATTGGCCGATAAAAGAAAAATACATCCGGCACCTTAAAACAGAATACAAATTCAAATTTAGAATTTTTATTTTTTTACTTAAATTTTTAATAAAATTTAAATCATGTTCATTATGATAAATTAATATTACTAAAATTAAAATTATGTAAAATACAAAAAAGGTAATTATATCATCATCACATCTACATAACTCCCTTTTTTTTTTTTTTTTAATTTTCCTCCCTATTTTTGTTATAGAGAAGTTTTCATTTCTTTTCTCAATGAAGGTCCAATCTTAACAAAGCTAGTGCATCAAATTGAGAATTTCTAGATGGCCAACTCTCTGCAGTGGCCTCATAGCAAAGCTTGACATAATTCCTAAATAAATTAGAAAGTTTGGGAAATCTAATGTGAGGTCATGTGTTGCTTTGGGCAAAGGTATAGAAGTGCAAATCAACTTAACATCACCATCTATTAGAGGATATAGTAATAATTTGATTGAGGCATTCTAATTCACAAATCAGTACCCAAATTGTGGAGATGATCTAGTGCTAAAGACAATCCGTTGCTTCCATCAGTTCTAACTCCACAAGCTCTAACGTGGGAATCGGTTGAAAAGACAGTGTACGATGCAATCTGCTGTTCTTCGCTTTGACCAGAAATACTAGGAACTTCATGTCTTGATCGTTTGGTTTGGACATTTTGTCCTTCTAGGCTTCTTGTTGGTTGTATCAGATTTCTCATGTGGGTTTGTTTTGATATAGATGGGCCAGAAATAGGCACTTGAGCATGCTGTTTCTCAAGCATGTGCATCTCTTCCACCATGGGCTTCCAGATTCGCACTCTTGCATTTATGAACCAGTTAGAAACCTGCCCAAACACAAAGCTGTAAAAGCTAGAAGAATCTCATTTGCGAAGGTGATGCTGAAGAATAAGAGGAAGATTGAAGGGAAAAAGCTCACCTGACTTCGGGAAAGACCTGTTTGTTGAGCCAACAAATGCTTTTCTGAATCAGAAGGGTAACTGAAATGAACAAAGAGCAGTGCCATAACATCAATGGATGGAATGAAAAATTGTTGTGTAAATTTGAGAAAAATAGGTAAATGGATTATGCTTGGCTGTAGCATCACTAACGGGTGTAGGAAGTGTTCAAAAAGCCATGTTCTGAGCACAGCTACAGCTTGATCTGGGAGTCCCCTTTGAGGTCGCTTAACAAAGGGTAAGCTCTGAGCTGATTTTGGTGAATGACGCTCTGTCTCAAATGTTGACAACCTCAGAATTTCCTTTTCCCCGACAGTATTGGCAGCAGTAGTCTTGCTTGTAAACTGAAGCTGATCGTTTATGGTATTCTTCAAGCATCCAAAATGCTTGCAAATGGTTTTGATAGCAAATGATATATAAGGAGTGGCATCTCCAAGCCCAGCAACTTTTTGAAACGATGCCACCACTGACTGCATCTGTTGCCAGTATAGCGTATATTTCTTGTACACCTGAACAAAATTATGGAAGCAAAAAGGAAAGATATTTCCTTTACAACTGGAAAATATTACGAGAGTGCCATATAATGTTCATCCATAAACAAAACCAAGACTTTGTCAACCATGCTGCGCTAATCTTAACAAATTTACCACCTCTTGACTGCACCCAATTGCTAATACAACAATATTTACAATATGCAATCTGTTACAGATTGGGAGATTGCCAATGTATAAGTTTATAGAACTTTTCTAACCTTTAATAAACTTAATAGGTGATGATATTGGGAAAATGAATTACAAATTATGGAAGAAATCTTTATAATTGGTTTTCATTACATGAGGTTTGCTCAAGCTCTTTTGGTACATTCAACATTTCAACTGAGTTTGATAATAAATGAGCTTGAGTGAGCTGAACATGAGAGACATCATCATTTGTTCCAAACAAACAAAAAACTCAACAGAAGAGCAGCTATGCTAAAATAAGAGTTGGAAGTTGGAAGGAGAGAAAGGAAAGGGAAAAGACATTACCTCCTCAAGCAAGGACATGAGTCCAGAATCCCTCCTGTGATGGATTGTTCGATCCCCACCAACAATGGGGTCCTTATGAACCCCATTTTCGCTCAAGCAGTCCAATGGCGGGGACTGTGAAACTCTTCCACCACAGAAATCTTCAAGAAGTTGCTCTGCTGGCTTCAGAAACCTTGACTGCTTCAATATCAAGGCGTACCCCGTAAGGGGACCCATTGGAACCCAGTTTCTCCATTCCTCCTTTGGTCCCTGGGAAGCTGAGATAGCATGGGAAAGCTGAAGCTCACAAAACGGCTGAGAGGAATCTGAAATTGCACATGAACTGTTTGTTAAATTGTGAAAGATTAGGGGTCGAGGAAGGGAGGGTAATACGCGGGAATCACAGCCGTTAAACAGAGGGTTGGGGTTAGATGATGATGGGGGAAGTGCAATTGGTTCAAAAGGAGGAGCTATGGTGGCCTGAAAAGTGTTAACGTGGTGGGTTTGGGATGTTACACGGAGCTTATTCTTTTTGTTCTGTTGTGGGACATGGCAAGGGTCGAAATTTTCCTCCATGAATGAAAAAGCTTGAAACTTTGGTTAGCTTCCGAAAGAGACAGAGGGTAGGTGGAGACTGGAGAGGGAGGTGGTTGACACTTGATAGAGCTAGAGGAGGGTGAAGAAGATGATGCCAGCCAGCGGTGATGATTGATGAAGGAGCTGAGAAAGTGTTGTCAAATGTCAGCGTCGACTGAGAGCAGTGTCACTACTGTGTCAGCAGTGATGGCAGGGTAAACCGTTTGCTAGTAAATCTTTCATTTACAGCTTTACCTCAAGTAAAGTAAAAATAAAAAATTGTGACTTTTACAGCCTTTCTGATTGATTTTTTCTTAAATTCATAATGTATCTGTTGAATTGTCACTTTTCGTTCAAACCCAAAAAAGAAGTTAATTTTTTTTTTTCTAGTTTAGTTCTGTGAAATGGTTATTTAGTACAAAATAATGCAACTATTTTGTTATAAAATATGGTTAAAATATTAACTAACTTTATGCTTAGCTTTTACATGTCATTAGCATTACTCATGCTATGATCTCTACTCCATCATCATCTTCCATTACCCTCCTCTTTGTAGTCTTGTAAGTATAGTTTCTTGCTAACACAACATACAAACACAGATTCACAGCATGCAACACTGCCAACAACCAGTAAAACTTATCCAAGCGACTAGAATTTATATCCTTCCCAATCCAACTTTTTCCACCCTTCTCTGTCACATGATCCACAATTAGAATCAGAAAGCTGCTTAAGAAGCTTCCCACTCCAATGACACTAAGATATAAAGCCATCCCTATGCTCCTCATTGAGTCAGGAACTTGGTCATAAAAATACTCTTGCAAGCCCACCAAAGAAAACCCATCTCCAAAACCAAGGATCAAGAATTGGGGCACCAACCAAAACACACTGATCATTTCATTAGTCTCAGCCATTCTTAGTCTCTTTTTTTCCGCTAAGGCTGCAACAGCCATAGCTACAACTGTGAGTGCTATGCCAATACCAATCCTCCGTAGGATGGTGATGCCTCTTTCATTTCCAGTGGTTTTCCTCAGAATTGGGACAATGAATCTATCGTACATGATGACAGATACTATGGTACCAAGAGCTCCAGCAGAGGCAGCTGAGGCTGGTGGAATTTTGAAGCTGCCAATTATCTCTAAGTCTGTAGCAGCTGCTTGTTTGACAAAGAGCGTGGGGCCTTGTGCCACACATACTCCAGTTGTTAATGAAGCTAGCCATATTGGAATCACATTGAGAACAAGCTTTGTTTCCTCCACCTTTGTCACCGTTGCTAATCTCCACGGATTATGGTCTCTTTGCCCAACATATTTCTCTTCGATCATAGCAGCCTTGTCAAGAAACCTATTGATTGACTCAACCAGTGTTAATCAGAAAGTATCACCCTAGTTAACAAGGTGGAAATGGTAAAGCAATGATAGTTAAGCGTGATACCTGAGCCTGCTAGTGTGGGTTAAAAGCCTTCCTTTGGAGTCCTCTGACTTGGGAATTTCATACAAGAGATCAGAGTTTGAATGAAAGGCTAATTTCCTTTTCCTTATGGCTGCAATTACAACCTGCAAAATTGGTGTGAAAGGGTTTCCCCCAGGACTCCTGTACCTGTAAAAGGACTTACCCAAATAGAAAGCTATGATTGTGATAGCCATAAGGATAGTGAGGAGAAGACTTGCAACTCCCCAGCTGACATTGTCTTGAACATAAACAACCACAGTAACGCCAAGGAGTAATGCCAAGCACATGGCAAAGTTCCACCAGTTGAAGAAAGATGCCTTCTTCTTTCTCTCCTGTGGGTGATCATCATCAAATTGATCAGCACCAAAGCTTTCTAAGCACGGCTTGTATCCTCCAGTCCCAAAAGAGATGCAGTACAAGGCAAGGAAGAAAACCACTTCATGAATCTTCCTAGGACGAGGACAGAGCTTAATCTTGCATGGCTTTAGACTTGGAATGAATTCAGACATGGTCAACAGGCTCAGACCCTGCTTGTAGTTTGTGGGCATTGGTGGGAATAAAGTTATCAAATTAAAGACAAGATTTTTAAGTGTTGGAATGAGTTGTATTTTCATGGGAAGTTTGGACTTACCGCAAGGTAGACGAGGGAAGATAACAGAACCATAAGGAATCGGCCAGTGTAGGCATCAGCAAGAAATCCACCAATTAGAGGCATAATGGTGGTTGTTCCTGTCCAATAATTGACATTCTTTACTGCTGTTTTGAGGTCTTGATGAATCACTTGGGTCAGGTAGGAGATAAGATTTGTTGCCAATCCAAAGAAGGTTACTCTTTCACTAAATTCAATTGCTGCAACAAATTGAAATATCATCTCAAAAACTACATTCATTTTCCTAAAGAAAAAATACAACTTTGAAATCACATGTATACTTACTGAGGACAAAGAGAGATGCTTTCCATACTCCAGTAGAGGCACGGAGAGGAACTCTGCCTTTGTAATCCACAGATGCATCATGCACCCATTTCTCATCTTTTCTTTCAGCTTCGTTTCTCTTTTCCATGTCCGTGTTGCTCAGTGTTTGCTAATGGAAGACGTGTAGGGATCAGCTAGGAGAGGGCAAGAAGGGCAAGTTAATATAGACAATGAGGTATCTATTCAAAATGAGAAAGTACCGAGAGTAAAGAGAAGTCCAGTGTGCTATTGTGTGAACGAATCAATAAACTCCTTGAGTTGACAAACTTAGAAGGGAATGTGATTCTTTTATTAAAAACCACTTCAAAATAGTACTTGAAAATTATTAATTAATAAGTATTACAGGTAAATAATGTTACTTTTTTTTAATTTAAACTTTTAATATTATAAAAATCTCTATAACAACTTTAGTAGGGTAATAATAAATAAAAGTTTCATTGTGATTTTGGGTTTCGTACAGAGAAAGAGATTATTGACAGAAGAACAGTACTAACCTGAACACAAGTAGTAATGTATTAATTTCTTTCTTGTCGAATATTTTGTCGTATTATGTGTGAATTTATTTCGAGATATCATATCTGTCTCTCCTTCGTAGATTGCATCCGATTCCATCCAAAAATCTAAAGCGCACGTCCATCATCTACAACTAGTGAACGGTCAATTGTTTCAAAGATCTCATAGCATTCCATGTACTAAGCTAAGCTATATATGACACGCACATTTACATTTACATTTTCATACTTTTTTTTTCTCTTTTTTTTTTTTATTTATAATTTTATTTCTGGAAATATATTAAAGTGTAAAAAACTTGATGTGCAGTTGTCATTTCTAATTGATATCATATTTAGAACATGAGACTTTTCTTCTCTCCCTCTCTCTATTTTAAATTCCACGAAAAAGAGTGAGAATTCAAGTTCGCCTTTTCAATCATACCCACTTTCTCAGTGGTTTTAAAAAGAAATTCGAGATATAAAAACGAAAAGACAAGTAGTTTTTTATTCTAAATTATTTTTTTTAATGATAATGAAATATTTTTATTTTTAAATAAATATTTCTACATATTTTTTTTAAAAAAAAAACTATTTTAATTTTCCTGAAAGTGCTTTTATTTTTCTTAAAAAATATTCAAAAACTATACAAAAATATTTTCTTCTCAAAAAGTGCTTCTAATAAAAGAAAACCAATATAAATGAACTATGTGATATAATAAAGAAGAGATTAATTTTAGTTATTTAAATTGATGACAAAAATATTTAATATTAAATGTACAATTTTAATTTAGCACATGGTAATAAAATTTAATTATTATGTCTAAATAAATATAATAATTACAAAAAGTACTATCGTGCGATGGTGTATATCGGCCGGAGGGTTAAAATGGGGAAGAAGCCAAGCCCAAGAATAATGGAATAGGAACCTACAAATACAACCGTGCTTTATATCCGCTTGAGAGAATCTAATTCTGCATGAAACGCAATGAAGAATTTTGCCTTTGATAAATCCACCGCACCAAAGTCAAATTGCAACATCAATCATATCACAAATTTTAGATACAAATTTGTGGGTTACAGATTTTTTTTAGATATACTATAATTACATTTATAAATTTACACTTATTTTTATATTTTTTATTTTTTATTTCTCTTATTTTTTTTTATAATTTTATTTTTACACCACACTCAAAAAACTAAGTGTATAATTTTAACGCGCAAATGTTATTTCCCGTTGCTTTTGAGATTCTACTTTTAACCAATTGACCATCGGTTTATACTCTCAAGTTGAGAGATAATTTGTGTGCTGCAATATTTCCCATCAGTGCCAGACAAAGAGAACTCTCCACATATTTGAGACTTTATGCTCATCATAATAAATGGTTGGACCTATTCTTCTTAACTAGAAAAGAAACCCTAGAATACTTTCAGCTAATCTTTGACTCTATCAGCTACCAAAGACCCTAAATCTAAATGAATGCATTTCAGAACCAGTTAATGGCAGCAAAGCGAGGAAGAAAAATTGTTAAGACTGTAATTTTCATTTTCAATTGTGATTGTTAAGACTAGAGATCTGCCCCTCATGTCCTTCAGAAGAAACAAAAAAAGAAATCTGGCATATGGTAGTAAGTATTCCTGAGGTTTCTTTTCAAATAACAAAACAAAATTAATCTATGAGCAAGTCTTGCTTGCTTCCTCTCTCCCTTTCTACACAGAGGTACCCGGCTAATTTGAGCAACAAGTTTTCTTCTCCGAATTACCTGACAAATTTGAGACATTTATGGAAGTCCCTTGAGGAACGCCAGTAGTGGAAGCTGCCTCCTGAGCTGCTAGTGCCTTTTTACTTATAATGTGATAAATATCGAACAAAATTGTTTGGAATGCCTTCTCAACATTATATGCCTCTAACGCTGAAGTCTCTAGGAATGATAGACCTTCTCTCTCAGCTAAACTTTGAGCATCTTCTGTGGAGACTGCCCTCAGATGGTTCAGATCAGACTTATTTCCAGCCATCATAATGACAATATTAGAGTCTGCATGGTCCCTTAGTTCACGAAGCCACCTCAGCACATTTTCAAATGTTTGCCTCTTGGTTATGTCATAGACCAACAAGGCACCAACAGCTCCTCTATAATAGGCACTAGTAATGGCTCGGTACCTTTCTTGACCAGCAGTGTCCCATATTTGTGCCTTCACAGTCTTCCCCTCTACCTGCAATTTAGGCACGCAGGTGACAATTCGTTATTAAACAAACTGGAAAAAGGATCAGACTAATACAATTTAGGCACGCTTAGCAGTAAATCCCACAAGATTTAGAAAATGCTTCTTCAGCAGCTAAAAGACTCTTTACAAGAGATATTCTTCCTTCTAATAATGTCCCCTATTATATAACATACGAATTCTCGTCCCTAGAAAATTTGCTTTGATAACTATGATGTTCATTAACACAACATATGATATACATTAGATCACAGGAGAAGACACGTTCTATGTACTAACTATATAAGCAGTCTATCGGAGAAAATTTTTCTTCCAATTTTTACTGGAATTGGCAATATGAGACAAAGATGAAAGATGCCACCAAACAGAAATATTCATGTAATTACAACCAGCATATCCATGTTATGGTGACCAAATATGCTGGTTATAATCACTTCTAGCTAGTTACTTGTTGGTCACCTGTTGTGTGGGTTAGAAAACTAAGTCCCCAGTCCCCCTATCAACCCTCATGTTATAGTTGAGATATGAATCTATAAGCCCACTTGGTCAGGCCCGCAAGTGTGGTCCATTTAGATATTGGTCCACATCATTACCCTTTTCTATTCTTATCATTTTCTCCAAGTAAGCTCATACTACTGACTGGTCTCATCTTCATTTCCCCTTTTCTATGACATAACAGTATAGACTTATCTATTTTTTGTTGCATATAAAGTCAGAAAATCATGTTGAGTCCTTGAATCTTTTATGGGAATTATTCTATTCAATGAAAGTTCAATTAGCATTTGTAGGCCTATATGCAGACTAAGAGAAGCATATCCGAAGATTAACATTCAGACTACACCCACTAAAACTAAAGCGAAGATTCACAGAAACATATGTAGAATTTCATGAAATTCGTGATCACAGAAACCAACCTGTAACGTTCTTGTCGCAAATTCAACCCCAATGGTAGATTTAGACTCCAAACAGAATTCATTTCGCGTAAACCTGGAAAGGATGTTGGATTTTCCAACACCAGAATCCCCAATCAATACGATTTTGAAAAGATAGTCGTATTCATGGTCCACTTTATAAGCCATTTTTCCAACATCCAACACCACCCGAAACCTGTCAGATCCAATGAGAATTCATGAAAAAACAAATATAGGGCTTAAAAAGCACACAATTGGATTGGGAACCCTAAGGGAATCGCCGATTGCTCAAGAAACGATGAGAAGAGAAATACGGCCGATTTTACATCAGAGCTGTTCATCCCTATGAAATTAACCCGGGAAACAAACATGGAAGGGAGCAGAATACTAACCATAAAAAGGGTGAAATGCAAGTGGGTGACGATGAAGGATGAATATTGGGATTGAAAATTCAAACTCGTTGAAAATGTGCAGAGAAGTGCAGGGGAGGAGAGAGAAGAAAAGGCAATAAGTAGAAACAGAATAAACGGACGTGAAGGCTCTTTGAACGCCTTTCACGTGGGATAGAACGCGCGAAACTCGGAAGCTGATACTTTTATTTCGAAATTTAAATATAAACAAGAAAAAAAAATTTGTGACATTTATTTCCAGGTGAGATCTAATTAAAATGGCATGAGAATGGTTAATTACCACGTATCTCCTCTGCTATGGAAGAGATGGGATAGATTTTGTGAAAATACACAATTTTTTTTAATGCGAGTTTGGCACTTAGAAAGTTTAAGTCGTTTAGCTTATAATAACAAAAATTATTTATTTATTTTTTAAATACACTTATCTCTTTCTCTTTTTTTAAAAATTTTTTTTTTCCTAAATTAATATTAATATAAATAATAAATAAATTCATTTTCAATATAGACATGAAATAAATGATTCTATGCTTCTCACCTTTATGTGTTAATACTCAGCTACTCTATTAGTTGATAACTAATTCTTTTTCTTTTTAAATATTTTTAAAAATATTATAAAATTTTTAAGTTATTATTTTGACATTATTAAATATTATAACATTTTATTTTTAAATATTTTGACATTGATAACAATTAGTACCATGACATATTAGAATTAGTAATATGCTATGAATTCTTACATGCTTATTTCTGTAAACATATATGTTAAATCAATTAGAATTGGATCGGGGAAGAGAATTTCATCTGATAAGTATGGGAAAAAAACTTAACTACTTTTTATTTTTCTAAATTTTATTATCACAAAATATATATATGTTTTCTCTTTATAATTAGTGAGTTTATTTAGAGAAATCACGTGATTTGTTGCAAAAATTTTACTTTGCAATAGGTGGGTCTATTTAGAAAAATCACAATGAGTGTTACAAAATTATCTAAATTTTATTATGACTTGATCAAAAACTCAATCCAATCCAATTCATGTCTCCTATGCACTCATCAAAATTTAGTATTATTATAAACATCAAACTAAGGTGGCAAGTTGAAGATGCATCTTGTTTAACTTTTCTTCCTTCTCTAACAGTAACACTCTAGGTTCGTTCTGTTGTTTTTTGTTGGACAATAAATAAATAATTTAAATTTATTTAAAAGATATGTGTTAAATAATATGTTAAACAATAAATAAATATGAATAGTTAAGATATATTTATTAAAGAAGCTAAACATTGTTTTTAAAAGAAGAAATCACTTGGGAAATTGAAGGTCTTCGTCTTCGTCTTTGTCTTTGTCTTTGTCCCAGTTCCCATCTCTGTCAATACAGCTCAATCCATTCAGTCACTTAACAGCTCAATAGCAAAGCAACAATGGGGGGCCACAATCATAGGTCCCCTAATTAGATCAGGGTTGAGTGAGTGCTTAGTGGAAGACTCACTTTCTGTTTGGAAATATTGAAGGTCTTCCTCAATACTATCTCTCTTAACAATACTATTACTGCTCAATTCACTCTCACTTTTATGCTTGAATCAAAGTAACCACTAACTGCATATTACCAAGTTTTGGTCCATACAAGCATGTTACAGCCTGACGTTGATGTGATATCAACCCCACAATTGGGCACCTATACTTAGACATGGCATGTGACTATGACCCAACCAAGAACAAGCTTCCAAAGATTAATCCTGACGCATGCAGAGTTAATTCCAATATATATATATATATATGGTGCAGTACAAATTGATCCTACGTACCAACTACCAAGCCTGTGAATCCTCGTTTAGTATCTGCTATGTCTGAACCAACTCAAGCGACAGCATTGGACCTAAACCACTCTTCCTTTACTTCTTTAAAACGTTCAGTTCACTCTGACTATAATTTTGTATTATAAAGAAATAAAAACAGAAACTTTTTTGTTTCTTTGAAAAAGGTGCGAAGAGTTAGAGGCGCTAGAAGATTAACAAAAAGAACAAGATGAAAAATCACATCAAATAGCCATGTACAAGAAATCACATTAATGGAGTAGAGCCCACGTGGATGTAAGACAAATAACGTATTGCCTGTCTTAGGAGTTTAAAGGAGAAAGAATGCATGGGATAAGAAAAGAATAGGGGGAAAAAAAATAGAAACATTCCCATGATTTGAGCTACACGATCTCGGATCTTTTTAATTTTCCGAGTAAACAAGAGTCTGTGTGGCTCTTAATTAGACACGGCGCGTGGCTATAATCCAAATGAGAAAAGCTACGGCTTTAACCGTTCTGTAGAATATAGGACCTACAAGATGATAGATTGCCTAGAAGTGATCAAGGGGGTAAGTAATATAGGCGTAACTTTAGTATATTTATCACTTTAATCAGTTAAGAAAATCAAGCGCTAGCTTCCAAGAGTTAGCTAGCAATAGCATCCAGCTATAGCCACACCTCGTTTTCATCTGGACTTTATCATTTCAATTCAAACCATTTAGGATTGGGAGACCCTTTCAAAGCTTATCAGGAAACACGTTTTGCTTGATTGGTGGCTGTCTCTCTCTGAACAACTATCTCAGGAAACATAATCCAATTAACATAGGAATAATATGCATGGAAGAATTGTACCATTAATCTGCTTGTCTATCAACTTCTATATAAAGAAATGACATTAGTTACCTTGAAGCTATAACTAACCTGACAATGGACATCAGATTGTCTGCTCTTCAGTTCCTTCTCCTCCTCTGCTTTGCTTCAGTTCTGCTAATATGTCACTCAACTTCACCACTGAAGGCAAGCAAACATAACTCATCCCTTGTCTCTCTTTATCAGCCACATTGCTTGATTTTGATATCATGATTCTTAAATCCTTCCCAAACATCATCGTTTTGATACTTTTTCTTGTTTTCAGCTAATTATGTATTGTGTAAATGTTACAGACTTACATTATCTACACGGGCCAAAGTAACGTAGATGAAGCAGCGGCATTGTCCCTTTACACTAGCATGCTGCAACAAGTTGCTGACAGGTAACATTATTCCACCAAAATCAGAAACTGTGTTTCGCTTAACATAGAAGAAGGTTACCAGTCTGAACCGAACAACTAAGTTCCTGGCACTTGAGAGTCAATAATATAGTTTGAAGTTCAATACATGCTGTAATTGCAAATGCTCTGTTACTGTCATATACTGGTTTGTGAACCAGCAACAGAATTTAGTTTTGCTCAGTCAATTAAAGGAAATATTTTATATTCAACTGATGGTCTACCGCGTAGTGGCATTACAGTTCTAAAGTTGAATTTCTAGTTTCCTCTGACTTACATCAATAATTTCAGCGATGCTGTGCAAAAGTCAGTACTCCACCACTACAAGAGGAGTTTCAACGGCTTCGTTGCAAAACTAACAGAGGAAGAAGCCAAAAGAATGGCTGGTACTGCAGAAAAAAAAAAAAAAAAAAACTAGTGCTTCCCCTTCAAAACTTGCCTTCTGATTCAAAGATTTATTGACTTGAGAATATACAATGCAGGACTTGATGGGGTGGTGTCTGTGTTTCCCAATGGAAAGAAGCACCTCCATACAACAAGGTCTTGGGATTTTCTTGGCTTTCCACTGCAAGTTCAAAGAGCAGGCACCGCCGAAAGTGATGTTATCATTGGAGTACTTGACTCTGGAATTTGGCCCGAACTTGAGAGCTTCAGTGATAAAGGACTTGGTCCACCACCAAAAAAGTGGAAGGGGACCTGCCAAACTCTTAATTTCACTTGCACTAAGTACATATACTGCACTCAGTTATAGCAAACATTGTCTAGCTACAGGAAAAAGAATGCATCTTTTAACACATGTTCCCATTGTTTGTGTAGTAAAATCATTGGGGCAAAGTATTACAGAGCAGATGGTTCAATCCCTGACCAAGATCTGAAATCTCCAAGAGATTCAGATGGTCATGGGAGTCATATATCATCAATTGCAGCAGGGAATCCACTTGGGCAGGCCAGCATGTTAGGCCTTGGACTGGGAACTGCAAGAGGAGCTGTTCCATCAGCACGCATTGCTGTCTATAAAGTGTGTTGGTATGATGGCTGTTATGACGCAGACATTCTGGCAGCTTATGATGATGCAATTGCAGATGGGGTCGACATAATGCAGATATCAATTGGAGGGTCCTCCAATGATGAGAATTATTTCAGAGATGTAATCGCAGTTGGGGCATTTCATGCTATGAGAAATGGAAGATTGACAGTAACCTCAGCAGGGAACAATGGTCCTAGACTCGGATCCCTATCAAACTTTTCACCTTGGTCTATTTCTGCGGCTGCTAGCACCATAGATAGGAAGTTTGTTACTAATGTTGAACTGGGTAACAAGAAAGTTTGTAAGGTAAAACTCCTCCTCCATGCAGTACTATTACTAGAACCAAGTTATACTGTAAAAGGAATATTGCTAATTTCATTTTCTTTTCCCATGTTTAGGGAATTTCAATAAATACATTTGACGGACAACTATATCCTCTAGTCTATGGAGGAGATGTACCAAATACTAAAGGAGGCTATGATGCATCTACATCGAGGTAAGTATAGAGGTGGTCTTCAAGTCCTTTAACTTGCAAAAAAGATGCACAGCATCTATTATGGCCCAAAGAACAATTCTATGTATAAATACACATTTAAAATTATTTAAATTTGATGATCAAGTGTTCTTAAAATGCAGGTTTTGTGATAGCGGCAGCATGGATGAAAATTTGGTGAAGGGTAAAATTATTCTATGTGATGCTAGAATCAAAGGATATGGCCCTTTACGAGCCAATGCTTCTGGTTTCCTCTCACAAGGTCAAAATTTTAGAGATGATGCTTCCCTTTATCCCTTGCCTGCATCTTACATTAATTTGCAGGATGGTGCTGCTGTTCTTGACTACATAAATTCTACAAGGTATTAATCAAATATAGCGTATAAATTAACAGCTTTAGAGTAGCATTGACACAGTTTCCTGAAGTGTATCCCTTCAAAAAATATGCAGGAATCCAAATGCAACCATATTTAAGAGTAATGAGGAAAAAGATACATCGGCTCCTTTTGTGGTCTCATTCTCCTCAAGGGGTCCAAATCATGTAACGCCTGAAATTCTCAAGGTACCCTTTTCTTCTATCACTGTGTTAATGATATTTATCAGTTATCTCTATTCTAATTTAATCACATTTATGCTGTAGCCGGATTTGGTTGCTCCCGGAGTAGAGATTCTAGCCAGTTGGTCTCCAGTGTCCCCTGTATCCGAGGTTGAAGGTGATAACAGAAAATTAAAGTTCAATATAATCTCAGGAACATCAATGGCTTGCCCACATGTTTCTGGGGCAGCAGCATATGTTAAATCATTTCATCCTCTGTGGTCTCCTGCCGCCATCCGTTCAGCTCTAATGACAACAGGTACTAGAAATTATTGCTATCATAATAATGTGTATTACTACAATTATATTTGACTTAACTGTTGTCTTCTTCATGTCTTTGCTCCTTGTAGCTAAGCCACTAAGTCCCAAGAATAATCGAGATGCAGAGTTTGGATATGGTGCAGGAATAATTGATCCTGTCAAGGCTGTGAATCCGGGTTTAGTATATGATGCTGGTGAAGCTGACTACGTAAGATTTTTATGTGGACAGGGATATACTTCGAGGACTTTACAGCTTGTCACAGGAGACAACAGTGTCTGTCCTGAAACAACTCAAACGACAGCGTTAGACCTAAACTACCCCTCCTTTGCTCTTCAAGTCCAATCCTCTAAACCTAGAATAAGTGCCAGTTTTAACAGGACAGTAACAAATGTTGGATCTACAGTATCTACTTACAATGCAACTATTACTGCTCCTCAAGGATTAAAGATTGAAGTGAACCCCAGTGTTCTGTCGTTCTCGTCTCTCGGCCAGACCAAAACATTTGTACTATCTATTGAAGGAGAAATACAGGAAGCTATGGTATCAGCTTCTTTGGTTTGGAGTGATGGTAAAGTCCAAGTGAGGAGCCCCATTGTTGTGTTTACTGCAGCATAATGGCAGGGTACATGAATCTAATTATCTAGCTTAGACAAGAAATTTAAGCTTTCTGTTTTCTAGCTTCGATTAGTAAATAAATGATGATGACTGAGGATTATTGGAGATATTATTTATCTGAATTGTACCTGAAAAAGAGAAGACTGTTGTGATTAATGATGACCGAGGATTATTGGTTACATATATTGAACCAAAGACTTTCTTTATCTTTAGGATTTGTGCCATGACTATGAATCTTTTTATGTGGATATATTGTCGTGTGATTTAATCAATTTAAAGTACAGCACGTTGATTTTTTATTTTTTAGTGTTTGTTTCTTCCTTTTCTCTTCTTCCTCTTCTCATCATTCTTAGTAATTTGGTTTGTGGTTGCATACTTACATTTTCGTCAATTTTATCTCATAGATTACTGATTATGAAGGATGTAAAAATAATATCGAAAATTTCCATATAAATTCAATAATGAACTAAATCACATCAATGTTATATCTAACTTTTGCCCCTTGCATATCACAGCCTTGGATGAAATGAAAATTCTTCGTTTCTTCCTATTCATTTCCTTAAGACAAGTATTTGATGTTGATTTCAATCCCACGGGCACCTACTTTGACATGACAAGTGATTATAAATCCAAATGAGAAAAGCTCCCGCCATACCCATTCTATAGGGACCTGTAAGATTAAATATTGGCCCGATGTACTCAATAAGAAAAGAGCTTAGGGTATTAATTAACACGTATCTTATTTTTAATTAACAGATACCTCATTCTCAAAATATTCTTAAAAGAAACAGTTTTATAGAGTTTTTAAACAAAAAATTTTCACTCAAACAAACCATTTGAGCTCTAAACAGTTCTCCAAAGTTATTAATGAAATTTTTTTACTAAATAACTTTACAGAATTGGTTCTCTTAAGAATATTCTAAAAATATATATGTTAATTAATATCTTGAATCACTTTGATCAACATAGAAGTGAGTGCTAGCTACCAAGACTTAGCCTCTAAGCTTCAGCCGAGCCTTTGTTTTCATCTATACTTTTCAACTCAAACCATTTTGGATAAGCAGATACCCTTATATATAATATAGCTGTGTTAAAAACTTAATTGGAAAATCTTTTTCTCTTCTAATCCTACCCAATCTTAAATATGAATGAGTAGATATTCAATATAATGTGAAATGTTAAATAATTTTTATAAATATATATGTATGTATATCTATTACAAATCATATTCAAATTTCTTATAAAAAAAATATTGAAAATATTTTTATTTAATGGATGATTATGATCATGAATAAATAATAACTCTTAAAAACAAATCTCTTGAATATTAAACACAATTAGGGACTTGGCCGTTGGGGCAGGAGGCCGATTGGTTTCACCTTCCTTAGTCAACAAAGTTCAGAATGCAAATTTCCAACGAGAGTAGCCACGTTTGAAGGTTAAATCACATTATCATATTTAAATGCATTGATGCAGGAATGAACAGTACCCCATTATTCAGCTCTTTATGGGAAGAAATTTTCTGAAGAATATGGCATCGTCCAGAAATGATCAAATCACTGTTTTTCTTTGGCTTTGTAAACAATTTCCTTTTTACTGAAGACTGTTTTGCTCAACCAGTTGATGAATGGCACTTGGCGTGAATTGAATCTTGGAACTAGACAACCATGAATAAAAAAAGAAAAAGAAAAATGAATAAACAATTCAGAAAATCAACAAGAAGAACAAATCCTTCTAGTTTTATCAAATGCCCAGCAAAATCCAAAAAAAAAAGAGGATGCAACAGAGACAAAGTAATCAAGGCAGCCAGCAATCTTCAATCACTAAAATTGTATGTTTCGTATCTAAATTCCCCAGCTCATGAGGCAAAACCAAAAAGGAGAATTTGAAAAAGCAGAGCAATTTGATGGAGAAAGAACGGCATGCGGACCTGCTAGAAAGCAAAAAGACTCTGGGGCGAAAAAATCAAAAACCCTAGAAATTGGGAAAGAAGAGTAGAGACTTATCTACCTTCTGTTGCATACAAAGTCATTCTAACTGTAAGAATATCAGGTTGAGTCCTTGAATCTTTTACGGGAATTATTTTGTTCATTGAAAGTTCAATTAGCATTTGCATAGCCCATATGCGAGACTAAGAGAAACATATCCGAAGATTAACACTAAAACTAAAGCGAAGATTAACAGAAACATATGTCGGATTTCATGAAATTCATGATCACAAAAACCAACCTGCAACGTTCTCGTTGCAAATTCAACCCCAATGGTAGATTTAGACTCCAAACAGAATTCGTTTCGCGTAAGCCTGGAAAGGATGTTGGATTTTCCAACACCAGAATCCCCAATCAGTACAATTTTGAAAAGATAGTCGTATTCACGGTCCATTTTATAAGGCATTTTTCTAACGCCCAACACCACCCGAAACCTGTCAGATCCGTTGAGATTCGTGAAAAAACAAATATAGGGATTAAAAAGCACACAATCGGATTCGGAAGCCTAAGCGAATCGCCGATTGCTCAAGAAACGACGAGAAGAGAAATAAGAAACCGATTTTCCATCAGAACTGTTCATCACTATGAAATTATCCCGGGAAACAAACACGGGATATGAAGAAGAGAGCAGAATACTAACCATAAAAGGGTCCGTTGAAAATGAACAGAGAAGTGCAGGGAGGAGAGAGAATAAAAGGCAATAAGTAGAAACAGAATGAACGGACGCGAAGGCTCTTTGAGCCCCTTTCATATGGGATAGAACGCGCGAAACTAGGAAGCTTACTTTTATTTCAAAATATAAATATAAGCAAGTTCAAAAAAAATTAAAAGAATAATTTTATCTGATATTTATTTCCACGTGGGATATAATTAAAATGAAAAAAAGAAGAAGAAGAAGAAGAAATCTTACTCTGCAGGGTCATGGTCATGTATTGTATTGAGCGTCGAGAGTTTTTTTTAAAGGGACCAAGTGATGAGAGAGGAAAGGACACACTTCGTGTTTGGGCTCAAACAAGATGAAACGGAAATAACTGGTTTGGCAGCTTATTGGTTAACGCCAGATCACCTTGGAAATTGAAAGGTCTTCGTCTTCGTCTTCGTCTTCGTCCCAGCTCCAATCTCTATCAATAAAGCTCAATCCAACCTCACTTCTCTACTTTTAACAATTGAATATCAAAGCAAAACTGGGGGGGCCACAATCATCTGTATTTGGAAATTGAAGGTCTTCGTACCCACTATCTCACTTCTCTTCCTTTTTATATCAACCCTATTTGTAACTTCGGCGGAGTTTGATTGGTTGTCGTATGAAATGGGTTCTTAGACTCAGTCAGGCCTTAATTAAATTTTGGTAAAAAGAATATTTCTGAATAAGAAAATGTCAGTCAACTCAATTTTTGTTTGACACTCAAGTTAAAATTTAAAATTTAATAATAAAAATTTAAAATTCTAATAATATTTTGTTATGTACTTTATTAATGGAATGTCTATTTATATTACTTTAATGATAAGAGTTTTCTTATAATTTTGCTCTGATTCTATTATTTAGATTGGACACTTGCTTTTAATCTCCATTTTATATTATTTGGGCAAGGTCTTCTTTTGGTACATATCAAACTCAATTGTCAAAATTTAATTTTATTAAATTCATTCAAACCTTTTTTTTTTTCTATGAAGCTGAAGCATGAATTCGATGCTTTTTTATATATAACAAATATTAATTGACGTGTGCTTATTACAAATGACACAATCATATCATAAAAAAATTATATGTTGTATATAAACAGGTTAAAGGCAAAGCAGTAGAATTATTGTGTTCAATAAAATAAATAAAGAGCTGTTGAAAAGGGAAAATCAAAAAAAGAAAAAGAAAAAGAAAAAGAAAATGAAAGTAAATACTAACTGCATATTACCAAGTTTTGGCCCATACAAGCATGTTACAGCCTTGGATGGATTGGATGATATGAAATATCTTGATTCGTTGTTATTCATTGATATTTTTAACGTTGATATGATATTAACCTCCACAATTATGCACATACTTTACTTAGACTTGGCATGTGACTATTATCTAACTCAATATGTACTCTCATCTGGTTTCTGTGTTGAGTTATTTGTATTGAATAGTAAATAAATAATTATGATTTATTTTAGAATATATTATGTATGATAGTGATTTACGAAAATGAATTGTCATGATTTATTTACTTCAGTAAAATGCTTAATTCACTTTAATTATAATTTTGTATTATTATTACTGCACATTAACATTATAAAAGAAATGAAAATAGAACCTTCCTTTCTTTTTTTAAAAAAAAAAAATGTGCGGTTTATAATTTTCTCTAAATTAACTACTTTTTAAACCAATAAATATGATTTCACTTACATCTAAACCACTTTAAACATATGAATAGTTAGTTTAGTAGAAATAAGTTAAGACTCAATACATTTTAAAATAAAAAAGTTTTTAATTTAAAATTATAGTCATACTTAATAAAAAAAATATGCCAATTATAATTTCCATCTGAAATATGCATTAGTCTTATGTTCAAAGATCCAAGAGTTAGAGGGGTAAAGCTTAAGAAAAAGAAAAAGAAAAAAAAAAGAAGGAAAAATCCCATCAAAGAGCCATGGACAAGAATTCACATTAATGGAGTAGAGCCCACGTGGATCCAAGACAAAACTAAAAGTCTTACTTGTATTGCATGTAACCTACAAAAGTTTTATAATTAATTTTTTAATAATTTTTAATAAATTTCACACGAATTATTTATGCAACTTAAAAATAATTTTTTTTTAATAATATAACTCATATAAGTTATATAAATAAATCTCACAAATTATTCCACATCATCCATTCCTCTTTTTTTTCCTCATTTTTTTTTTCTTTCTTTACTCCACTTTCTTTTTACTATTTCAAGTATAAGTTGGGGCCACTAAATACCTGTGCATCATTATTATTTGAATAAATGGCGTACAAAATTTTCTCTCTCCTTACTGGATGCCAACAAAGCCTCATCTACTCATAGAATTACTTTTCCTCTCATTACACAGCTACGCGCTTCACTAAATGACTTCCGTTAAATATGGTCTTAGGAGTTTAATGGAGAAAGAATGCATGGGATGAAAAAAGAATGGGGAAAAAAATACCAACATTCCCATGATTTGAGCTACACGATCTCAAATCTTTTTTAATTTTTCCAACTACATCGCTTCAAAGTAAAAAAAGAATTCGTTTTGATATTTTCAGCCAAAGGGAATAAGTTAATTAATGAACAAAATATCTTTTTAAAATATTTAGAAGCCGAAAAATCTTACTTTTTTTTTTTTTAAAGAATAAATCATTTCTCATAAAATTTTATTATGTGAAATTTTCCAAGAGCCAATATGGCTCTTAATTAACAATTCAAATGAGAAAAGCTATGGTTTTAACCGTTGTGTAGTATATAGGACCAACAAGATCACAGATTGCCAATAAGTGATCACGCGTAAGTAACATAGGCGTAACTTAGTATCTTTATCACTTTAATCAGTAAAGAAATCAAGTGGTAGCTTCCAAGAGTTAGCTAGCAATAGCATCCAGCTTCAGCCGAACCTCAGTTTTCATCTGGACTTTTCTACTCAAACCATTTTGGACTGGCCGAGACCCTTTCAAAGCTTATCAGGAAACACGTTTTGCTCGAATAGTGGCTGTCTCTCTCTGAACAACTATGTGCCATGACTATGAATCTTGATATGTGGATACGTTAGTTTTTTCTTTTTTTTTTTTTAAATGAATTCTGTGTTTGTTGTTGCTTTAATATCACAGTTACAAAGTATTCTATTTATACAGAAAATATGATCTAACTAATTAAGGTGAAATGAAGAAAAATCAATAGGTAATCACAATGAATTGAATGTGTACAATTTTAAAGATGTGATTGAGACAATCAACCAAGAAATACTAATAGCCTGTCTTTTAAGACGTGTCTGTGAATATCAACCATGCATGCTTATTTATACCGTAGTCAACCCTCTAATTTTTGTGGTTGCAGACTTACGTTTTGGTTAATTTTATCCCCTAGATTAGTGATTACGAAGGATGTAAAAATAATATCAAACATTTTCACATAAATTCAATAATGAACTAAACCACAACATCAATGTCGTCACTAACTTTTGTCCCATGCACGTCACAGCCTTAGATGAAATTGAAAATTCTTCATTTATTCCTATTCATTTCCTTAAGATATGTTTGATGTTGATTTCAACCCCACTTTGGCACCTACTTTGACATGGAATGTGACTATAATCCAAATGAGAAAAGCTTCGACCTTACCAATTCTATAGTACAGGAAAAATAAGATTAAAGATTGGCTTGAAGTAATCAACGAGGAAACAACATAGGTGTAACTTTAATCTTAATCAGTATAGAAAGTGAGTGTTAGCTTCCAAAACTTAGCATCTAAGCTTCAGACAAGCCTTCGTTTTCATGTAGACTTTTCGCTTTAACCCAATTGGCCAAAGCCTTTCCAGTTTCTAATCTTATCTGGAAACACGTTTTGCTTGACTGATTGATGTCTCTCTGAAGAGTTATGTCAGGAAATATGAATCAAATAGACAAAGGAAGATGCATGGGAAATTGTAGCATTTTGTTAGTCCGTCAACTTTTATATAAATGCATATCATCAGTCATATGGTAGCTAGCTATAACGAACCTGACAATGAACAGCATATTCTCTGCTCTTCAGTTCCTTCTCCTCCTTATCTTTACTTCACTTCTGCTAACATGTCACTCAACTTCTCCAGCTGAACTTAAGGCGTGCAAATCCTCCCCAAATATTGTCGTTTTGATGCTTTGGTTGGCTAACATGAAAGACATTTATTACTTGTTTCTGACAATGATGCCTTGTATAAATATTCCAGACTTACATTATCCACACGGGCAACAACAATATAGATGAAGCAGCAGCATTGTCCCTGTACAAAAGCATGCTACAAGAAGTTGCTGAGAGGTACACAAGCACCTAGAATTCAGTTTGTTATTCTTATCCACCTTAGTATAGAAGGTTACAAGTCACAAAATTGAAATGCATCCTTCACTTGTTTGTCTTACCTTTTTCCTTTGACTTGTGTCCACAATTTTAGCGATGATGTGCCTAAGTTGGTACTCCACCACTACAAGAGAAGTTTCAATGGCTTCGTTGCAAAGCTAACAGAGGAAGAAGCCAAAAGAATGGCCGGTACTACGGAAAAAAACTATCGTTTCCTCTTCAAAACTTACTTGCCCTTTGATGCAAACATTTCTTGACCAGAGCATACATATATAATGCAGGACTTGATGGGGTGGTGTCTGTATTTCCCAGTAAAAAGAAGCATCCCCATACAACAAGGTCTTGGGATTTTCTTGGCTTTCCCCTACAAGTGCCAAGAGCAGGCACCGAAAGTGATGTCATCATTGGAGTAATTGACACTGGAATTTGGCCAGAACTTGAGAGCTTCAGTGATAAAGGACTTGGTCCGCCACCAAAAAAATGGAAGGGGACCTGCCAAAATGCTAATTTCACTTGCAATAAGTACATATACTGCACTCAGTTATAGCAAACATTGTCTAGCTACCTGAAAAAGAACACTTCTTTAACACATGTTAACATTGTTTGTGCAGAAAAATCATCGGGGCAAAGTATTACAGAGCAGAAGAATTTTTATTCGAAGAATATCTGAAATCTCCACTAGATTCATATGGCCATGGGACTCATGTATCATCAACTGCAGCTGGAAACCCAGTTGAGCAGGCCAGCATGTTAGGCCTGGGACTGGGAACTGCAAGAGGAGCTGTTCCATCAGCACGCATTGCTGTCTATAAAGTGTGCTGGCTTGATGGTTGTTCTGATGCGGATATTCTAGCAGCTTTTGATGATGCAATTGCAGATGGGGTCGACATATTACAGGTGTCACTTGGAGGATCCGGTGGGAATTATTTCAGAGATGTAATAGCAGTTGGAGCATTTCATGCTATGAGACATGGAATATTGACAGTAACCTCAGCAGGAAACTCTGGTCCTCGTCCTGGATCCCTGTCAAACGTTTCACCTTGGTCTATTTCTGTGGCTGCTAGCACCATAGATAGGAAGTTTGTTACAAAGGTTGAATTGGGTAACAAGAAAGTTTATGAGGTAAAACTCCTTCTCTATACTGTACTATTACCAGAAACAAATTATTTGTTCAACAATGTAATTAAGGAAAAAGGAATAATGTCAATTTCCTGTTTTTACTTTCCACGTTTAGGGAATTTCAATAAATACATTTGACCTCAAGGGAAAGCTTTATCCTCTAGTCTATGGAGGAGATGTACCAAATATTACAAATGGCGCTGATGGATCTATATCCAGGTAAGTATAGAGGTGGTCTTCAAGTCCTTTAACTTACAAAAAGATGTAAATACTTGATGATCAACTGTTCTTAAAATGCAGGTTTTGTTTTAGTGATAGCTTGGACGGAAATTTGGTTAAGGGTAAAATTATTCTGTGTGATGCCAAAACCAGGGGATATGGCCCCTTTGGAGCCAATGCAACCGGTTTCCTGTCACAAGGTCCATATTTCAGAGATGCTGCTGCCTCTTCTCCTTTGCCGGCATCCTACATCGACTTGCAGGACGGTGCTGCTGTTATTGACTACATAAACTCTACAAGGTATTGATCAAATGAGGCACATAAATTAAAAAAACTAGCTTTAGAGTAGCACAGTTTTCTGAGTGGGTTCCTTCAACAAATATGCAGGAAGCCGAGTGCAACCATATTTAAGAGTAATGAGGTAAAAGATACATCGGCCCCTTTTGTGGTCTCATTCTCCTCCAGGGGTCCAAATCATGTCACACCCGAAATTCTCAAGGTACCTTAATTTTCTTCTATCACTGTGTTAATGATATTTATCCCTGTTCTAATGTGAAATCACAATATGTTGTAGCCGGATTTGGTTGCTCCTGGAGTTGAGATTCTAGCCAGTTGGTCTCCAATATCCCCGGTATCCGAGGTTGATGGTGATAACAGAACATTAAAGTTCAACATAATCTCAGGAACATCAATGGCTTGCCCACATGTTTCTGGGGCAGCAGCATACGTTAAATCATTTCATCCTAAATGGTCTCCTGCCGCCATCCGGTCAGCCCTAATGACCACAGGTACTAGAAATTAATGCTACCATGGTAATGTCCACTACTACAATAGTATTTAACTTAACTGTTGTTTTCATGTCTTTGCTCCTTGCAGCTAAGCCACTGAGTCCCAAGAATAATCAAGACAAGGAGTTCGCATATGGTGCAGGACAAATTGACCCTGTCAAGGCTGTGAATCCTGGTTTAGTATATGATGCTGGTGAAGCTGACTACGTAAGATTTTTATGTGGACAGGGATATACTACGAGGGCTTTACAGCTTGTCACAGGAGATAAAAGTGTCTGTTCTGAAACGACTAAAACGACAGCGTTAGACCTAAACTACCCTTCCTTTGCTCTTCAAGTCCAATCCTCTAAACCTAGTATAAGTGCCAGTTTTAACAGGACAGTAACAAACGTTGGATCTACAGTATCTACTTACAATGCAACTATTACTGCTCCTCAAGGACTAAAGATTCAAGTGAACCCCAGTGTTCTGTCATTCACATCTCGAGGCCAGAACCAAACATTTGTAATATCTATTGAAGGAGAAATACAGGAAGCTATAGTATCAGCTTCTTTGGTTTGGAGTGATGGCAATGTCCAAGTGAGGAGCCCCATTGTTGTGTTTACTGCACCATAATGGCAGGGTAGATGAATCTAATTATCTTGCTAAGACAAGAAATTATAGTCTTTCTATTTTCTACCTTGGAGTAGTAAATAAATGATGACTGAAGTAATGGATTATTCTGTACCTCCTAAAAAAGAATACTATAAATTTCTCTTTTTCTCTCTCTTTTACAAGAGAACTGAACCAAAGACCTTCTTAATCTTTAGGATTTGTGCCATGACTATGAATCTTGATATATAGATATACTGCTGAATGATTTAATGAATTTAAAAATGAAACATGTCGGTTTAGAATCTTTAATCGATTTCTTATAACCATCAACCGTTGATAAAACTCTAACCAATAAATGATACATGTAATTATAATGTGTCATGCTATGAAAAATGGGATATTGACATCAAGTTCTGCCGGTAATTATGGACCAGATCTTGCTACTATCACCAATTTTTCACCATGGGCTCTCAAGGTAACTTCCCAGAAATTCATCATCTGCATAACATGAAATTGATACTTGCAATTGCAGATATGCCCTAACTTGCTTAGCTGTTACCTTATTCGACCACAACAAAATATTGCAGCACCAGGAGTTGAAATTCTGGCTGCATGGGTCTCTAACAGTTCCTGAATGCCCTCTCCCTCTCTCTCTTCCATCTTCTACGTGTAGAAAGTTCTTGGGATCAGGAAATTAAGACTATATCGGACATAAAATCTAGTATGTGATAAAAATTGCCATTGCCCCATAAACATAAGTAAGTGGAAGATCCTGTTGCCAAGTCATGAATATCTGCTCGTGCTACGTATGCATGGCAATTTTCGTGAGAAACAACGTTAATCTGATAACGCCATAATTTATTTGACCTAACAAAAGGATTTTTCCACTAAATAATAAGTCCTTGCTTTCCATAAAAGAGTTTAATGTATATAAAAGAAAAAGAGACTAGCACATGCAAACATAGTGATTGGGTTGTTCAATCAGTCAACTTGGATCAATTTTAGCATCAACGAATCAAATTGTTCCAAATAGTCTTAGGAAATTTTCAACCCGTTGGAAAGTTCATCTTTTGATTTTAGGAAACAACAACTCCAAAAAAAAAAAAAAATCGTTTGGCTGAGATATAAAAACTCAACCCTAAATCTTGACATAATGCATGTTTCGCTCAGGAAAGATTTTCATAATTTAAATTTTTATTTTCACAGTTTTTAGAAAATATGTTTATCCATTTTTTTATCACTAACCATTTTCGATAATACTGAAAAATGAAAACAACCTTTCTTTTATTTTCAATTTTTAGTGAAAACATTTTTTAACCAAACAGGTTTTTATACATTATTTTCATTTTTACTAATTAAATTGAAAATAGAACTAAAGCAAATAAACTAAGCCACTAGGTATAGTTGAATACTGAGGGATTTAAGTCATATATACAAGAGATTTGGGGTTTCTCTTCGTTAACATAATATAAGACAGGCAAACATCCTATAAACTCAAACAAATATTAACGAACAACATTTGCTTGATGTTAATATATCAATTTGGTCGATCAGTTATTATATACATAACATTTGGGTTTCTTTTGTTTTGTTTATAACGATTTCTTTTGACATGATTGTTATAAGTTTTTAAAATTAGATGATAAGCCGACTGTCCAAAATTTCTATCAAATCAATTGTACAATCACTTACACTAAATAAATTCATAGTCAAAATGTGAAAAATGATGAGAGGTGGATCGTGTTCTCCACCACATAAGTCTTTGTTTTATTCATTGACTTGAGACAAGGGCAGATCCTACAGTTGACTGAAAATGATTCCATTCTCTAATTTTACTGAGATTGATTGAGAAATGAACAACCATGCACGGAACAAATATACTTGGATTGTCTTGTCTCTACAGTCAAATCACATAATGTGTGGACACTTGACAAAAAATTGCACCGTCAAAAAGTTAACTCCTGTATCGACGTTGAAAATGGATTTAATTCATTCATTTATTCTTTTTTTTTAGCAATTAGTAAATAGGTTTATTATCGAATTTCCTTACCACTAATCAATACTCGGTAGCTTAAAGGTAAGTTTGTCAATTTCTGGTTAACATATTTATAGGGAGTCCCCTTTCTCTATTTTTTTTTTTTTTTTAATTTTCCCCATTAGATAAATAAAGGTAAGTTTTCTTTTTACAAATAAATAATAAGTAGATAAAAATTCGAACAGACATTGGAAACGATCAACAATGTTGAGAGTGCCTTCAACCAATAGTACGTTAAGACTTCCTTTGTCCTATATTGCCAAGTGTCTGGAATTTCAATTTAGTCAATTCTGGTTAATGGAGAACTGAACAAAGTCCACGTTTAATTAAATTATATTTTCAGATTATACCAAAAAAAAAATTATTATTTTCTTTAGACTGCTTTTCAAACCAATAAACTGTTTGGTTTACATCTCAATCACTTCAAACAGTCATGTAAAAGAATTCACAATTTCACATTAAAGTGGTCGAAGCCCACATGCAAGTAAAGACAAAGAAATAAAGTATTACTTGTTTAAATATCGTGTCTTAGGAGTTTGAAGGAGAAATATATAACTTGCAAAAAATATATATGCGCGTGTGTAAACAGATGAAATCACCAATAAGATATTAATTTCATTCTGAAAATTTTAATTAAACTAAGTAACCTCCTAACATTTGATTTATAGTAAGCTTGATAAATAACTAAATTGAATTTTTGTGGTAAGATTATGTGATTGAAAACTTCAAATTTCCAATGGCCTCCGTTAACGGACAATTTATTTTGTTTAAAATTAATTAAACGAAAGCTTTTTGTTAATTTTTTTCTTCCAGTACACAAAAAAGAAAAATACCTCCGAACATGACAATGTGAACATGGAAAACCACTCAAATTGTTGACAATCAGAGATTCAAATTCAAATCAAAGTACATCAAGTGGAAGATGAAAAAAATAATTGAAGACTCAGAGAAGTTTAATTAGGGCGGACGCCAAAATGAAACCTGACTGAAATCCTCCTCACCTATGACCCATTCATGTAGAAGCTTGAGTTTGAGTCTGAGTGCTACGGAAACGCGTGCTTCCTACGTCATTTATAAAATGAGCTCTTGAAGTTCTACGCGTATATATATATATAGCTCATGAGAATAAATAATAATAATGCTCCACATCCACCACTTTAAAAAGAAAGCAAATTTTCTCCTGCCTAGTTTAACACTTCAACTTTATTTACTCCTTTGGTTTCTTTCTGCTCCCAATTAATGAAGCGATTTTTCTTTGCTTAATTGGTTTCTGCTCTCTCTCTCTCTCTCTGTGTATATATATATATATATATATATAGCGTGGTCGGTCAGAAATGCTCACCCAAAAGTAGCTGGTGCTGTTTTATGCTTGCCTCCTCATGATTGATGCCAATTCTCAAAACCCTAAAGGTGTGGAAGCCAACCAGATTTTAACCCTCCACAAGAGAGGTAGGCAATCAAATTAAGGTTCTATATGTTATATATATATACTTCTAGTTTGTTTTTTTGCTAATTTTATGAGTTTTGTTGATTAACGTGTGTGTATATATATATAGGGCACTCAAAGAGTCCAGCTTTCTCGACTCTTGGGCTTGTTTGCAACTGCTGTGATGGTGAATGCGGTGAATGCAGAAGAACTTGGGAAGCTGCAGCTTGCTCTAACCTCCGCTGTCACCCATGGAAATACTAGACATGCGATATATATATATGCCAAGATTTAATAATCAAGTATCTGTACGTAATTTAAGGTGAAATGAAGAAAAATCAATAGGTAATCACAATGAATTGAATGTGTATAATTTTAAAGATGTGATTGAGACGATCAACCAACGAATAACCTCTCTTTTAAGGCGTGTCTGTGAATATCAACCATGCATGTTTATTTATACCGCAGTCTACCCTCTAGTTTTTGTGGTTGCAGACTTACGTTTTGGTTAATTTTATCCCACAGATTAATGATTACGAAGGATGTAAAAGTAATATCAAATATTTTCACATAAATTCAATAATGAACTAAACCACAACATCAATGTCCTCACTAACTTTTGTCCCATGCACGTCACAGCCTTAGATGAAATTGAAAATTCTTCATTTATTCCTTTTCATTTCCTTAAGACATGTTTGATGTTGATTTCAACCCCACTTGGGCACCTACTTTGACATGGAATGTGACTATAATCCAAATGAGAAAAGCTTCGGCCTTACCAATTCTATGGTACAGGAAAAATAAGATTAAAGATTGAGTTGAAGTAATCAACGAGGAAACAACATAGGTGTAACTTTAATGTTAATCAGTATAGAAAGTGAGTGTTAGCTTCCAAAACTTAGCATTTAAGCTTCAGCAAGCCTTCGTTTTCATGTAGACTTTCGCTTTAACCCAATTGGCCAAAGCCTTTCCAGTTTCCAATCTTATCTGAAAACACGTTTTGCTTGACTGGTTGATGTCTCTCTGGAGAGTTATGTCAGGAAATATGAATCAAATAGACAAAGGAAGATGCATGGAAAACTTTAGCATTTTGTTACTCCGTCAACTTCTACAAAAATGCATATAATCAGCCATATGGTAGCTAGCTATACCGAACCTGACAATGAACAGCATATTCTCTGATCTTCAGTTCCTTCTCCTCCTTATCTTTACTTCACTTCTGCTAACATGTCACTCAACTTCTCCAGCTGAACTTAAGGCATGCAAATCCTCCCCAAATATTGTCGTTTTGATGCTTTGGTTGGCTAACATGAAACACATTTATTACTTGTTTCTGACAATGATGCCTTGTATAAATATTCCAGACTTACATTATCCACACGGGCAACAACAATATAGATGAAGCAGCAGCATTGTCCCTGTACAAAAGCATGCTACAAGAAGTTGCTGAGAGGTACACAAGCACCTAGAATTCAGTTTGTTATTCTTATCCACCTTAGTATAGAAGGTTACAAGTCACAAAATTGAAATGCATCCTTCACTTGTTTGTCTTACCTTTTTCCTTTGACTTGTGTCCACAATTTTAGCGATGATGTGCCTAAGTTGGTACTCCACCACTACAAGAGAAGTTTCAATGGCTTCGTTGCAAAGCTAACAGAGGAAGAAGCCAAAAGAATGGCTGGTACTACGGAAAAAAACTATCGTTTCCTCTTCAAAACTTACTTGCCCTTTGATGCAAACATTTCTTGACCAGAGCATACATATATAATGCAGGACTTGATGGGGTGGTGTCTGTATTTCCCAGTAAAAAGAAGCATCCCCATACAACAAGGTCTTGGGATTTTCTTGGCTTTCCCCTACAAGTGCCAAGAGCAGGCACCGAAAGTGATGTCATCATTGGAGTAATTGACACTGGAATTTGGCCAGAACTTGAGAGCTTCAGTGATAAAGGACTTGGTCCGCCACCAAAAAAATGGAAGGGGACCTGCCAAAATGCTAATTTCACTTGCAATAAGTACATATACTGCACTCAGTTATAGCAAACATTGTCTAGCTACCTGAAAAAGAACACTTCTTTAACACATGTTAACATTGTTTGTGCAGAAAAATCATCGGGGCAAAGTATTACAGAGCAGAAGAATTTTTATTCGAAGAATATCTGAAATCTCCACTAGATTCATATGGCCATGGGACTCATGTATCATCAACTGCAGCTGGAAACCCAGTTGAGCAGGCCAGCATGTTAGGCCTGGGACTGGGAACTGCAAGAGGAGCTGTTCCATCAGCACGCATTGCTGTCTATAAAGTGTGCTGGCTTGATGGTTGTTCTGATGCGGATATTCTAGCGGCTTTTGATGATGCAATTGCAGATGGGGTCGACATATTACAGGTGTCACTTGGAGGATCCGGTGGGAATTATTTCAGAGATGTAATAGCAGTTGGAGCATTTCATGCTATGAGACATGGAATATTGACAGTAACCTCAGCAGGAAACTCTGGTCCTCGTCCTGGATCCCTGTCAAACGTTTCACCTTGGTCTATTTCTGTGGCTGCTAGCACCATAGATAGGAAGTTTGTTACAAAGGTTGAATTGGGTAACAAGAAAGTGTATGAGGTAAAACTCCTTCTCTATACTGTACCATTACCAGATACAAATAATACTTATTTAGATCTGTAATTTGTTCAAAAATTTAATTAAGGAAAAAGGAATAGTGTCAATTTCCTTCTTTTTACTTTCCATGTTTAGGGAATTTCAATAAATACATTTGACCTCAAGGGAAAGCTTTATCCTCTAGTCTATGGAGGAGATGTACCAAATACTACAAATGGCGATGATGGATCTATATCCAGGTAAGTATAGAAGGTGGTCTTCAAGTCCTTTAACTTACAAAGATGTAAACTTGATGATCTACTGTCCTTAAAATGCAGGTTTTGTCTAAGTGATAGCTTGGACGGAAATTTGGTTAAGGGTAAAATTATTCTGTGTGATGCCAAAATCATAGGATATGGCCCCTTTGGAGCCAATGCTACCGGTTTCCTGTCACAAGGTCCATATTTCAGAGATGCTGCTGCCTCTTCTCCTTTGCCGGCATCCTACATCGACTTGCAGGACGGTGCTGCTGTTATTGACTACATAAACTCTACAAGGTATTGATCAAATGAGGCACATAAATTAAAAAAACTAGCTTTAGAGTAGCACAGTTTTCTGAGTGGGTTCCTTCAACAAATATGCAGGAAGCCGAGTGCAACCATATTTAAGAGTAATGAGGTAAAAGATACATCGGCCCCTTTTGTGGTCTCATTCTCCTCCAGGGGTCCAAATCATGTCACACCCGAAATTCTCAAGGTACCTTAATTTTCTTCTATCACTGTGTTAATGATATTTATCCCTGTTCTAATGTGAAATCACAATATGTTGTAGCCGGATTTGGTTGCTCCTGGAGTTGAGATTCTAGCCAGTTGGTCTCCAATATCCCCGGTATCCGAGGTTGATGGTGATAACAGAACATTAAAGTTCAACATAATCTCAGGAACATCAATGGCTTGCCCACATGTTTCTGGGGCAGCAGCATACGTTAAATCATTTCATCCTAAATGGTCTCCTGCCGCCATCCGGTCAGCCCTAATGACCACAGGTACTAGAAATTAATGCTACCATGGTAATGTCCACTACTACAATAGTATTTAACTTAACTGTTGTTTTCATGTCTTTGCTCCTTGCAGCTAAGCCACTGAGTCCCAAGAATAATCAAGACAAGGAGTTCGCATATGGTGCAGGACAAATTGACCCTGTCAAGGCTGTGAATCCTGGTTTAGTATATGATGCTGGTGAAGCTGACTACGTAAGATTTTTATGTGGACAGGGATATACTACGAGGGCTTTACAGCTTGTCACAGGAGATAAAAGTGTCTGTTCTGAAACGACTAAAACGACAGCGTTAGACCTAAACTACCCTTCCTTTGCTCTTCAAGTCCAATCCTCTAAACCTAGTATAAGTGCCAGTTTTAACAGGACAGTAACAAACGTTGGATCTACAGTATCTACTTACAATGCAACTATTACTGCTCCTCAAGGACTAAAGATTCAAGTGAACCCCAGTGTTCTGTCATTCACATCTCGAGGCCAGAACCAAACATTTGTACTATCTATTGAAGGAGAAATACAGGAAGCTATAGTATCAGCTTCTTTGGTTTGGAGTGATGGCAATGTCCTAGTGAGGAGCCCCATTGTTGTCTTTACTGCACCATAATGGCAGGGTAGATGAATCTAATTGTCTTGCTAAGACAAGAAATTATAGTCTTTCTATTTACTACCTTGGAGACTTGGAGTAGTAAATAAATGATGACTGAAGTAATGGATTATTCTGTACTTCCTAAAAAAGAATACAATAAATTTCTCTTTTACAAGAGAACTGAACCAAAGACCTTCTTAATCTTCTGGATTTGTGCCATGACTATGAATCTTGATATATAGATATACTGCTGAATGATTTAATGAATTTAAAAATGAAACACGTTGGTTTAGAATCTTTAATTGATTTCTTATAACCATCAACCGTTGATAAAACTTAAACAATAAATGATACATGTAATTATAATGTGTCATGCTATGAAAAATGGGATATGGACTCAAGTTCTGCCGGTAATTTTGGACCACATCTTGCTACTATCACCAATTTTTCACTATGGGCTCTCAAGGTAACTTCCCCAGAAATTCATCATCTGCAAAACATGAAATCGATACTTGCAGTTACAGATATACCCTAACTTGCTTTGCTGTTAGTTTATTTGGCTTCAACAAAATATTGCAGCACCAGGGGTTGAAATTCTGGCTGCTTGGGTCTCCAAGTGGTCCTGCATGCCCTCTCTCTCTTTCATCTTCTACGTGCAGAAAGTTCTTGGGATCAGGAAAATAAAACTATATCGGACATAAAATCTAGTATGTGATAAAAATTGTCATTGCCCATAAACATAAGTAAGTGGAAGATCCTGTTGCCAAGGCATGCATATCTGCTCGTGATACGTATGCATGGCAATTTTCGTGAGAAACAACATTAATCTGATAACGCCATAATTTATTTGACCTAACAAAAGGATTTCCACTAAATGATAAGTCCTTGATTTCCATAAAAGAGTTTAATGTATATAAAAGAAAAAAAGAGACTAGCACATGCAAACGTAGTGATTGGGTTGTTCAATCAGTCAACTTGGATCAATTTTATCATCAATGAATCAAATTGTTCTAAATAGTCTTAGGAAATTTTCAACCCATTGGAAAGTTCTTCTTTTGATTTTAGGAAACAATAACTCCACAAAAAAAAAAAAAATCTTTTTGCTGAGATATAAAAACTCAACCCTAAATCTTGACATAATGCATGTTTCGTTCAGGAAAGATTTTCATAATTTAAATTTTTATTTTCGCATTTTTTAGAAAATATGTTTATCGATTTTTTACCACTAACCATTTTCGATAATACTGAAAAATCAAAACAACCTTTCTTTTATGGTCAATTTTCAGTGAAAATATTTCTTAACCAAACATGTTTTTAGATATCATTTTCATTTTTACTAATTAAATAAAAAATAGAAAACAACTAAAGCAAATAGGCTCTAAACTAAGCCCTTAGGTATAGTTTAATATTGAGGGATTTGAATGATATATATAAGAGATTTGGGTTCTTCTTCCTTAACATACTATAAGACAGGCAAACATCCTATAAACTCAAACAAATATTAACGAACAATATTTGTCTGATGTTAATATATCAATTTGGTCGATCAGTTATTATATACATAACATATGGGTTTCTCTTGTTTTGTTTATAACGATTTCTTTTGACATGATTCTTATAAGTTTTTAAAATTAGATGATAAGCTGATTGTCCAAAATTTCTATCAAATCAATTGTATAATCACTTACACTAAATAAATTCATAGTCAAATCAATTGTATAATCACTTACACGACATAGGTCTTTGTTTTATTCATTGACTTGAGACAAGGGCTGATCCTACAGTTGACTGAAAATGATTCCATTTTCTAATTTTACTGAGATTGATTGAGAAATGAACAACCATGCATGGAACAAATATACTTGGATTGTCTTGTCTCTACAGTCAAATCACATAATGTGTGGACACTTGACAAAAAATTGCACCGTCAAAAAGTTAACTCCATTATCGACGATGAAAATGGATTTAATTCATTCATTTATTCTTTTTTTTTTTTAGCAATTAGTAAAGAGGTTTATTATCGAATTTCCTTACCACTAATCAATACTCAGTAGCTTAAAGGTAAGTTTGTCAATTTCTGGTTAACATATTTATTGGGAGTCCCCCTTCTATTTTTTTTTAATTATTTATTAATTTTCCCCATTAGATAAATAAAGGTAAGTTTTCTTTTTACAAATAAATAATAAGTAAATAAAAATTCGAACAGACATTGGAAACGATCAACAATGTTGAGAGTGCTTTCAACCAATAGGACGTTAAGACTTCCTTTATCCTATATTGCCAAGTGTTTGGAATTTCAATTTAGTCAATTCTGGTTAATGGAGAACTGAACAAAGTCCACGTTTAATTAGATTATATTTTCAGATTATACCCAAAAAAATATTTTTTTTTATTATTTTCTTTAGACTGCTTTCAAACCAATAATATAATGTTTGGTTTACATCTCAATCACTTCAAACAGTCATGTAAAAGAATTCACAATTTCACATTAATGTGGTAGAAGCCCACATGCAAGTAAAGACAAAGAAATAAAGTATGACTTGTTTAAATATCGTGTCTTAGGAGTTTGATGGAGAAATATATAACTTGCAAAAAGTATATATATATATATATGCGCGTGTAAATAGATGAAATCATCAATAAAATCTTATTAATTTGATTCTAAAATTTTTAATTAAACTAAGTAACCTCTTAACATTTGATTTATAGTAAGCTTGATAAATAACTAAATTCAATTTTTGTGGTAAGATTATGTGATTGAAAATTTCAAATTTCCAAACGGACAATTTATTTTGTTTAAAATTAATTAAACTAAAGCTTTTTGTTAATTTTTTTCTTCCAATACACAAAAAGGAAAAATACCTGCGAACATGACAATGTGAACCTGGAAAACCACTCAAATTGTTGACAATCAAAGATTCAAATTCAAATTACATCAAGTGGAAGATGAAAAAAAATAATTGAAGATTCAAAGAGAAGTTTAATTAGGGCGGACGCCAAACTGAAACCTGAATGAAATCCTCCTCACCTATGACCCATTCATGTAGAAGCTTGAGTTTGAGTCTGAGTGCAACGGAAACGCGTGCTTCCTACGTCATCTATAAGATGAGCTCTTGAAGTTCTACACACACACACACATATATATATATAGCTCATGCGAATAAATAATAATAATGCTCCACATCCACCACTTTAAAAAGAAAGCAAATTTTCTCCTGCCTAGTTTAACACTTCAACTTTATTTACTCCTTTGGTTTCTTTCTGCTCCCAATTAATTGAAGCGATTTTTCTTTGCTTAATTGGTTTCTGCTCCCTCTCTCTCTCTCTCTCTCTCTCTCTCTCTCTCTATATATATATATATATATATACATATAGCGTGGTCGGTCAGAAATGCTCACCCAAAAGTGGCTGGTGCTGTTTTATGCTTGCCTCCTCATGATTGATGCCAATTCTCAAAACCCTAAAGGTGTGGAAGCCAACCAGATTTTAACCCTCCACAAGAGAGGTAGGCAATCAAATTAAGGTTCTATATGTTATATATATATATATATATACTTCTAGTTTGTTTTTTTGCTAATTTTATGAGTTTTGTTGATTAACGTGTGTGTATATATATATAGGGCACTCAAAGAGTCCAGCTTTCTCGACTCTTGGGCTTGTTTGCAACTGCTGTGATGGCGAAGGTGGTGAATGCAGAAGCACTTGGGAAGCTGCAGCTTGCTCTAACCTCCGCTGTCACCCATGGAAATACTAGACATGCTATATATATATATATATATATATGCCAAGATCTAATAATCAACTATCTGTACGTAATTTATATAGCTAGCTTGGTCAATCTTTGATGGTTGATTCCCTATATATACCTGCTTTAGATGGAGTATTAATTATTCTGTACAATAATAAACTTGCTTTAGCGATGCCATCTCCAAAAGTTGATGAGCTTCATATATAGAAACAAATATTTATTTTGTTTTAGGGGATTATGAGGGTGTGCAGGGGAAAATGGGTGAAATAGTGGCAATCCCTCTTGCCAGGTTTCAAATTAAATATGAGCACCCTCCATGAAAGGGAAGCTTCTATCACTGGTTTATAGCTTAATAAAGCTCAAATGAAGTATTGTATACCAATATGGAAATTAAAGCATGTTTTTTTCTGAGAAATCAGGTGCAATATTGGTTGGAAAAGAGAAGAGTCAAAGCCATGAAATATATGATCCAAAGAAATACCTGCAAATATACTGAGACATTACTGACTTGCTAAGCCACCAACTTGGGTTTACAAGTAATCACAAGCATATATATTTATTCATGTTATGGTGATCTACAAATAAATTAAAAGGCAAACGCATTAACAATTTCTGCGTTACTGGGTAATTGATAAGAATCAATAGTCATAAGAAGTTCTTTTTCTTTTTTTAATCAGAATTTTTTATTGTGGAGAAAATAAAATATTATTCCTTCAAGGTCTTCTCAATCACGCCTATAGAATCATAGTTAAGTACGTTGTAACAGTTGGCTTTATTCTAGAAGCGATTCTTCCACATGACATAATTATGGGTTTAAAATTCGACGAAATAGACAGTTGAAATGGAAGAATTGCAATGAACAATTAAACAATAAGACGGAAAGTCCAAACCTAATGGAAGTTTCTTGTATATATATTGTCATAAGAGGGAGACAGATTCTGCTGTGTGAACTGTGAAACAATATATTTTTAGTCAAAATATGAAAATTTTCTCTTGCATTTATTTGATCCTTGGAATAAGAACATTTTTCCATATATATGTCATGTTTTTTCCAAGGTTCATTTTTCCAAATGCTAAAGACAGCTCCCGTGGTATGTCAAGCGAATCTAAACTGCGTACTGGCTCTCATGTGAAGAAATGAATTCATTCCAATTCCTTGTCGAAATTCTTTCTGTTCAATTCACCAAGTCGCCTCTTTTTCTGGTTCATCGATTCCATTATCACGAGAGAGAGAGAAAGTTATTAATTTATACAAATAAATTTCATTTTTCATAATAAATTATACAATTATGTTCTAATTAAAGAAGGTAACACAGTTTTCAAATACACACTTAAACCTAATTAAAATTTAAGTTAAGTTTCTTAATAATTTTTCCTATGTAGGCTCAACGAAAGCAAGATGTCAGCAAATTTCTAATCAAATTGACGGTAAGATTTAAGAAAATATAAACTAGGTCAACATACAATGAATGTGTGTGTGTGTGTGTGTATATATATATATATATATATATATAAGCATTAAATATATCCCCAACCTATAATTAGAGATTAATTTTAAAAAAAAAAATTTATCAAAACAAATACAATTTCTCTTGATATAGATTAAGATCAAATAAGCTCAATTCTCAATTGGGCTTGGCCCAAATAAGAATTGGGAAATAATTATGAAAAAGACTATTCTAAGAGATTATATAAAAGAGAGTTCTCTTATTAATCAGAAGGTAAACATTTATTACTAAGAAATTCCTTTAATCTTTCTATTGTCAATAAATTGGAACTAATTTGAAGCATGCTACTCAACCTCAGGTTCAGGAATTCCGTGTGAATATCTCTTAATAATTTTTTTTTTAAACACACAACTAGAATTGAACATTAATTATCTACTAACTGTGGCAGCTTTGTTAGATATAATGAATGATATTGCCTGAAATTAATTGGAAAAAGACCCAACAAATTAGCAAGAGATTAGATTCTAGAAACAGTGGGGCAAACCAAAGATACCTATATATGAGTACGTATGAAATTCTTGTTGCAATTTGTGGTTTGACAATAAAATAAGCCACTTGATCAACGCCACTTATTTTTAGTCTACGTATACGGTAATGGCCACAATTCAACTCTGCCATTGGCCAAAATATCCAGAAGTCAAATGCCGTGGTATAAAAATATTCAACTACAAAAACAAAATCTGAATAACTATCTTCCTTGATTGTGTTTATTTGAGTTAGTTTAATTTCTGAATCGAGAATTCAAAGTTTTTAGTTGATGAGGTCTGTCTATATATTCATGTCATTAATAATATGTTGGACTAAGGAAATTCTAGAATCTAGAAAGAAAACATTGATTTACCTACTATATATATATGATCTATGTATTATTGAGGTCTGTCTATATATTGCTTTTGAAGATTTTGGTTTTATTTATTTAAAAGATATTACCTGTCAAGAAATTCTCCAGTGCCTGTCCTTATCCCTAGCTATCCAAAAGGAACCTCAGGGAATGAAGGAAAATTCTTGGGTTGCCATATATTCGCAATATAATTCTTCTATAACTCTTTCCATATATATCTTCTTTTCAAATCACGTGCCCAATTGCAGATTAATTAATTAGTCACTAATGGCTCTAATCATTAATTAGCGAATAAAGTTGATCTAATCATTTATATATGATATTTTGATTCCTTAATTAAATCTTTTCTAACAATCTTATCCAACACTCATGTATATCAAATCCAATGCATTTAAATGTTCTCGTTCAAGTTGAAAATTCTAGCCTACGGCTAGTCACTAGCTAGTTATATGATCCCACTAGGGCATTATTAGCCGTTACCATGCACAAACCTTAATTTCTTAGTCTGAAACTTATGTTTTAGATTAAAGTAATGCTTTATATCTTAATAATTTCTTTAAGAAGATAACATGAATTTACATCACGATGAAGAGTTTCAAAACTTAATTTCTTCATCAAACAATTTCTTTAAAAAAATGATGAATATTGAATCAGTAACATTATTTTTATGCTGATGATTCTCATGGCACTTGAGCAATATTAAATACATATTTTAAAAAAATCTTGAACTGCATCCAATCAAAGGCTAGATCTCTCGCTAAATCACAATTGGATTCTTAAAATAGGTTTGTGAGAATAAAGATATACAATTAAATATAATTTTTGTTCCATTTAACACCTTAATGTATCAATTTCATCTTATAAAATTTAAATTTTTTATCAATTTTATTATTTTAACATTTCTTAACCATTTAAATTGTCACTAAAATTGATTAGACTTTTAATTTTAACTTTTATGATATAATTTAGTGAAAGGATGGGTAAAAAATGGATGAGGATGGTTATTTCTCAAGGGTCAACGATCCCATGAAACGGGTCGGATCCGAATAAAACCCAAGTTGTTCGATTTCACCTTATCCATTCCATTCTATCTTCTTGTGCGTGGCACTGTTGCTTTCGTCTCACCCTCTGATCATTCGTGCATCCGAACCTTCTTCAATCGCAAGAGACCAGCAAAGGTCAAATATTTATAATAGAAAGACACGTGGCAAGATGGGTTTGGAGGTGGCACGCGAGTCCCCGCTACCGTGTCGAACAATAAAATTTTATTTTAATTCCTCATATTTAAATATATAAATAATTTAATTTTTTACTTTTTAACTTTTTCAAATGTATCTTTGATATTTATAGAAAATGTTCAAATCGACCCATTAAATTCTGTCAGGGCACATTAACCGAAGGTGGTGAATTGACACATTAAATGATGACATGGTGCGTTAAGTGTTATTTGTTCACTAGTATATTTCTGAGCTGGCATTTGAATAAAATAAGCATCTTAAATAACCCCAAAACACACCGTTTTAGGTCTCAAAATGCGGAAAAAAATTATTTGGTCCCTCTAAACTCACCGTTTTTTTGAGTAATTAAAAAGGAGAAAACCTAACTTTTATAACTTCATTTCAGCAGGCTTCTTCTCCTTCTTCTAGCCAGTCGCTGCAAAGAAAAATATGAACCAAACAACCATAAGTAAACCTGCATTGTTGATTGGAACATCTTTGCTAAACTCTGAATGAAACCCAAAAGCTCAAAAGCACTTCACTCAACAATGAAATTGAATCACTGGACGATGGAGAAAATTGATACCTGAGTCTGTGCCTAAGTTAACCACGATGCCTAATTTCTACTTCAACTCCTCATCCTCACACCCTCAAGCTCTCAATGCCGATGCTCCCAATTTTTACCAATCTTTCACTCTCTCCCTTCTCATTAGACTTAGTGTGAATGTGGTGTCTCTGCTTCCTCTCTTTCTCTACTTTCTTTGATCCTCGCACCAAGAACTTCACACTCTCAAGCACTCCATCCCCCTCTAGCATGTTTCTAGAACAACTGCCTTGCTTTGCTTTAATCCCTCTCTTGCATGTTTCTAGAACAATTGCCTTGCTTTGCTTCAATCCCTCTCTGAAATCCTTTCCTTCATTTAATCACCGAACACTCGTGTTTTTTTTCTTCTTTCAGCATCCCTTCAATTAGAATGAACCCTTAAAGGCTCTCGTCACCCAAAAACAGTGTGTATTGGGTTATTTAGAGTGTTCGTTTTATTTAAGTTCCAGCTCAGAAAATACATTAATAGATAGAGTGGTACTAACAGGCCATATCATCATTTATTCTACCAACTCAGCACTTTCCGTTAATATCAACGAATAGATCATTTTTATAATTGTTAGGAATTCTTTTTTAAAAAATAAAAGGTGTGAAAAACTGAATTGTCCACGTCTCCAAACCTAAAGAACTAAAATAGAGTTTTCCTCGAGAAATAATAAATGATAGAGAGAGAGAGAAAAGGAAAGAGATGGGAAAGAGATGGGATGGAATTGAATAAGAGCACATGGGCGCAGCATATTTTTGGGCCTTATAAATACAGGGTGAACCGTGTGCCGTTCCAACACATGTGCGATCTTCACGTGCTCTGACACTGAGTCTGCTCTGCATCTGTATCTACTCTGCAGCCTCTGCCCCCAAGTCCCTCATTATCTGTTTTTTAGGTTTTCTGCAAATCTTATCCAATCATCCTTTTTTGGCCTTTGGTCGTTACGGGATACTCTTATCGAAGTACTTGTTTTAGTTTTGTTCGTTGGTTGACAAAGAAAGCTAAAAAAACCCTCCTTCAAATTTGAGGCTTTGTCCTTTCGATTCATTCTCACATGGACAACAACAAAAAGCAAGCTGGGGCTTCTTCTTCACCCATGAATTTCGATCATCTTTTTGGTCCCAAGGACTCGTCCTCCACTTCATCCTCCTCTTCCAGCATATTTGGCTCTATTTTTCCACCTTCATCCACTGTATGCATGTCCTCCTTTAACTTCTTTTACCTTTATCTTTTCAAATTTTTCTTAATGGGTTTTTCTCAATTGAAGCACTGCATCTTATCCAGAATTTCTTTTCTTCTATTTTTGAGAATTATTCATGCATGATTGGCGTTATCTGACTTTCTGCAGCTCTATTTTGAGTACGATAGGTTTATTATGTTTATGATGAGAAGGACTTCTTTCTAAATTAACATAGCGAATAACTTTGATCTCTCCGACTAGTTGTATAACTTATACCAATTATTGAACTCTAATTGACATATACTGAACCGTTGTGTTTATTTTGTAACTTGGGAAGGTTGGAGGAAGAGATTCAAGAAGGCAAGATGTGGGAAACAAAAGTTTTGGAACACCAGGTATTTAGAGTCTTTTCTTCTGCTCATATATAGATATTTAAAGAAACTATATATATGTTTTTGGGTTTGGTTCACCAGTTAGAATATATATATGTGTGTGTGTGTCTGGTTTTATTTGGTAATGCTGGAGTTGGGATTCCTTTCAGGTAACAATGGTGAAAGCAGTGGTGGCATATCTAACAAGAATAGCAGTAGCAATAATTATCAGAATGAAACTGTGGAGCCCAGCAGCTACTACAGCTCATCAATTTACTATGGTGGTCAAGAAAATTATTCTCCAAGGACGACCAGGACCACCGAGTCCCACCATATTGTGAGTCTTATCTTTCTTTATTTCTATTACTATACATTATATAGAAGCAAGCTCTCGAGCTCCTAAGTTTTGGTTTTTAAAAAAAATTTGCAGTTCAAGAAAGATAAGGAGGATGATGATCCCAACGGTAACAATTCAAACAGTGCTTCGAGAGGGAACTGGTGGCAGGGTAAGAGAGTCTTAGGGTCGTCTTTCTATTATCACCTTTAATTGAATGGACCTTTCTTAATTTATTGTCTGTTTTTGCAGGTTCTCTTTATTATTAACGTAATCACTTCCAGTGATACCAAAACTCACCATCATTAGATAAGGTATTACAAATGTTCATGAATGATGCAATATCTGACTAAATTGGTAATATATCTCTTAACATTAATTGGATATTGTTTACTTTTGTTGCAGGATAGTGAGTACGTACGCTAGATCTAGTCTACTATAAGAATTAAACATAGTAGAGCATACAACTACTACTAATAATAAGAATAGGTTTTATAGTACTCTTCTAGAAGCAACATGTGGGTCCGTTTTGTCCCAGATGGTAGCTTGACACCATGCATATATAAGCATAATTTGTATGCAAAAGGCTCACTGTCAAGTATGAAATAATACTACATCTATTGAGTTTTACTTACTTTTCTCCTCACACTACGATTTGGAATAGTATGATATAACGCACAATCATGAAGCTTTGGCTTTAGGTAACATCTAACTACGTTGAAGTTAATTAGAAAGAACCAGCTGAGACTTCTTAAACCCTTTACCAATATCATTAAATAACATAGTGAAAGGCCTAAGGCTTGTGTTCCTTATATTTCATTTCATTCCCTAATAAAGAAAGAAGGCAAAGGAAGAATAAAGGAATAAAGAAAGTGACAAATAATCTAAAGGTTCGATGAAGAAAAAGCTACAAGCCTACAACCAATCATTGTCATTGCTAAAAACTAGTGGTACATAGATAGAGTCCACAGGCTCTGGGATTAGGTAAGTATTGTAGAATTCAACTCTATTCGACTAAAGTTTGAAACTTTCAACAGCCCAAATCCCTAAACTATTAATTAGTCATATAATGTATGCCATTCAATTAATAATTCAAGACTATATATGCTCAATTAATTCCTTATTCACTCAACTCAACACCGATTCTGTATTTTAGCCATCAAACCAAACATGTAATCAATATGTTCATTAGTTTATAGTATTTATAATTACCAGCAGAGACTGTTTACAAATCCAAAGATTTATGTTTGTTCATTCATAATCAAACATAAATACATAGTATTTGCGTGCGTGTATATAGATAGATTTTACATTAAATTAACTTATGAACTGCGTTTCAATGAACTTATAATACATGCTGTTACTCACTTTAATTGTGGATGGATGAATGAGTATATACATGCATGCTTCAATTGTGAGTTAATTTGTTTTTAGGTTCAAAAGGAGTCCTCCTTGTCTCTCTTTTGGCTTGAAATTTGGTGGGGGTACAGAGCAACTCTAGGCAGAAATGCTAGATATGCTAGAATACTCAACTATGAAGGGAGACGAAGCATGAGTTGTAACCTGCGATTCTGAGAAGATTTAAACTCGAATGAGAAAGCTCCAAAAATTCTTTAAAAAAAGTAATTAATCACTAAATTAAACTTCACTTATTGAAAAAATAATCATTGCTATCTCTTTATATATATCTAATAATTTTCCATCTATCTTTTAGCATTGTGTGTTATCTCTCTTTTACTTTTCGTTTATAAAGCCTATACACATGCTTCGGCTTTAAGGTCCTTAATTATGCTTCATGTCCTCCACACGCACCCTATAATTAAAGACTGTAAAATTAAGAAGAATAAGGAATAAATAAGGGATTTATAAAACGGAGGGTCCATATATAAAACTGACCACCCTAACTCAACAAATTATTTTCAAAATTAGTGATCAACTGATTGTGGAATTAACTCCATCAACATTAATTTAACTCCTAGATCAGCCCAATCCAACCATACAAACACCCTTTTATTAATATTACACAATTGTTCCCCCATTAGTTCTCAGTATATATGAACTAACTAAAGACCAGTTCTACATCTTTGCTATAATCAGCATCAAACACAAAATCCAGAACTTCTCAGTTTTCACTAGCATTTACCAACAGAATCTAGCTATTACAGCGGTCCAGAAGAATTTATATAGAAGTTCAATTTATTGTTAAGGAGTACATATGGTTGTTACAAACTAACGGTACACACGTCAAAGTAACTTATGAGCTTCTTTTAACTAGCTCTATTCTAAAGGATACATTCTCTATGGTACAATAGACTTTACTGGGTGTTTGGTAGACAGACATATTTTTAGATTCTAAGATTCATAAATTATGAAATTCGTAAAATCTGCTTGGATTTGTAATAGTGACATTTCTTAATTTTGGCATTTGAACAGTAATATAAGCTTGTATTGTATCGTTGCACAAACTTCATATAAGCTGCAAAAGTTGGTCAAAACATACAGTTTGTACCCCTTGCTAATTGCTGTAAGGCATTTCAATGTTTGTACCCTTCCTTGTTATGAATGGAAGGTAACCATTTCTCTTCTCTGAATATGTTTCGTCTTCATGAAGTAAACAATATCTCGTGCTATTTATCTTAAAAGCCATTTTACTTAACCATAGCAAAGATGCAGCACCATACAGCCTTAGCATTTATAGTAAAACAGTAAGAGATAGTCCATTACATGTCCACAACCATGACTCCTGGTCCTCACTCTTCAAAAATGGGTTTAACATATGGTAAATAAATGGAGGCAATGAAGTTTTATGACAGACCTCCACACTTGTAGCCCACAGGACGATCTGCCATGTTGCAACGTTTAGGAATAGTAATCGCAATCTCTGCCTCGACACCCGTACTCTTGGCTGTGTTCGAAAGCATAATCGCGCAGGGGAAGGCAGGGTTCTGACCTAGTTTCTTCACTTGACCACAGCAGCTAGCAGAAACTAGAGCATTGCCATCCTGTGATGCCGTTACACAGGAGAAGCTCTTCCACATTCACCAGCCCCATACACTTCATTAAGCCTAACCAGACTAAATATTACAGTAAACACTAAAAAGCATACATACTTCATTGTAGCTTTATCTTCTTCAACTATGCCCCAACACTTCCAACCTATCAATATTTATACTGCCCAAGGCAATGAAAAGGTGTTTACCATGTGAAACCCACGAGGCACAGTGGAGCTACCACTAGGGAACCACCGGCACAACCTATGGGCTTAGCATTAAATGACTGCTTTAGGCCATGATTGCGCAAGTTGAAGTGCTGCTCTGTTTTCATTAGAAATTTTACAGCATCAAACAATTACAAGTTACAACCAGCGAGCAGCTGACAGCATAGCACCTCAAATACTAAGAGCAACCTCATCCTATATTGTTAAAATATATTGTTCTGAGGCAGCACTTGGAGCTTATCAGGTAGCGTCACCTTAAGCATTAAACAAATCTTAGCATATAAGAAAGAGGTCGTTCTTTCCAATTGTAAAAGGAGCAGTTATTTTAAATAATACCCCGCTAATCAGTAGTGACATTTACCCTATACCGAGAAGAGACAACTATCCAATTCCCTTAACACTGAGGTAATGTCTATCATCTCTATATGAATGACTATAAGAGTTTCAATGAGATGTTCATTCCCTCCAGAAGATCCTCGAACCACGGATATCTAAAGTTGGGTGTAGTGTACTATTATGACAAGCTGCTATTCGCTTGATAAGTTAGAATATCTTAACACCATGCCTTAGTGGAAGAAAACTTCTATGATGATGATTCAGGGGCCGAAACTGAAGCAGACGTTGTTCTCTTTTTCAAGAACAGTAAGTTCACATAGCTACTCAACAGGATACTAAGTCTAAGTAACCATGACTTATAAATTAGAACTACCCTTCATTTCATCAATAAAATTATAAAACCTTGCAAACCCAAGTTTCGCTCATCAATGATATAACAATTAGAGGGAACTTCAATAAGGGAAAGAAGTAAAGAAAGAACTCTCATTTCGATTTTACTGTGATCTCCCCCGAATAATACATAACAGAGAATAGGATACTATCTATTCTAATATATATAATAATCACATGCATATAGGAATTGAACTAGCGTGTGAAAGCGTACAAAGCAACAGAGACGTAAATAAGAAGCGCAGAAGGAACCAAGATGAAGAGCGGAACCACAGCGGCGTAACTGTGAGAGCTGCCACAGGCAAGCGTGCCGAGCTTGATCTGAACCACGTTGACCAACGCCATCATCAAAAACCCGCACCCAATGACCGAACCGGCACCCGAGACGAGCATTCCGATTCGGAAAATGGTAGTATTGATGTGGGCGAAAAACTCAATGGGAAAGTGGAAATTGGAGTTCCTGGATAGACGGATGGCCTGCTTGAGAGCGAGTGCAACAAGGCTGGAGAAGAGGAACGAGCTGAAGGAGTAGACATGGAAAGCGACGACGTTCTCGGCGATGGTCGGTGTGGGAGCGCAGGCAGGATCCGAGTTCAGATTTTCATTGGGGTCGTTGGGGTTCCATGTCAACCCGAGGAAAACCGCCAATGTGAAGAGAGAGTTGACATTTATAATGGCGTCTAGGGCACTGATGTGGAGACTCGTAATCGCAGAAGGCATTTCTCCGATTTGAATCTGATGCTTATTCAGATCAAATCCAGAATCCTCAACCAAAACTAAATTCAGTAAAGTTTGTAGTTGATACTTTCCTTATTCAATTTTTCTTTGCACAAGAAATTAACAACGTTAGAAAAAAGCAAAGCAGGCCAGCTAAGCTTCCTTTCCCTCGTACTAACAAACCCAACAACTACCATGGCCTTATGGCCCATTTCACTTGACAAATTCGGCCTTAAAAAAATCCCACCAAAGCTCCTGTCGCTAAAAATATTCTAACGCCGTTGCCGGGGATCGAACCCGGGTCACCCGCGTGACAGGCGGGAATACTCACCACTATACTACAACGACAACTGGTGTTGGATGGTCTTAACATATAAATTTTTTTATCTTATTTAGTTTTCAAGTGTAGCACTGCAAGCGAGGTGATTCCATTCCGACAAACAAAAATGCGGTACTGCAACCGGGTCTAACCACCTGAGTATACTTGTTAAATCTCTTGCGCGGCAATTTCGTCCTCGGGCTCATGCACCTATGGTGGAAAAAGAAATATATAGAACAAACACGATTGAGCAATTTCCCAACTTGAGCATTTGGTCTAGTGGTATGATTCTCGCTTAGGGTGCGAGAGGTCCCGAGTTCAATTCTCGGAATGCCCCTTTCTTTTTTCTTCCCCATCTCTTTCTGTTCTTGCCATCACATTTAAAAATTCGGTCAGATGTCTTTTCTAAACTTGCACAAATCTTTTCCAACTTTAACTCTAAAGAACAGCAACCACAAATGATAAAGAGATCATCATTGCAAAGTGATGATTTATATATGTGGACAAATACAATCAAATCTCATTTAAAATACAACGTGGTCTCCAACTGCTTTTAAATAGAAAATCATGTGTTAACTACTAGTTTCAAGCCCAACTGCCTCACAATTCAGTAAGAGACTGCCATAAAATCCTCAACAACTTCTATTCCCAACTACCAATTAAAATTTCGCAAATGGTACACAAGTTAGAAAAGAACATCCATAAATGGTTACCACTAGTTTTCCTCTACCAAATTTCCTTCTCCAAGTCAACTGTACCACATCAACCTCACCAATCATTTTGCACTCGTCTTCTTTTTCTGGGCAGCTGATTTCTTTTGACACTGCAGGTTTTCTGCTTTGTTTGCACTTGGGTTTGAACATTTCACCTCAATTGAATTGCTACATATTTTTGTTTTTGTGTCCCCTCCAAGATAATTTGACAATACTCTTCTCACCCCGAAGCCACGACGATGAGGTTTGATCATACTGTTGTTGATGAAAGGGGTTCTCTCCCCCCTTGCAGGACTACTTAGTGGTGCAGCAGCAGGCGAAGGGGTACCAAATGCTGTCTTTTGTGGAGAGCCTGAGACAGACATCGAAAATGGATTTGGGGACCTGCGCTGAGATATCAGACTAACTGATGGAACCAGTGAAAATCTATCTGAATGTTTAGTCAAGTCATCCACGTATAGCAAATCATCTAAACGAGCCACAATGTTAAATGCCAAGCTCTCTAAAACTCTTGAATAGCTCTCCAGTATTGATATTCCAACATCCTGAAATGGCATGTTCAGAATGAAATACGTAAATGTGAATTAATGACTTAAAAAGAGTATTCTCTGTAGGAGAAGTCTTGAAAAGAATTAAACCTTGTTGCAATGGATCTTGCTGGTATCCAGGGAGGTTTGAGTTAAACCCGGGAATTGCTGCTTCAAGGAGAGCAGAATGGCTTCAGCTCTGTCTGCATGAAATTCTCTCTTGTCTCCTCCATCAGCCATAAAGTCCTTGACCATTTCCCAAGATGACTTTGTGGTTGAACGGTTGGATTTAGGATGTGGCCTTGATTGGCTTCTTCGACGCCATAGGTAAATTGAAGCTTCCACACGGTTAACAATCTCCAATGCTACATGTTCAGAGGAAAAGTCTAAGCAATCAAGCAAGGACTCTGAAGAGAATTGATCTGATGTAATATAACGGTATATGACATCCCCCAAGCAGCTTCTTCCATTCTGAAACACGGATTAACCAGAACAATGTCACAAAACTCCACTCTTTGGAATAACTAAATCATAATGTCTTAAGGCTTACAATTCACACCTTAGGAAGAGCTTCCAAATATGACTGGGGAACTTCCATTTCAGCCAAGGCAGCGCTGTTGATAGCCATGGCTGCTTTTAATATTTGATTTGCACATTCCCGTGCGTGATTCAATTGCCTTCTGGAGTTCTCATCTAGACCCGAAGACGGAACACGTGGAACAGGGAGCCACCACTTTTCCTCTTGCCGCTGAAATGTCTTCCGAAAAGAGGCTGAACCATTTGCTTCTGGGGTTACAATTCCTTGGTCAACATACCAAAATTCTGGGCTGGCAAAGCTGTCTAATATTTCCTGTGATAAATGGAAAAGGAGATAGAAACTCTGAATGATTCTTCCAAAAATCACTAATAAACCATGAAAGACAAAAATTCAATACTCACGAGAAGCATGTTGTCAAGTTTACGAAGAGCTGGAAGATTGATAAAAATATCTGATCTAGGCCTGCAAGTCATCACCTGCAAGTGATTAAAGTTCGTGTTAAAGGTGGTCCTTCTATTTAGTAAAGAAAGCAGGAAAATTAAGACTAAAACGAACTTGACCTCAAGCTTAGTTCCATCGGGAAATGTTTGCAGGGAAGGTGTTAATTCGACAATGTGATCACTAACGCAAAGAAGCCACTCCATCTCCCTTCGCCAGAATGCTTTCTTTTCAGCAGGCAAGGGTTCTAATCTCCATAATTGCCCAAATACAGTAGCTACAATTGGCAGAAAAGAAAAATGGAGTGAATCCAATTTAAAATTCAAACCAGACAAGCTACCAGTTTTCCACAAACAGAATGTCAGCATAAAGCCTGTCTCAATTGAATGTAAGAAAGGGAGCATACCGCAGAGATTAGTGATAGCATTTGAGATGGCCAGAGCAGTGCAAACCCCTTTGCCAGAACCTGACATATCCTCGCCAAGCAACAGTTTTGCAAACCTTTCCTTCATCATGTCCATCTCTGTTTGAAAAATTTTCCAGAAAATAGAAATTAGATAAGATAACATGCAAATGGATATAATTTCTTAACCCCTGCTAAAAGGCACAATTAATATATTGCCGAGTTGTAACTTCGAAAATGAATTAAGATATCCTTAAATTCCATTATATACAATAACCTCAGTAACATTGCCAGAATGAACATTTTGCATTCGCCTTCTATTTTCTAGGTGTCCAAACAGAACATAATGGAGAAGACAACAAAAAAAAAAACTCCTAACCTGACATTTTTGAACCGATTCTGGTAAATTTCGTGTGCTCCGAGTGGGAATTATGGCGGTTTTCCTTTTCGTCGGATTTCTGGCAGTTGGATAGAGTAGCTTTCTGAATAGGCCAACCAAGAGGAGTTGACGAAGAAGACCCTTCTGCAGTTGAATCCGAGGAGCTGAATCCACTGGAACTGGTTTCTCTAGACTCAGTACTGGAATCGTTGCAGGACTCGGATTTAGCCCGATTACCTCGAAGTCCATCTCTTTTCTTTTGGCAATTATCTCTCTTCTTTGGTAAAGCTTCCATTTTGAATGACTTTTGCTCGAAGGGTGAAGGTAGTTTGTGGGACGGCGCAAATGGTGAATGGTCACGGAAATGACTGAACAGGTCCAAACATGGTTTCAGCGCAGCAGGGAACAAATTTTGCAGAATGTTAAGAGCTAGTGAGAGGTAGAACTGTGAGTTTATAGAATAGCAGAGGTGGAGGGACCAAGTGGTGTAAGCACATTCTGACTGAAAAGATGAGACACTGAGAATTTGTGGCTTTTTCCGATTTTGATTCTGCCCTCTCTCTTACAAAGTTGGAACCTTTTTCGTAAGTTTGAAGCACAAGCACGGAAGTTAACTGCCAATTCACATGTCATGGCAACGTCTCTCTGCCTTTCACCTCTCACCCTCCTTGAAATTTTTCGAGTACCGGCTACGTTGGAAATAAAAAATTCTGTGACGCCAGCATAGCTACCCAAGATTCTTCTCATCAATAAGGATTAGAATATTAATTTACAAAGCCATAAATTTGCTTATATTGCTGAGATAAGTAGCTCATTAGCGAATGATTATAAGTAATTTACTTAAATTGTTTCCTTAACAATAAAAATGCCTTTTTGACCTTTACTTATATTGGCATTAACTATTCTGACCCGTGGTGCGTTTTAAGTAATTTGTCACCCTTTGCAAGAGTAATTTCATTAATGCAAAAGGACAATCAACCTGCTATTGAGCAAGTGGCATACTCTGCGTGCATGAATTGCTGTCGTTTTGATTCATTTGACTTTTTATATGTTTGTTTTCTTTGGGTTAAACTTTTTCCAATTAACTAACTTAGTGAAGGTGGCGATTAAATTCAAACTTAGAGGCATGAAGTGGGTGATAGGGATTGACAAATAACATAAATGTCTCGGCGGAGAATCACATGCATATTCAAATTTCAAAAGATAAATGGTTTAGAAATAGATGAAACTTGGGCTAGCTTATGCAAGTTCAGAAAACCTAAGTATCTAACAACATCAACCTTTAACTCTAAATTCATTAATTTCGGAGGTTTAAAACTAAGACATGTATTAAAGAACTACATTATTATTATATTAAATCTCATTTTACATATTTAGCAAGCACACGCGTTAACCACTCGACCAAAGCAACAATTGTTAACGGTGATTAATATTAATATTAAAAAAAAAAAAGGCAAAAGGCAAAAGAGGAAATAACGGCTCTCAAATTCATCTTGGGTTGAGAACGTGAACCGATTAAAGTGAAAAAGCATGCAGCTGTTTTCATATTATATGTATCCGTTTGAGAAAGCAGACAGGGACACCGTTATGGCTTGACTTTACCAAAACCTCATTTCATTTTGTATTCTTCCATTTACCCACCTCCTTCTTTTCAACTCATCTCAATCCATTGCATACACGCTATTTATATAACTCTTTGAATAATATCAAAATCCAAACTAACCATTTTTTTTTTCAAAAGTCGACAGCAACATTTTTATTTTTTGAGCTTTTTAAATAGGAAAAATAAATCTTTAACACTTAATTATTATTTTTTATAACTTTTTAGATAAAAAATTTCACAAATACAGCTTATATTGTGATTTTGATTATTTATGTTAAATTTTGTATGAATAAAAAATTCTTAAATTTTTAATATAAGTAAACTAACTATTTTACTTGTTATTTAAAAACTTCTTATATGTGTTAATCAGTTTTAAAATTTATAAGAACTTATATTTTAACTCAGAACTTGAATTTATAAAAAAATTATTTTATAAAAAGTTACATGAAAGAGTAAGTGAGAAAAAAATTCAAGAAATTATATTCCTCCTCTTTTCAAATGGATTTTGTTTCGATCTAAACTCAGAAGGGTGGTGGATAAGACCGGACTATTGGCATTAGATTTTGTTAAGGTAGATCCTTTTTATGTGGTAACTTTTAAATGCGGCACGTGATATTATATTATCACGGGCAGCCCCCTCCATCTACGCCAACTCCTTCCATTCTCAGCTAGTACCTTCGAATTTGAATGGTAGGGTGGACCACAATAACCTATAAAACTGATTGGGATTTAATATAATTTTTAAAAATAAAATTTTAATATTTTTTTAAACGGAGTAAGTTTATTAAAAAAAAATTATTTTCGTACACTAATCTATTTCTATGAATAACACGTATAAAACACACAGAAAATAAATTAACATTTTGGGCATATTAATTAATCGGTCCAGTTTTATTAATATGACCACATCAATAGTTCACATGTTTGATTCTCAATTCTCATGGTATTTTCTCATTAGAAAATTGAGTTTTCATTTTAACAAAAATAAAAATAATCAGTAGGAGAATTTGTTGGATTTAAAACATGATTAACGGCACGGCCCATTTAGTTCTTAATGCATCTTGCCCAATACACGTGATAAGTTTCACATTATTTATTTATTTATTTAGTAGTCTGACAACTTTTATTTATTTATTTTTATTTGATCAGTATCTAGATAATCCAAAACCGATTACTATAATACACTCATAAATTAATTAAATTAATTTTCATAAAAAAAGCCCCATAAATTAATATTTTTTTGAAACAGTACCCGGAGTTGTTGAAGACAAAACTAAACAAAAAAAAAAAAAAAAAAGGAAATGGAGGGAGCTATCGCAAAGGAGACCGGGAAGTCAAAAGGGGCAAAAACTGGAAAGAAATGAACAAAAGCAAACAAAAAGCCCTCAAAGAAACACATGAACCTGTCTTCCTCCATCTCGGACTGACGTCTTCATTGCCTCTGGTGTATGTTAATTCAAACTTTTATTTGCTTTCTATGTTTGCGATTCACGAAACTTTGATTTTGATGTCATTCATGTGATCTTACTCGCGTTTCCAGCTCCCCTGCCAATTTTTTCTGATCACACTAGTTTACATGATCATATAGAACGCAATCTGTTATTGTTAGAAGCTCATCATGATTTGTTGAAATTGTATGATTAGCTTATTTTTACGGTTTAAATTACTGATCATCTAGTTCAATTGTTCAATCCTTATCCAATATAATTTGTAATTTCGCTCAACTTTTGCTACCTGTTGATTAATATTGAATAACATTGATGTTTTAGATTTGAAGCTTCTGCATTATTGGTGGAAATTAGGTGGAATTGTTGAGTTATGATCAATTACAGTATTCGTTGATGATTGCTATTTCTGATTTTCTCGGTCTGACCTGAATCATTTCTTTGAATGAGAACTTCTGTTATTCATGTGTTCAGATGATGCAAATACTTGAGCCTTACTTTCTGTTCAGAGATTAATCAAAAAACTTTTTCCTATTACAACTGCAAACTTCCTTGTCAAACTCAGCTGGTTCTTACCGGTAGTCAAATTGTTCTAGCATTCTGTGCAGGAAACCTTTGATTTTAATTTGGGTTTTCTAAAGATTTTCTTTTGGTTTTCATTTAACAGCAAAACATTGCATATATTGGTAGTACTTGGCCATGTCAAAATGCAAAGGATCTGCCGTGCACTTGGTCTCATGTATCTAGCATTTTCAAGCTATGCTTTGTGGAATTCATGTTAAACTTAAACTTGTTTATAACTTGGGCTAGCCTCTTAAATCTAATTATCGCCCAAGTAATACAAAAAAAAAAAAGACAGTGATTCCAGCCTTTGCGTTGTTGTGGTCCTTAATGGCTTCAGATACTGGAGCACCTAACTAGAAAGGAACAGAAGAATTAAATACTTGCCTTCTAATTAGTTTTATGTCAAAACTGCTGCAGGTATGATATATACTACTATTCAATCAAATTTGATTTAAACTTGATGCAAGACACAGAGTGAAGGACTGGACCAGTCTCCTCCTTTGGAGTTTATTTATGCGATGAATCTTTGAAAGTAAAATTTTCCTGCTGAATTTGGTAATTAATGCGGCCATTATACTTTCTATTCAACAAGATTCTTAAGACACAACATGAAAAAGATTTTAAACAAGATAATTCAAGTGTAATAGATGCCCACGTGTTTCAGCAGCCATCAAGTAACCTAGATTGCTATTTTTCCACCTTACCCCGCTCATACTTTGTCGAAGTAAGTGATGTATGATTTCTACCTGTTGTCTCTTTGTTTATACATTATACTGCATTATTTTTCCATAAGTCTATTATATTTTGAATAGGTTCTCAATTGAATCACATTCCTATCTTGCATCGATGTTATAGGTACCACACATAAATCAACTATACACATGGGATTGTGGTCTTGCTTGTGTCCTTATGGTTTTGAAAACCATTGGTGTCAACGACTGCAACATTCAAACACTGGTTGATCTATGCTGCACAACTAGGTTTTTTCTTATATACAAGTTCTGAACTCCAAGTTATTGTGTTACATGAATTGGTCGATGTATAATTTCCTTTAATATAACTACAGAAGGAAGTAAAATTAAGACTTCTTTTTAATGGGTTAGGAGTTGAAATAAAGTGTTCTTTTGATCTAGTACTGAAAATTTTATCCATGTAACCATATCATTTAATATTTATCTATGTGACTGTATCTTCCAAGACAAAGAGAAAGAGAAAAGCTAAAAGAAAGTAGCACTTTTGCTTATTATAATGCTTGTATTACGTAAGATAAGTTCTTCTTTTAAGATTTTTCTTAATGGCTGAATGGTGAACACAGTATAAGTTCTATTTTTACAGCCAAGAGTTAAATTTAATGAGTCTATTTCTCAGGATCGAATGTAGAAATAAAAGAGAATTGCAATTCACTATAAAAGTATATAGTTGACTTCTGACATATCTCACTGTTGACTACTGTTTTGCAGCATTTGGACTGTTGATTTGGCATATTTGCTACAAAGATTTTCTGTTAGTTTTTCCTACTTCACAGTGACTTTTGGTGCAAATCCAAACTACTGTGTCGAATCATTTTACAAGGTGATTCATTTCAGACTGAAACAGTAGAAGCTCTTCAATGATATATCTGTGTGCTTGGGCCTGTGTATGATCATGTATCTTAAGACACATTGAAGCTAACGATGCAGTCATTTGAGAGAGATTCAAAGTAGAGAAGATATATTGGTGCCTATATATTACTCAAAAGTACTTTGTTTCTTTGTTGACAACTAGATGACATATCATTACTTGGTTCGCAAGTACCGAAAGATAAATGGACTTTTTTGTCCAAAACGTCTCCATCCTTGGATTTGGGTCTCATTGATAGGCCTAGTTATAGCTGTTAGTCTGTCAGTTTGAGGCATTTTGTTTCCCTGTATGGTTGATGAAGGAATTTTGGATTTATGGCAGTATTTTTTTTTTTTTTTTTCCCTTTTTTCCCCTTAAATTCATACTTTATTTGCTTAAAAAGGGCAACATGTTTTTGATTAATGAATCATAATTTTATGCATGTTTCTCTCATATTAGACATATGACCATCATCACGGTCCTCCTATCTTATGGTCCCTCCTTCTGCAAATTACGTATACATGTATTATGACATTTTGTTGAACTGCCAATCTTTTGACTTTCATTGACTGTCAAAGATGGATTTGGATATCATTAGCTGAAAAGGGCATCAGCTGCAAGTATCAGCCAATGATATATATATACATATATATATGTTGCAGACTATTTTTTTAATATTTTTTATTGGACAAGACATTCATTTTTCCAATTTTCTTGATTCTTTGCCTCCTCTCTCAGCATTATATTGTTTAGGAATTCTGTTCTCTTATGACTCTAGTTTGATTCATAGTTTTTTTTGCAATCATACATTCACTGCTTGTGTCTATCTATTAAGTAACTTGAAATGATTTTGTTTACAATATTGCACAGGAGCAATTGCCAAATGATCTGGTGAGAGTGGATACACTATTTCAGAAAGCAATGGAGGCTGGAATTAATATACAGGTATGCTACAGAAATTTTTGGGTAGCTTCCCTTCAGTATCAACCATTGAGTAGAAAATGTTATCAGGAGGTTATTCTTTCTAGTGGGTTCTCTTCCCAAGTTCCTGTCTTGAAGGGGAATGCTTGAAGGATGCAAAATCAGTTACCCTTTTACGACATATATATTGAATATAAATGGATCCTCAAAAGAAAGAAATTATATTGTTGATAAAACATTTTTCTAGAATATTAGTTGGATTTGGAAGAAGCAAACGAGATGAACTTATGCTTATGACTATATTATGTCTAACAATAATCAACAAACTTTCTATCTTTTACAGTGTAGGTCCATAGGTGGAGAAGAGATTGCTATCTTGATACTGTCTGGGAAGTATATTGCAATTGCATTAGTTGACCACAACAAATTGAGGTACAGGTTTCCTTGCAATGCCTTTATTTTCTTCTTCTTCTTCTCCTCTTGCCCAGACTCTTAATTGACAATAACTGCATGGCATGTATATACTTCAATTGTTATTACCAAGTTTAGACAGCGCCTGGGATAAACCGAGTCCCTTGAATGATATACTCTACCATTTTGTAGAAATTTCACCACCCATAATGTGAAAAATGAAAGTTTATTCTATCTTGTTTGCTTAATATTCTTCCATGGCAATGTCTCTCTCTTCAATCATGGGGGCAACTTTTATATGTTCTGAGAAAGTTCTGTTTCAGTCATGCCTGGCAAGAAGAAGTTCATGCACCAGGCGTCTTCTCTAACAATTTTGGCTACACAGGTGGGCATTGATATGTTAATCTTAAATTACTTTTATGTATTTTGAATTGTGTTCTTTCTTTATGGGAGTTATTATTCCTTCCCAAATAGTGTAAGAACTGATGTTTTGCCGAGATGCCAAATCTGTCAACCTCCCAATTACTGATTTATATTCTTGTTACCATTCATTCAAGCATTTTGAAATTACTCTATTGCTAAGTTGAAGTTTCCATTGACAGGTCATTATGTCTTGATATGTGGCTATGATGCTGGAGCAGACATGTTTGAGATCAGAGATCCAGCTAGTTCCAAGTACTTTCTTTTTCCTTTTTCTACTAACTGGAAAATGATTTCTCATTTCCACCGCTTAGATAAATTATATGTCAATTTTTCTTCTGTCACTACCATTGTCTTCCTATCACAAACTGTTTAAAAGTAATCAATTTAAAAATCATGCAATTTGTTTAATTTGTTTTACAACCTTCTCGTGCTTATGGCTTCATATGAACTGTAAAGGCAATATCTTTTATCCGTATTTTTATTTTATTTGCGGCCACTCAAAGCTCACTCTTATAATTTTTTCATTTCTTGCCATTTAAAGTAGTATTTTTGTGCATGTTGAAAATGCTATTTATTGCATGGTTCTTTGGGTGATTTTGATCTGAAAGATATGATTTGATTGGTCATCTTTGCAAATTTACAAATTCAAAATTCTTGCAAACTGATGCAGGGAGCATAAGAGGATCTTTTCAAAGTCATTAGAAGAAGCTCGTAAAGCCTTTGGTACTGATGAGGATCTTCTCTTGGTAAGCTCTTGCACTGTACTGTATACGCCAAGCTTGTTCTTTGTGTTTGAACCATTGTTTTATTGTTTTTTCCTATCAAACTTCCATTTGAAAGTATAATTTTGACCCACAGCTCTGTTAAACTGGTTCCCCCTCCCATGAATTACTTACAGCCAAGTTTCCCATTCCCCTAGATCAATCTTAAGTATTATACCCACATTCAGCGCCTGTGTGGTAAGGAAAGGTGATGTCTGTTATGACATTATCGTCACCCAGTAATCTCAAATTCCATGTAACCTTAGATTATTGAGTTAAATTACAATGTATGGTATGCTAGTATGTCAAGATTACATGATGTAATTCAATACCACAAAAAAGGTGTAGTTTAATTCCTCCAGTTAAAATCTGATTACATCCTCTAATTCAAGATTGCTCCCACTGTTGTACAAACAAGGGGATCTTAAATATCCCTATTCAAGATTACTGTTTAAACCAAAAATTAAGGCATATCCAAAATATCTGAAGCTATAAATCTGTGTCAAACGCATTCTCAAGTATGCCACGGTTTCACTGCTACTCCAAGTAGTTACAACGTCTGTTATAGAGTGGTTCTGTCAAATTAAATTTATCTACAGAAGCTCAGAAAATTACTAGTATCATCATCTTCATTTAGGAACCAAAATAGAAGTTTGACCAACTTTCCTTCCATTTATTTTGGATATAAGCTCGTTAATTCAAATTACTATAATACAGGTGTATCATATGTTTCATCTGATAAGAACTTTCTTTAATTATTGACTTAGTGAGTGTTGTTATATGATATGTTTTTCGTTTTCTTGGATGGTCGAGCAGATATCTTTGGACAAGAGCAAGAACCAAGATCAGCCGTTCGTGCAACCACCGGTTGATGTCAACACTGATTCGTGATTTTCTTTTCTCTCTTCTGCAACAATTTACTGATCTCATTTCTTCACTTCTTGTGCATACATCATATTACATGTGAACACCGTAGAGTAGATACAAGAAGGTAATCATGGCTGCCAGCACGGATATTTCCCAGTAAAAACCACATGGTTTCTTCTGGGTTGTGTGCATTAATTTGTATAGATGTGTAAACTTCATACCGAAAAATGTATAGTGGCAACCAATTCGTTAGAATCTTGTCAACCATGTATTCCTTCTCTGAGATTTGTAAGAACCAATGTTGTAGAAGGATTCAGAGCTTAAGGTTGTAAGAACCAGATAGAAAAAGTGCAGATATTTAATTCCTGATTGCCTCTCAACTCTGTCGTTTTCTTATCTATTTTCCGTTAACCATTGTTATTTTTGTTTTTCCATATTTCTATGATCAGTGATTTATGGATGAATATTATCTACAGACAGGTAGACACAATTTGAAGTGATAATATTCCCCTTTGCGGAGAAGACAAAACTTTATAAAGGTACTTGGTATTACTTTAGTACACGCATGCTAGCCCTTATCCCATTCTTTAAGTGAACTTGATTGATCTTCATGAGGATGCATCCTCACTTGTTTGATCTGATATTTATCTTTACATCCTAACCGAGTCACAACCCTGTTGGCTCTAAATGCATCAATGTTTTGTACACAATATTGTGTGCACTCCCGCATGCAAGAGAATCTGGAATGGGGACTTCACATTTTGTCACCGCATTTGATATTATTTTTCTATTGAAATCTACATCTAGTTTGATTCTCCTTTAGAGTAAACACCCACTTTTAAGACCAAGCTTTGCTTAAATCTCGATGATGGTTAATGCGTTGTATTTTTGGCCAACAATTGTTGTCATCATCGTTATTATTATTGTTCTTTGGTTAATGACGATAGTGGCAACATCTATTGATGATTTGTCAAAGCATGGCGGAAATCACTTTTCCCAGAATGTTCTAAATCAGAGTTTCTCCGACAAACTAACTCTCTTGCCCGGTGAACAATGAGACATGTTCGTCCACAACAAGGTGCATTAGTATTTTTTTAATTCTCATATTTTTACAACAAATAATTCACATCGTTTTCTTTAAACAAATTTGAACTACTTAAATATAGCTAAGCCGCACATCAAACATTGTAACTACGGTGGCCTCCTAAATATTTCACTCATGCAATTGCTACTTCGTGTTTACATTCTTCGGTGTAAAGAAAACAGTCCTAATTTTATCTAAATTTAGTGTAATTGACTACAGTTAGATAAAATTGTAACTATACAATCACTTCAATTATAATCTTGTTTAACAGTAAATCTTGCTTAACAGTAAAAAGTTATAAGAATAATATAATGACTACACTAAATACTATACTTAAATTTACTGCAGATTTTAAATTAGGGTGTTTACAATTTTCAGGTAAAAAAGTTTAGTTTATATGTAAAAAATCTAAAAAAAATAAAAATGAAATTTTTGATAAAATAGTTGGTTTAACTGAATTCTTGCTATTTTGCTCACACTTTTCGTTCAATTTCTTTTTCGCTCAAACCTACAATTGCATGTTCGAGCCTCGAACGAAGTGTCTGCTGGGCATAAACAGAAACTCTCATAAAAGTAGGAGGCAAGTCCTTAGTCCCATGGCCGTAGCAAACAGAAAATTATACTTTCAATTTTTTTTTAAAAGAAAGGAGAAAATATTAAAGTGAAATCACAGCAGTCCGTGTTACAGAAAGGTTAAGACGTAGAGATCTCTCTATAGACTCTACGCGGAAGCAGTGTGTCTTACTCTCTCAATAGTTGAATGTTTCTTTAAAATGTGCTCGTGTAAGGCTAAGACAAGTTTTAAAATTCAAAAAATATGTTCATATATTTATAAATTATTCAAGAGTGTGTTTAATAAGACCCGCCTACAATATGAAAATGACAAATTAATAACATATCCATCTCTTTCTCCTGCTGTTGGCCATTATTTAATTTATTTTTCGAGTTAGATTGAATTTCAGTAGTTGGAAAATTAAGTTACGTGTGTGTGAGAACTTTATTTTTGTTACAAACAAGTCTACGAGAATTATTGATCCTGTAGTGGCCGTACAACTGTCTCATAACTTTGACCATAGACTGTTCCAATTTTGATGCTCGATCACGTGAGAGAGCGATGACCCTTTTGTGAAATACTACACTAGTTGGCTTATGTGATTTCCATGTATGTCTATCTCATCTCATGCACCTGAAGTGATATGGAAAGTGGGACCAACAATTAATATTGGAATTTTGAATTCGTGAGAAGCTAGCCAACTCTCAGATTGTCTCTATTGATGCTGCTGCATCCATTGCGAATCAAACAGCTGGTAGAGTTGATTAATGGTTTGGACAGATGAACACCAAGGTATTAATTTTCTGTTAATTTGGCATTGGCATTGGCATGTGAAGGTTGGGTTGGACCCTACCTTATTGATATTTTGCAGCATACATATATTTCTTAATTCATTTCTGCTCAAATCTTAATTGTAATGTTGCATGGTCCTATACTATCTCTCTCACTGGTCAACAATAATAGAACATTGCTCATAATAATTCTCTATCTATCTATCTATCTATCTGTATTGCCACATGATTATGAATCAAAGAAATTCTTTTATTTGCAGTATTCTTCAGTTTTACAGTTTGCTTCTTTGTTATACACTTATATTTATAGAATTGGAATATTGTAATTTATATCATGATATCAAATTCAAAATTGGATATCTACTCACTCATTCTAAGAATTTTCTTAACAGATTAGATTGTACAAACAACTTTATAATTAAAATTAAAAATGTGCGCAAGATAAGATTAATATATGATTATATGAATTAGGTAAGAAGAGAAGTTAAATTTCTGGGTGTCATTATTGTCATCCAAGGCAAAGAAAAGGAGCATGCAAGAGGAAGTAGGTAGATGGTCGTTTAAATTTCGAAAGGACGAGAAGTGGTAGCTGAAGAGCAACCAATTTATTTTCTTTCTCTGACTCTGTCTGTTGTGTTGCAAACAAACAAAAGGGAAAAATCGCAGTAAGTGGGAAATGAATAAAGAGGAACCAAATCAAACAAAGATATAATAAATGGTCGTTTGTTGTCTTGTCTCATCATCATCGATCATCCTCTTCAAATATTTTTGACAGTGATGGCCAATCCACTCTCTATCTTTCATTTGCTTATAACTCAACTAAATCATATTTTTGGCATACTCAGAATTATTTCACATTTTTTTTTTAAGCTATATTCCTCTCAGAAAAAAAAATAAAAATCTCAATACCTATGTTTCCCGCCACTTTGACTATGAAAAGGGTGTTGTCGTTATTGGCAGGTAATTTCCGTTCCCAGTTCCCACCACCATCAAGTATTGTCTTTTTTGATTGGGGTTGATGATAGATTTTTCATTTCATCGGAATGAATAGTAAATTAATATCCGTACTTGGCGGGAATTGGGGAAAAATTAAATGGGATTGGAATGTTGGATTCGAATCCGAGGTGTGACGGGTCACTTACTTGGTCGGAGAAAAGGTTTATCTATATATATTTATTATTTTTATTTCTTGTAATTTTAAATTTACAAAAAATAATAACATAAAAAGAATATACTCATGCCATTTTTCTACTTGTACAATAAAGTATTGAATATTGCCACGTCACTAAGATTGAGATCAGATCCCCATGCTTCTCAAAATAAGATCTTGCACGGATTATAGGTGAGTAAAGTCAGGGCACCCACCCCCTCTTATTCACGGGATTTTTATGGATTTGATTATACCAAAGTACTTCACCATCTTTTTTTTTTTTTTTAATTAAAATTATAACATGCCTTAGATTTACTAAGAGTGCTTAAACAAATAGTTAAGTATTATTATTAGTATCACATAAATAAAATGAATTGTTTAATAAAAGAGTAAAATAGAAGATCTAAACTTGAGATTTTCGTTATGAATAGTATATATTACCTTTAAAAAATGAATAATGTGATTTGTCTAAATAGATTATGATAACAACATATATAGGTGAAATAATAATTTATAAAGTTGCATTTTAAAGTTGGAAATCCTTCGAAATTTATGTAAAACAGATTCTAAATCATTTGTTACTTGAGTATAAATGATAACACTTGAATTTGCTGTTTCGATGTTCCCAACGTAAAAATCTGCATATAAGAAGGTTAAGGCAATTTTCATTGGGAATCTTATTATTATTATTATTATTATTATTATTAATACGTAATAAAGATATTTATGAACTCACTTATTAAGCTTTGCAGAGGAAGAAACAAGATTAGGATCTTTATAGCTTTTGACCATGGCATTATTTCACCGTTTGTAACCAAAAGCAATGCTAATTAGCAGCAATTAATAACGCAAAGTTAAGGGTCAAATGTTGGCATGATTATGTCTGCTGCCTTTATTGAGGGGCCGCTGATCGAAATCTTCATTTCATCCCAAATAGTCGTTATAAACCAACACAGCCATTTTTGCTTACTGTCTTTCTGACTAATACCATGATTTTGCATGGAATGGAATATCAAATCAAATAAAGCAAAAGGAATTAACAAGACGATTTGTCATGCTCCCAAAAGTCGTACAATCAATTTTGCAGTGTCCAAACCCAAGTTTTTAGATATTTGGATCAGATTTTAGAGTAAATACTGATGTTGCTAGAGAATGCACAACCTGTGGCCTCCGATTTAAGTGTGAAGAGGAGCACAGTAATCACATGGATTGGCATGTGACAAAGAACCGAATGTGTAAAAGCATGTGGCTTAGTGGTGCAGAGGCTGTTTCCAGGATTGTGGACTTGTTTCGGCAGCTCAATCAGAGCATTACACTCCAAATGGATTGTTTCCGCATTCAATTTAGGTGTGAATGCATTTTGTTTCACTGTAATGGATTTGCTCTGAAAAGTTTGCCTTTCTCTTCCATGTTGTGGTCCTGCGAAGGGTGAGAATGTGTGGCAGAGGTTTCATGGTAAGCCTTCATTCCTCAAGTAAGCAATCATGTGCATGCTGCATTAATGGCTCCCATTCCATTCCTACTCGTAATCATGATTTGGAGCATAGTGATCTTCTTTTGCTTGCTGCACACATGCAAGTTCACGAAATAGATTTCAACAATTTTTTGCTAAATTACGTGATATTTGCTTGGAGAAGGGGGAAATAAAAAAGAAGCATCGTAACACCATTATGGATTGGATAGCATTCTCTTTAATGATTCTGATTTCACAAGCAAATATATCAGATCATGTCACATACCGATATAGATTTTTAAAAATAAAAAATTAAAATGGTTTAAACTCGACTCGACCGGACCCCACCCCACCCCACCGATTGTAATTTTAAGAATAGCTTAATATCAAAGTCAGCATTAGCGGCAGGTCTACTCTGCACTCGGAGAAAATAATAATGACAATAGGGATAAACTAAAACAAGAGTCAGAGGCTTAAAAATTGAGAGTGAATCTGCTCAAACTCAGAAGGGACAAGTTAAGTTAGCAGTAAAGTGGTATTAGGGAAAGAGGTGCCACTAATCTGCATTAAGTAGACAAAATTGATCTTTGCAAGTTAACAAGCTTCAACAGCAGAGCATCGTCGTCTTCCCCACATATGCCAATCATAGTCTAACGTTACCTTTGATTTAATTAGTGCTTAAGAGTGGACAAATGGCGGGTAAGGTGCATGGCAGGACAAATTTCCCCAGCCACTGGCCCATTCTTACAGTTGTTTATTCATATCTTTCTCTCTTTCATTTTCATTTTTTTGGAACTGTCTCGGAGGAACCCTGAAACCTTAATAAAAGCAGCTTGTCTTCAACATTCTATATTCCCAACTTTCTCTCTCTCTCTCTCTATCTCTATCCTTTTTTTCTTTTTCTAGCCTCTCTTGGTTGGGTCCATCCAGCAACCTTAGCTCCGCATTCATTATTTAATCTTCGTTTTCATTTTCTTTTCGCCCCAAAACGGAACCACCCTAGACTTGTGCTTTCCTTACTCTTCTTTTAGCTCGGCTTTCGTCGGAGCATGGCGAAATCTGTGGACGATTCTGAGTTTTGGCTTCCTTCTCAGTTCCTTGCCTCCGAAGACATGAACGAGGACAAAGAGAACAACGAGAATGACGTCAACGCTGACTTAGACGCTGCTTTCTCCTTCCCTTCTGAGTTTCCATACGAGTTTGACTCCTTCGGGGTTTCCTCTGCTCTCAGCTCGCCGGTGGAGTCAGTGGCGGGTTCCACTGAGGCAGAGAGCAGCGACGAGGAGTTCTTCTTTACTGGCTTGACTCGTCGCCTGAGTCGTGCTTCCCTAAACGATACTCGGAAACTCACTGTTCCCAACTCCACTAGGGACAAAGCTGAGGTCAGATATTAGAGTTTTCTCTCAATGTTCTTTTCGTTTGTATTTTTCCTTCATTGTGAAGCTGATTTGGGTCTTTTAACAGGGCCAGAAAACATGGGGTGTGGCTCGCTCGCCTCAATCGACTCCGAGTGGAACCGGAAGCTGGTCGGGTCGCAGCGCCGTTTCCGGAGATGGAAGTCCAAATGGGCATTCTCAGATTCCATCACCGCCAACTACCCCGTTCTCGGCAAAGAATAATGCTTGGGATGTCATATACGCTGCTGCAGGGGAAGTTGCGAGGTTGAAGATTTATGGTGAAGTGTCTAAGTATGATTTCCCCAACAGAGAGCTTCTGGGTCCACGTCGAGCTGCAACCTTAGTCACTGCAGCAAAGACCCATAGCTCTGTTTTGTACTCGAACCAGAGTCTCAACCAACCATCTCAGGTTAGCTTATTTATTCGGTTGTACATACATAATCTTTCTGTTTCCAGGAAAATGCACACATTTGTTTGGTTTCGTTTGGGGGTAATGGAATGGGACCCTAAGTTCAGTTATGGTGGCCATTTTGTGGTCTCTGCTCCTTTCTCTTTCTTTCTTTAGCTTATTAGGCACGGTAGTCCAATTTATTTGGGTATTTTGGACATGCAGATTCAGCACCAGCAGTTGAGGCCGGAGCAAGTGCAGAAGCAACAGTGTGCTTCTGATTGGCGAAGGCAAGCTAAAGCTAGCTGGCTAGCTCAGCAGCAGCAACAGATCCAGAGCAGAGGGCGAGGCCTTGGGCACGAGAGTGTAGAATGCGTGCGTCCTTCGTCTTTGCCCCAATCTGTGTGGCCTTCTCTACAATCCCAACCCCAAAATCAGCAGAGACAGCGTCTTGGATCAGGGGCTCGTGGTGCCTTACACGGTGGATCTACTACCAAACGGGGTTGTGCTGGAACAGGTGTCTTCTTGCCTCGCCAGTACGGGAATCCTCCTGAGCCTCGCAAGAAAACAAGTACTCACTCTACTTTCCTCTCCTCACTTTGAAATTTTTGCTCAGCCCCCAGTTGGACTCACACCCCCCCCCCCCCCCCCCCCCCCCCCCCCAAAAAAAACCATAGCTTCGGGGAATTTTGATTTTGGTGTTTTTCTTGAGTTTTTGGTTTGATTCTAACATGCATTGTTTCTCTCAGGATGTGCACCTGTCCTGCTCCCAGCAAAGGTTATCCATGCTCTGAACTTGAACATCGAGGATCTCAATGCAGCTCATTTTGGTTTTCCTGGAGGTTTTGCCACAGACTATGGTAAGATAACTTTCTTTTTAAGAAATCACTTAACTTTCTCAGTGGAAAAATTCTCGATTGCTTCTAACTTTGGGTGATTTCATGGCAGATGCATTGTTAGCTCGCAGAAATGCTCTTCTGATGCAGCAAAGGTTAAGCGTGCGGCCAGACGAGGCTGTGAATCACGAAGTTTACCTTCCTCAGGAATGGACGTATTGACTGACATTATAATGTGGAAAACAGGATCCAATTTTCTCCAAGGGAAATTAGTATTTAGTAGTAGACTGAAAATATTAGTAAAGGTAGATGATAGGGATATGTTTCTTTTGTTTTTTGGATATATAGGGATGATATTCAAGAATGTTTGGCTAGTTGCAATGAAACATCCAGTTTTTGTGGAGAAGATTGCAGCTTTTTGAATCTGGTTTTTAGGTGAAGCAAAAGTGAAAGATTAGTAGAGAAGGGCAGTTTTTGTTCTTTTGGGGAGTAATAAAGAGGGTCATTTTCTTTCTTTCATGGCATGGAGATGGAAGAAAGGGTTAGGGATTTGTGTAGGAACGGCAAAGTTCAAGTTCCGAAAAGATAGATACAACCGCTTCTGTAAAAATCCCTTCCTGGTTATGATATGTAATTGTAATAATTATTATTATTATTATGTGATGTGATAATAATATATAGTCTACAGCTTTGGTTTGGGGTCCTTTCTCTGAGTTACTGGCCCTTCCATCTGTGTCTACGGCTTTTTCTTTCTTTCAGAAGCCAGAACCCATGAGGAGGGATGGATGACTTGATTCCATTTCAAACCTCTCTTATTTTTCAAAGGATTGTACATGTGCCCTGTCCCTATCCTTCTTTCTCAATCCCCTTTTTACCGGAATCTTGAGACTCGATCATCATCTCATCTCCAAGCAACGAAAGAAAGGTTTATGCATAATGTTCCATTTGAAAAAGAATTCCTTACACCAAAATGGACCGACTCATCATCTTAGAGAGCAGAATAACTCTGGACTCTTAAGAGTGTGTTAATCGTGTCATGCACATGAGATTTGATTTGATCAAAGAATGTTTCACTAACAAGATCCCTTATGATTCGGTAGACATATTTCACCCTCCGCCTTGACTATTGATTTGCATTCATTATATTAGGTTTGTTGAATTTCAACAAAGAATGGACGAGATATCTAGCTGGCGTTGAGGATCCAAGGAGACTTTCTCGGTTGCTGACAGTTCAGATTATAAGACTATCTTAAGTTATATATTCATCAAGTTTCATATTTTAATTATTTATATTATTTTAATGAGTATATAATGATATATTATTTTATACAACTTATATAATTTTTTTTTTATTCATACAACTCTAAAAAAAATTTTAAATAGGTCTTACAACTATTTCTTTTACCTTATAAAACTTTTTCTTTCTTCTTAAAAAATATAAAAAAAAATATTATGGGTCCTATGAACAATATAAAACATCAATACTTATACTTATAACTCTTTTTTTCTCTCTCCTCCATCTCATCCCCTCTCTCTTTTATTTTACCTGTGCAACTCCCACTAGACTTGCCCTAATGAACCAAACTGTCGCTCTTGACCTCTTCTTCTCCCAATCATTTATTCTCGTGTGTTTTTTCAAAATTATGTGTAAAAAATTACTTATTATGGATAGAAAATCCCGTTATTTTGATTAATGGGTTTTCTATTAGGGGTAAATTAAAACTTTTATTATATTCTTCCAATGATCAACTAGAATAATAAATAAACAGTGGAAGTACAAAGTGAGATGGGTGCGGTAGTTAAAGTACAATTAATTCTTCGGTTTTGGGCTTGTTAATTCAAGAAAGCTGTTCTAGATTTGTCCCAATGTACGAAAACAAACCAACAGACCTCTGTCTCACTTGATTGAGAGACAAACATGATGATTCATTTTTTAACCCATTATAGAGTTAAATTATTATTTCATAATCTTAAAACTAGTTAATATTAATAACAAATTTCTTTATCTTTATTAAAAGTCAATTATTGGCATTCAATCTAATGTTTATTCTTAAGTAGTAAGTTATTTAAAGAATTTATTAATTTTTTATGATATTTCTTTTTCTGAATTGATGTGTATGGGTCGAGAAGCATGGTGGCTTCGGTGAAGAGGTCGTTCGATGTAAGAGATAGTTATTGTGATTGGCTCGTGAAGCCTGCAAGGCAAAATAATTGATGAGACGAGACATGGTATTGGCGATGGATGGCTTCTTTTCTGGCCCATATCTAGCCGTCAATCACGTTGCTTCTGTTCTGCCCTGCCTCCATTTCCCCCATCCATTGCACTTTATACTTTTTTGCTCTTCAAGTTTCCTCCTCCGCCACTATAAAAGAAAAATATAATAATAAAAAACAGAGTTTCCACTTCATTGCTTATCTTACGGTAGGAATAGAGACATTATATTTGAAAAATCATGTAAGAATTGGTTAATAATCCAAAATAATTTATTTTATCAACCCAATTTGAATAATGAAAAAAATGAATCATTCTTTTCGTTCGGTGAATAATTTTAAAAAGCATTTGGCAGAGACGAGAAGGACTCGATGATTATATAACATGCCATTATGACTACTTAGTTAGTCCAACTAAAGTAGTTATAATACATGCCGACATATTTTTAAATCTAGTTTTCCAATATTCTTTGCTTAGATTGTATTACAATGAAATGCAACTGAACTGGTGTTAATAAATCCAGAAAGGCCCTCCAAGTCAAATGTCCACTTAATTAAACTCGTTATTCTCAGTTCCGGAACAGCCCATCTTATTTCGCATTGGGCCAATTGCAGAAACAACGTAAGGTCCTCGACTTCTTAATATCCCTGACACATGGGTGTGTGTCTAGAAAAAATGGAATGTGCCCCGAGAAATGACCAAGTTGCGACCTTAGAAACGCAACCATCTACAAGCAGAAATGCAAGTCTGGTGAGAAACATCGTCTTTTTTTATAGCTTTTCCTCTTAATTAGGATTAGCATAGCCATAGCCATAGCCGATTTTGTCTTTGGGTAACAAAAGATAACACCCTTCACTTACATATCGGAGTTTGACAGTGACCAATGTGAGAATTTCTCGTTGATGAATATAATTTTAGTATATACTTGGTTGATTAGAAAGGGAAAAAATTGAAACAAGGATAATAAGTATTGGGAAATTAGAACTTAAGAAATCTAAAACGAAAAGCTATTTAATTTAACACGAGTAGATCTATACAAGATTACGAGTAGAAAACATGCATCGCACTCTCACGGCTATTTATTTCAAGCATTACTACATAAAAGATTGTAATCGGTAGACGCCATCATCATAGTCAATTCGTAATCTGAATAGGTCTGACGTCGGGCTTTTTGATTTCCTCTTTGGGAACGGTGACGGTGAGCACTCCGTTCTCCATGCTGGCCTTGATCTGCTCCACCTTGGCGTTTTCCGGCGGCCTGAATCTCCTCAAGAACCGACCGCTGCTCCGCTCCACCCTGTGCCACGTCTCATTCTTTTCCTCCTTCTCTCTGCTCCTCTTCCCGCTGATCTGGAGGACATGACCCTCCTCGATCTCCACCTTCACCTCCTCCTTCTTCAGCCCCGGAAGGTCCGCCTTGAACACGTGCGCCTCTGGAGTTTCCTTCCAGTCAATGCGGGTGTTGGCGATCGCCGCCGTCTCGTTCGCCAGATCGGAGCGTGGAAAAGGCGACACCGCGGTGCTGCTAGAGAAGGGGAAGTCCTGGAATGGATCCCACACGTCGAGAGAGAAGGGGTCGAAAATGTTGGTCCTTCGCCCACCGAAGAAGCTTGGAATCAGCGACATTGTTACAAAGATGGAATAGTTGCAGTTGCAGAAAGAAGAGCTAGCTAGCGTCTTTAAATGTTTGTTTGTTTCTTGTGTGGGCGGAGGATGGAGATGGGAAGTATTTATAGAGGAGAAAGATGAGGATGTTTTGGTCACCGGGAAGATTGTTCGGGATAGTTCAGGATAATCGAGAGAAATTCAATGAGTTTCGACTTCACTCGCACTCACACCAAGTGTTCCCTTCTGGAATGGCGGGAACGAATGCAAGATGTATCTCGAATGCTATAGATATTTTGCTTAACTACCTCTACTTGGGCTTTGTTCCTCGGACTCCTTCAACCATCATGGATTTGGAATTGCTTGGGCTGGGCTGGGCTGGACCCCGATGTGTAAGTAGATCGGAGGGAAAGCTTTGCATGACATATTCTAGAAGCATTTCAATTTGAAGCTGGCTAATTAAAATCTTCTTCACAATTTGGGTCTTGGGCGTCTAATCTACTCTAACCTTTGAATATAAATATTATAGAAAGAATCTCCAGTATACAAATTGAATTTTTCTACAATCAATTTCTGTCACTGTAGTATTCTAAACTTTTGAAATTTTTTTCCATAAAGTGGAAGCGTCTCCGAGGAGAAAGAGCACAATTGAAGCACGCAAATGGAGCAACACAAGAGTCGCAGATTAGTTCTGATGCCGTCGCCGCTGCAAGGTCACATCATACCGATTCTTGAACTTGCAGGCATCCTCCACTCAAAGGGTTTCTCCATCGTCATTGTCCACACCAACTTCAACTCTCCTGACTCTTCTGCGTACCCTAACTTCACCTTCCTTTCCATACCGGATGGATTATCTGAAACGGAAGCCGCCGATCCCGTATACTTAACTGATCTTATCAACATCAGATGCGCAACCCCTTTGCGGGAATGCTTGGCTAAGTTGCTATGTGATGGCTCTCGGGAGCCTGTTTCTTGCTTTATCTCTGATGCGGCGCTTCATTTCACTCGAGCTGTTTGTGACGGCTTGCAGCTCCCGAGGCTAGTGTTAAGGACTGGTGGGGCATCGTCGTTTGTTATTTTTGCTTCATTTCCGCTTCTAAGAGAAAAGGGTTATCTCCCCGTACAAGGTGGCTTCTTAATCTTAATCCCCTCTTCAATATCTTGATCGGAAATACCAAATTTGAAATTGATGTATGTTTCAATGACTTTATAGCATGCAATTTATGGGTTATTACTGGTATCTGATTTCGACCTGTTAATAGCATCCGAGACGCATATGATTTAACTTCTAATGTTTCTTTTTGCTAATGATACCCCCATGGATTTTTTTAATTATGTTTTCAAAATTGCAAACCGAGCATCGATTATGAGATCAATAATTATTATACCCCTTCTGAAGCTGAGGACTAAACATTCAAGAATTGCTTAATGCTGTAAATTTAGATTCACGATTGGAAGAGCCCGTGCCTGAGTTTGCACCACTCAAAGTGAAAGACCTTCCTAAGATGGAGACACGTGACCCGGATGGATTTTATAAATTCGTTTGTCACGTTGTTGATGAATGCAAGGCCTCTTCGGGACTGATTTGGAACACCTTTGAAGAGTTGGAATCATCTGCATTAACGAGGCTCCGCCAGGAATTTTCCTTCCCAATCTACCAAATAGGCCCCTTTCATAAGTACTTCCCTACTGGCTCACCTGCTAGTAGCTTGCTGATCCCAGATAGAAGTTGCATCTCATGGTTAGACAAACAAGAATCCAAGTCTGTGCTTTATGTCAGCTTTGGGAGTATTGCTGATATGACTGAAACTCAATTCTTGGAGGTTGCTTGGGGGTTAGCCAACAGCAAGCAGCCCTTTTTGTGGGTGGTTCGACCAGGATTGATCCGTGGTAAGGAATGGCTGGAACCTTTGCCTAATGGGTTCCTACAAAACTTGGGCGGAAGGGGTCACATTGTCAAATGGGCACCGCAAAAAGAAGTGCTGAGCCATCCTGCAGTTGGAGCATTTTGGACACATAATGGTTGGAACTCAACATTGGAGAGCATATGTGATGGGGTTCCTATGATTTGTATGCCCTGTTTTGCAGACCAAAAGGTCAATGCCAAATATGCTAGTGACGTTTGGAAGGTTGGATTGCAATTACCGAATGTGCCGGATAGAGGAGAGATAGAGAAGACTATTAGAAAACTTATGCTGGGGAGTGAAGGGAAGGAAATTAGGGACAATGTCTTAAATCTGAAGGAAAAAGCAAATCTTTGCATGCGAGATGGTGGTTCGTCTTTCTGTTCCCTAGAGAATTTGGTTAATCACATTTTGTCATTGAAGTAATTGACATCTGGGGCTCATTGTTTTCTGTACTAAGCTGTTCCCACGAGAATATCAGCAGCAATATCATGTACCACTAGATATATGGAAGACCATAGTATGACTGTTTTTAATAGACGAATAAAGAAAGTAGCCTCGATGTTTTATATGAACATTTTGTTATCTATAGTGAATCCTTGAAACAGATAAGAACATTTGATCAGTAACATATATTTAAATATTGCAAATGAAATCAACCATGAATCAATTCAATTTATCCAATAATTAATTTAAGAAGTAAACTTTTTGAGATTTATCATCCTCGAGTCTTAAAAAAACCCAGGATTATAATAAATCTTAACTCAGCGCTGGGAAGAAAATAATAAGTTAATGCTATATATTATATTATATCTCATCTAAAATATAACCATGTGATGAGCCTGTATTTACAAAATAGTAGAGAGATCATCATAGCTTTCTTAACTGCTAAAAAGATCATCATCATCGCTTTCGCTTGCACTTGAATCATCCACATTAACTGCTGCTACTTTAGAAGCACTAATCCTAAAAGAAGCCGAGCGAATCTTGTGGGGCAATTTGGCATTACTTGCAAGAATGCCACACTGTGATACTCCCTCCTCTTTCTTCAAGTCACTAGGAGGTAGGAAGCAGTCCATGGATAAACCCTTTATATTAAAATCCACGTCCTCAATTTGCCAAACCTCTTCCATTCTTGTCCTCGAATGGCTTTCTGGGCCTTCACCAAACCTAAACAAGGACACCCAGGTTTTCCCAGAATGTGCTATGTTGATGCCATCCACGGTTCTGTAGTCTTGTATCAAAGATTCCATGGTGGTCTCCCAGAATATGCTGTCATTTCCTAAGGATTTGATTCGTAGCAAGTGAGAGTCCTCTAGTTGCACTAAAAGCCCTGTTCTTTGACTGAAATACCCCCACATCGTGTGTCGAATAATCTCTACGTTGCTGCTGCTTCTTGCTCCCAGTGCTGAGGCTTCGGCTTCCAGTTTTAGTATGAAACAATCTTCATTGTTCTCTGTCTTCTCACCTATGCATATTGAGTTGCAGAAAAGATTGGCAGTGGACCTTGGATCAATGCCCTGTTTCACAATGATTGTTTAACAAGTCAATTATAAAAACAAAAACGAACACAAACAATATGGACCCAATAACATATGGACCTTAACATGGGCTACGATAGAAGGGCCCAATAAGGACCAAGGCCTGGTACAAACAGCCATGTTTTCAGCTGCGCAATCAATTCAGCTGAAGAAAGAAAGAAAGAAAAAAATAAAGCTTTTAGATAGAAGGATACAGGCTGTCGAAGTGCATCAGCAACTGAAGTGAAAATTATATGTTTGACTCTTAAATAAAGAAGGAATTTTCCCGCAATTCTCTCCAAAAACTGTTGACGTTTCGTACCAAATGCATATTTTTCTTAAAGGGAAACAAATGGAAAAGTATAGATTGGCTTTTTCTTGATTCCTCTATTAATTATTGTTACCTAAGAGGATATATTTGGAGAGAAAAGGCCCCCAAGTGACAACATGTTCCTTTTGACATTTTCTATGTTATGGAAATGAGCAACTACTAACAACCGTGATTGACCCGGATATGGATTCCCATTTGAAGTGTGAACGTGGCAATACATATAGGTTGTTAGGAGATTTATGCAGACTTTAAGCATTCAGAGGAAGAAAATAAGTTTAAAGATTTAGAAGAACAAAATTGATGACTTTTACTATTCATTCAAACACAGGAATCCCAAAGAAAGAAACTAACAATTAACGTGAAAATCAGTGTTAAGAATCTGAAATCTGATGGAGTTGAATGGGAAATATACCTGTAGAAAACGCCTAAGAGGCCTTGGTGGACCGCGAGAAGCGTGAGAATGGTGCCATGGGGTTTGTCTCCATGATACTTTCCCATCACTCCCAGCACTGATTTTGTAACCAGAAAGCACCAGCTCCAAGCACCAAAGCTCTGGCTTCTTCTGCCACACCACAAACCCACCCATCTCTCCCTTCGTTTGCTGATTCTTCAGCTTCAACATCTTCTTACCATTCACACTCCCTTCTCCACTGCAAAACTCCGAGGTTCCCATTCTCACCTGCCCCATCGCATACATGCTATCCACAGAGTTCAAAGCACGTTCCCCTCCCACCGCCGCCACATACTGCTTCACTATATATTTTGCCATGGAAGCCTCCTGCACGCCCATAAATCAAAACATTAGTCAACCTGAATAAATGGGGTAACTTTATTCTGATCAAAGTTTTAATTTTTATAAAAGAAATTGGTATTGGTACTAGGCATCACTCACGATATGTTTATCTTTAACGCTGCGATTCACAGTTTGGTTCTCAGAGTTAATAGGGAAAGGGACTAATGGCGCTCCCACGACGCCAAGCAATAGCTGGAGCTCTGAGTCTCGGCCACCGAACACCTCTGCCATGGATGAAGATGATCTCGATTCTGCGTTTGGTTTTATCCATGACTTCATGTTCTGCCAAGCTCTGGTGCTGGCTGCTGCCTTATGGGAGAAAATTTCTTCTGGGATTGGGACCTCGAGCACCGTCTCGAGCCCATCCTCGCGATCAAGGTTAGGACACAGCTTCTTCATCAGAGAAGCAGAGAACAGAGGAGCGTGTTTGTTTTGATTGCCGGAGGGAATTTGGAGATTAAGCTTTAATCAGATATCACGGAGAGAGAGAGAGAGGAGGTTGTAGTCTTTGATTCAAAGCGAGAAAGAGAGGGAGTAGAGTATGAAAAATAAACTGGGAAAAGAAACATACACCAACCCAAGTTATGGGGCCCTTTGTAACGTGGTCCGCTTTGTCTATGTCGTGTTCGCACGCCTTTGCCTTCACAATGGCTATTATGTTATATGGAAAATCTTATTGTTTGCTAATAATTTACACTAATTAATGGCCCGTCATCACTCATTGGATGAATCTCATGTCAACTATTTTGAGGGGACATACATATATTCTATTGTTGATTTAAAACTTAGTGCAAATGTTACTGTTTTGTGTCACTTTACAGGGGCAATGCCATCGATTATTTCTTTTTCATAAAAAAATTACCGCAAGATTTGATGATTTTGGTTAAAATTCTCATTCTGAACAGATCATATGTCAATTCAATTAATTATTATATAGTTTGTCAAGATAAGATCGGAAATTTATTTATTTATTTTTTTAACATTCAAGATAGTTGTTCTCAAATATATCTTAACTTAGCTTATGTACCAAAAAAATTCTTGATTACTTAAAAGTAACGGGGACTCTGGGGAGTTTGAGTGTTACTTGTAACTACTATTACGCGGTTTTATGGGCTTATCTTCAATCACTTAATTGAATTTCACTCATTCTCTCATTGCTTGAAATTAGTGGGGATTGATTTTAATTAATTTTATATTAATGTCCATTCATATCATTAAAATTTTCAACTTTTTCTTCTGTAAAATCGCCTAAACTTTATTGATTTAGTCAACGTTTTAGTATTTTAATTAAATCGAGTTCAATCAGTTATGTATTATACTAGTTTGGTGTTTTGAATATGACTCACCTTATAAAAATGAATTCGTAAATCAATTTTTGGTTTACGAATTCAGGAATAATATGGACGATTTTAGGGTCGTTGGATGAAAGAATATTTAGTTTCCATATATTATTACCCTACTAATTTTAGAAAGAAACAACTATAATACTAACATCGATAAAATTTCAAACATAGTTGTTCAAAAACTTTAAATTTTCAAATAGCAGTGATTTATTATTATTTTTTTTTATCAAGTTTTAATTGCACACCCTAAGGAATCAGATCAAAAGAAATTGCAGACCTTAAGGAATCAGCCTTGTGTGACATTAAGAAAAGAGACAAATAAAAGCTTGGTTTATCCGTTATATGTATATAAAGTAATATACTTTGTCTCAACACGCATGCACGTACAATGTATAATCAAGTGGATTAATTTGATTATCACGTAAGAAATCTTAAATCGAAAGTAAAAATCATAAAGGAAAAGATAATCTCACTTTCTTAAGCCGCAAAACAAAAAGGACATGGTACAGAATAAAGAAACACAAAAGACAGTGGATGGACTACGTTGTCAAACCTGGCAATCTACGTACCTTTCTGGGAAATTTGCCATACAATAATTACCATCATTTTTTTAACGTGAACAATAATTACTGTATAATAGGTGATTCAGATTATGCTTATCCAAATAGACAGACTACAATACGTTAGATTAGAAAATGTCGGCGACGTAGACAGTCCGATGAGATAACGGAACATGTAAAGACGAGAAGCAACATTGTAAATCTAGTTGAGAATGGCTGCCCATTTGTGACACGAATCTAGTTGTGTCCCCAAACGGCAGGGGCATGTGAGGTGTGTTCCAGATATAATAAGATGGAGTATAAATCCATGCAACCATTTTCGGTGCAGCCACACGTATATGTACATAAATAATGAAAGATATGAATTTATGGGTTAAGAGACAAAAATACATTGTTGATCGAATCATGTCATGTCATCCACCTTCTCTTATCATTTTTTCCTAACATTCTTCTCACCGACCCTTCCTTCTCTTTAGTTTTTACTTGCATGCAAATTATAAACTATTATCACCCTTCGCACCAAAATTAAGGTTTTGTTTGGTCGGCGCAACATAATTAATAAATAATAAGGTTGAAGCTTGCAGGTGCATCTCTATATATATATACTTATTTGATTGCTTGGTTGCTTAACTAGTAATAGTATAACCATTTTAGTTTTTTTTTTTTTTTTTTTTTAAAAAAGGAAATTGTTTAAAACTTGAGACATCAAATACATTTTCACGTAGCGGAGCAATATATATATATATATATTCATATTCTTTTATTATAAACTTTTTTTCTCCTGGAAAAAATTGAATCTTAGTTTTTTATATTATTAAATCACAAATCTCGTAATTAAATCGCTCTATGCATCAATCTTACCTTTTTATAGAGTTATTCCTCCAATCACAGAGAAAGAAGCAACAATAATAATAAGATGAATAAAGGTAGGAAAACCAATAATTAATAATGATAATTATAATAATTACGCCTGGCCTGATATTGAAAATAAAGTTATTAGCTTTTTTTTTTCCTCTTTAAAAAGAAGTAATTGCAGGTCCACGTGGTGCCCCATGAGCCAATGCAATGGGATGTGGAGATTATAAGAATCAGATTGGGCTTGCCAGCGCAAATTACGGCATATTAGCCGTGGCAACTCGTGTAGTGATTCAACTAATGAGTTATTAATATTAATTAATGACACATGCGCAGTTGCTGCCTCAACTCAAAGCAACAAAGCACCCTTCTGTCTTTATCCTCTTTTATTTTACTCTTTGCATCAGTAACTCACACAACACGAGATCTATGATATTGAATTTTTCACACCTTCATTTCTTTTCCTGAAAAAAAACAGTGAAAATATATTCCAAAACTTATCAGCTGTACAATAGCTCAGGAACACTCAAACAGTGTTTGAAGCAAAGTAAACATACCATCATAAAAACAAAACATGATGCACTGAAACCTGATACAGATTTTGGTAAGCGCCCATGATACTATTGTGCGAAAAGATGAACACGAATACAAGAAAATTTTATTGTACTGTCATTGATTCACGGTGGTAGTAATATACACGATCGTCGAGCATATAAATAAATACATAGCAAGCATGGGGACACAGGTGTTAAGGTTGCTTGATATCCTATCCCCCAATCATTTTAGCTACTTCATCCCCAAGTAACAGGATTGCATGAATCATGAGGGCACGTTGAAGTGGAAAAGCCATGATATCACAAACGCAAACACCATGCAGGCTAGCAGGAAATTCAAGAAGCGATGACCCTGCCAGAAATTTCGAGTTTCTGCAGGAGGTGCAGCTCCAGTTGGTGCTGCCAAGGCAGCGTCATTTCCCTCGTTCCACTGTTCTACCATCTCAACATCAACCGAGCCAGCTACGTTGCGTGCAACTGATCCACAGATTTCGCAGGTCCTGTTAAACATGTATGTAGAAGAATTAGAATGGTAGTTTAATTGACAAAATACAAAAAGGTTGCCAGGAAGAGTTTAATCTATGGGGAATGTAGAAAAGAACAGTCCATTGGAGTCAGAACTTAATATATCAGTTACGCAAAAGCAGATATACCATCTGTTATGCACAAAGCATACAGGGAAACGGCATAAACTTAAGAATCAAAGATAACATATTCTACTTTTACTTGATGTACAAACTCTTTCTTCCTTGAACTTTTTCCCTTTCCATAGATTTAGTGCGCTCATTATAAAGCCAAGAGAAAGAGATTGTCATAAAGACCTTTTACGCACGTAGATACCCTTTTTGAAAGTTGCCAGTAATCTCCTGCATCTGAGGTCATAAATGCTCCCTCTCCACTCATGAAGGTGAGACAGAGACCTTGGGCATGTATAATATCGTCAACTATAAAAGCCAAAGGTGGAAACGGAGATAGAGAAGCTTTTGATTGAAAGAAGACACAAACAACCCAAACAGGAATTACTTCTCATTTTAAAGGAAAAGAAAATGGGAGGAGGGTATCATCAGAAGGAAAAGACTAGACACCAGAAAGATATGATCCTATAATGAACGGTGTTTATTTTATTTCATAAAGGTCAATAACATCTGGAACTCCACAACGACATATAGGAACCTTCATCTTATGCATATGACAGAGCAGATTGTATTAGCCAAAATGGTAGATAAGGAGTATACAAGGAAACACAAATATTCATCCAGGTTTTAGACTTGCAGATAGATTAAACAATAAAGTGGTGACCTTAGTCAAAGGCCACATCAAATCACAACTGGAATAAGTATAATTAGATTAGACTATAGAGTGCAATTTTCTTCATGCACTCCACCATAAAAGCACCTGCGTCAAATAAACACATAAATGACTAAATTATTTCTCCACCTACCCAAGGAGGCGAAAGACCTTCCAACGGGAATTCAATTTGAGAGCTTGTGATGGAAAAGTTCGAAAATTTATATTAAGCATGCTGTACACTGAGTTCGAAAATTCAGCTCCAGTTCGAAAATGTATTTGCCTAACAAGAAATCTACTTTCTCTTGCATTCCAAAGTTAAGTAACTTCACGTTAAGCACGGTCTCTTTGTATCATGCACTAAGGTTAAGCAGGAAGTGTACAAGTCAAAATATTTCAAAATTAGTCGAAGGCTATATCTCAAATAAAAGCATGGCCCCCAAGTGCCCGAACTGAACTAGTTCATCTTAAAAGATGACCCAGAAGAAAGCCATAACAACTTAAAAGATGGGTACTCGCCGCAACAACAATCTAAGCATCACACTGTTTGAACCAATTTCACAAATTCGTTTACAACAGCACGAGCATTAAGTTCAATAGTTTTCCCAAAAACAAGTAAGCACAACAAATTTAAACAACAACAAAAGCTTCTTCCACAATGTACTTACTTGTTACCCTTGATCTTGAACCAAGCCTCAGCACACTGTTTGTGTGCAGCAGCCAAATCGTCTTTACAAGAGCATCCCAGCTCAATGGGGGTTCCAGATTCTTGATTAGTCATATCCATACTCAGATGGCAAATCCTACAATCCCTCTCCACTATAGCCAAATGTAACTTCACTTCGGACACCCTATTCTCCAGATCCACCTCCACCTCCACCTCCACCGAACACTCGGATGCAGATGATCTCCTCTCCTTCTCAGACACTCCTACAATCTCGGGACCAGACTCGACGGGGGACGAGGTTCTTTGCTCGTCATCTGACAGCCTGTCGCTGGTCTCTGAACACCCTTCACTGCCACCGCCGCCGACAGAGCTCCGGCGACAACCATTGTCGATATCAACATGAGACTTGTCCGCAATCACCATTTTTAGGACCCAAGTTGAGAATCTTCATGTAATGGCTCCGTGAGGCAGGGATCATTAAATGCCCACCAAGGTCTGAGAACAAGTCCGTGTTTTTCTCAGGCTCGGTAGGGGAGAGTGATATGAATTGTGCAAGGCATTAAGCTACAAGTTAATCAAGTGTGGTTGGTGATCTCTCTCTTCTGAGTCCCTGACAAGACTTCAAGGAGAGAGAAGGAGAAAAAGGGCAACATATGGAGAGATCAAAAAGATCTTATCGAAGAAACAACACTATGCAGGTGGATGGGAGAGAAATTGGTTGAAAATTGCCCCATTTTTTCTGTTTCTCCTTTCTATTACTTAAATTATATCTTGGAAATCTAGTTGTTTTCAACTTTTCTTTTTTTTTCCTTAATAATAAGCAAGCCAGTACCGAAACAGGGTCATTGTGACTGGTCTTCACGGGAGAGTGGGCCACTTCTCTATTTTGGTGAGTTTGTAACTTTGTTTCCTCTATTCGGAATTTGGGAGGGGTGGTTGGTAATTAAGATGTTATTCATGGTTGCTTCTACGATGGACCGCCAAGTTCGTGAGTACGAGTGAGCAGAAAAAGGGCGAAAATGGGAGAAAGGAGGAAAAGAGAAAGAGGTATTAAGAAAGATTTTGGAGATGATGCTTATGATCGAGGTAAAGCCTTTCCTTTTGCTGCAGAAGCCACATATAAAGTGTGAAAAGGACGAAATTCTGTCTTTTTTCCCACTTTTTTTTACTTTTTTTTTTTTTTTTTTTCTGATTCGCATGCTATGTCATACAACAACTGTTTAATTCCCATATGCAGCTAGATTTTTCCATGACCTAATTCCAACTTGATAAGTACTAAGACAAAAATAAAGACCAAGAGTAAATATTTCAACCAATGGTAAAAAGAAGAAGACCAAGGAGTCAATATAGTCCTTGCACTTTGACAAAATAACTTATCATAGTAAGGGCACATCTGACTTCTCAGATGCAATGCACGTGCCAATAGTATCATCTTTCCTCTCTTGTTTTTTTTACAGCAACAGAATCATATTCTTTTCATAGATATGAAATTATGAATACAGTGTGGGATTACATCCTCTTTCCTCTCGTAAAAAAAGGGGAGTTAAAACAATTCTAAAAAAACCGTTTGAGTTATAAAATAGTTGAGAGTGTGTCACTTCAATAAAAATTAGTTAAGTAATTTTAATAGTCTGATGTATGTGTTAATTAAAAATGAATTACTTTAATTAAAATGATCAATAAATATGATGATTTTTTTTTTTTTTTAACTATAAGAACTAAAAAATTTGATTTCATAAATTCTAAGTTCACTGTCTACTCTTTTCTCATTTTCTCAACACTATTAAATTTTTTATGATAAAATAGTGATAGTAAACTCATATATCTTTAATAAAATAAAGAAATAATTTATGTTTCTGTACTGTTATTATGTATCTAAACTTCATAAAATAAATAAGTTGAGAAAGAAGTTTAGTGCTTTTTAATAATTGCAAAAAAATTAACAGATTAAATTGAATGATTAAAAAAAATTTCAATTGCAATTTTATATTTTTCTTACAGCTTCAAAACTTTGGGACATCATTTTCAACCATTACCTCTAAAAAAGGTTTAAGTTGTACCATCTCATATTCTACCACAAGAAATAGTTTGCATATTATCATAGCTAAATCTTGATATGCCTTATATATATAGAAAATTATATATATAACTTTTAGTTGAAAATAATCCGGATGAATTTGAAGGATACTATATATCTCTTCACCAACAACCACAATCATCAAACTTCTGCTGACATAGCAAAAGGCTGTCTTGGCATCTGCGTAGTTGCACCTAAAAACTTGCTTGGTCCCTCTTGAAACTGCATACAGTCTGAGAAGTCTGTTTGTGAAGCTGAAGCAGTAGTAGCCCCTTGTGGTACTGGAAAGCTTGCTGGATTATCTGATACCCCGGAACCATGGTTCTCAAGGCCACTCTTGATCCAAGCAATATTGTTCAAATCTGTAGCTATGGAGATCAATTCATGACTTGAGAAAGTTGGAGAATCCAAATAGTCAACAAACTCAGGACCTAATAGTGAACTACGACAATGGCTTCCCCTTGAATCTGCTGCACAGCAACCATGGCCACATTGTGATGGAACGATAGGCTCAAAGCCAACATCATCAAATAAATTACAGGTTCCTATTTCTGCATTGGATGGCTGCATCAGAGGGCCCGGCATTGGGTGCATCTTTAAATTTGTAGACCCGGTTGTTGACCTGTTTGGAGGATTATAAATACTAAATGCACTAACACGTGCTACTGGTCGATGAAGTGTAGGATGTTCCTCCACCATAGTGCTATTTTTTCTTTGAAGATTTTCTTCAGGGTGCTTGGTTCCATTATGCATCATCACATTTCTCACTTCTGTAGGTTTAAATGAAGTGTTATCCCCAGTTGACATGGTTTCTTCAGAGGATGCCTTTGTTTTGTCAGGGCTGCCATTTTCCGTCGCATCAGCATGTGATGGGACGTATCTTTCCAATTCCATACACCTGCGCTTCAGTGTAGAATTCCAATGGTTCTTGATAGCATTATCTGTTCTACCTGGAAGAAGCCTTGCAATTGCTGCCCATTTGTTTCCATGGACGGCATGCGCTGCAACTATAATACGATCCTCTTCCTCTGCAGAAATTTACTTCTAATGAGAATTTAAGAAGCACAGGATTAAGATATTTATAAAAGGTGGCTACTTTATCAATTAAATGACACAACTTTAATTGAATATATAGCACATAACATGGGAATTCTTAGGTGGAAAAGATAAGGATGAGACGATCTTCAATGTGAGGTTTCCACAAAGTAAGCAGGTATCATCTACCACTGAAACTAAAATCTTACTTTCAGGACAAAACTTAAAAAGGCCATTATAACCTTTGGACGGGACAAGAATCATTGCGATAAGACTCAAAACACTGGTAAACAATTTTCACTTGCCCCACCCCTCTTCATCCGTTTTGGGACATTGAAACAGGATATTTCCAAAACTGTCTGTGATCTGTTGCTCTCTGCTCTATGATTCAAACACCCCAATAACACCCCCCCCCCCTCCCAAAAAAAAAATCCTTTTTGCATACCATCCGAACCATCATTTTAACGACCATTGTACTGTTCCTCTTAATTGTGAGCAGAGGACAGATAGGAATATTTCAGATACTGTATGAGAATAAGATAATGTCTCAGAAAGGCTAATAAACATGGAGAGTTTGTCACAAAAATGATAAGTAACTTTCCTAAAAGTCAGATCAGACAACAGCATAAACAGTATATATTCTTTCCGAAATCTTTGACAATAGCTCTTACTGTATTACAGAGCCATACCAAACAAGTCAAGTTAGAATAAATCCAAAATCCACAAGGGTAGCGTCTTAAAGGTGTGTACATCTCAAGTGATACAAGGATACCAAAGATATATGAGCTGCCCCCGTGCTAATTACTAGATGAAGGATCTGTTAACTACAGTAGTAACTAATAGTAGTATCCATATACGGTATGGCAAACAATAGCATTGATAATTCGATACATCATATGACGGTAGTAGTATTAGATATTGTATAACTTCAAGTCTATGAACAGCCAAAATCACAAGAAGGGACATATCAACTGTTCAAGATGCTCCTAATGCACCACAACAAGATGCTAATATCAAAACTGACTACTGATGGTATAAGTAAGAGAGATAAAGGGGGACAGCATGTTATGGCAGACTTCATGATCAAGAATAAACTTTTACAAAGATTGAAAAGGTCATTCTTCCTAATTAAGCAATTAAACAACAATTGAAGATAGCAGACTTCAAATCCACCTAGTATTTACCCAGTAAAAGAACAAAATCATCACAGTAAGTAAACAAAACTTTAGGAAACAACCACAGTTACTAAAACATATAGTTGACCACTGAAGGAAAAAAATGCAGACCATGATAATCCAGATATAAGTGATTAATGAGAAATCATAAACCATCAAAGGATAATGCCCTGAACTGTCACATTCACATGCAACACTGTCCTGTTCCAGATATATATGACCTGGGAAGTGGGAAGTCAATCAGAACTTGAACTAATTTAAAGCTACCTACATGCCTTTTTCCATGCAAGGAACTTAGAATCCCATGCCCAAGAAGACAAGAATTATATACAAGTTGCAGTAAAGCTAATGTGAGAATGGTGAGTTTCAGTTTCTCTTAACCATTTTCCCATATAAGTTCAATTATTCATTGTCTAGACATTGTATCCTAGACAGGAAATATTAAAAAGTCCCAGTTTGAAATTAGAAACACAGAGAATAATCACAAATCTGATCACCAGGAAAACTCAAACCAACACTGCAGTAACATTCCAGATACAGGTTACATGTTCCAGCCATTTATTTAACTGATATCTAAGACAAGTGGACATTTAGATTTTTATTTAAAAAAAAAGCAACAACAAAAAAATAAAAAGACTATGATCAACTATTGATCGCATCAAAGCATTAAGACCTTCACTATTAAGCAAAGATATTGGGTAAACTCTTGAGGTTTATTACTCCTTGATTAAGCAAAAAAGATTTAATTTTCAACAAGCCCCCTCTCTCCCAGTCCACCTCCATTCTCTCAGTGTCTATTCTCCATGACGAGGCAAGGGACTGAAAATGCAAAGCGAAAAAATTAGCCAATCCAAAATCCCCCCACCCCCAAACAGAACAAAACAAAAAAGGGCAAATAGAGTTCTAATTTCCTATCCTAATCCCAGAAACGAAGACTTGTGTCATCAAGTAGACGACCACTCAGCGACCCCAAAATATATGACATTAGTCACCTCGTGGTACCAAAAACAACAAGAAGAAAGGACCTTTATCAATTTAGACAACAAACTCAGAGCGAAAAAGAACTTACATTTCAACCCCACATCCAAAATGGTAATCATTCAAGCAAAGAAGAAAAAATATAGATAGAAACTTGGAAAACAATCTAAGGGCAATAAAGATTACCCGTGAACGGCTTGCGCTTAACACAAGGATCGAGCTGATTACACCATCGGAGACGGCACGACTTGCCAGACCGACCGGGTATTCCTCGGGCAATCATGCTCCAATTCCTGGGCCCAAACTTGCTCACCAATTTACTGAGAACAGCGTCCTCTTCCGGAGACCAGGGTCCCTTCACTCTACCGGCAACGTTTCCGTCGCCAAGTGCTGCCAACTCGGCATCACCGCCAGCGATTTCGGAATGGGCGACGCCATTGTGAGCAGCATCGCCGGAGGGAGAGCCGGTGCGGTCTTCCTGGGTCATTGAGGTTTTTTCGGTTTTGAAGTGTCAGTTTGGTTTGTTTGATATTTTGTTTGTGTGTCTTTCTCTATGTGGAGTTTTTCTATCAATTTTCTATACCTAACCGCCTAACTGCAACATTGGGGCACAGACCTCAGACCACATCATGGTATGGAGGGCAAATGGCTCGGACGCCTTTTCTTCCCCATTCTGTGAGGTAGTTTTTTTCAAATGACCGTCATGTCCTTTTCCTGCTCGGCAAGGGATGCTGCCACTGCCAGGGTGGAATGTGAAACGACGCAATGAAAATGCTCAAATCTCGCGAAGGCAGCGCCGTTTCACTTAATTGACCAAACAGTTGACTCGGGACTCGTGAATAATCCCAAAAGGGACCAATAAATTTACCCTTTTACCCCTCCTTAGAATAAGGGTCTGTTTTGATTTAAAAAAAAATAACATAACACAAAAATTTTTATTTTTTATTTAATTTTTTAAAAAATTAAAAATATTAGATAAAAGTTTATTTATAGTATTAGATAAATTCTTAAATTTTTGTTATTCACTAAATTATAGAATAAATATTTGTCTAGAGTATTGGACAAAAATTTTAATTTTATTTTTCTCAAACCATCATACAATTCTTTATATCTTGACTCGTTAAATCAATGGTAACAAGTTCCAACAATGATCATCAATAAATATTAACAACAACCAATGATCGACCAGATATTAACAATAGTCGATGACCGACGAAGTACTGATAACGACCGATTTTTAAATTTATATTTTTATAAATTATTTTAATTATTATAAAATATCAAAATTTTATATTTTTAAAATAATAATAATATAAAATATTATCAAAAATCAAACACAAATAATATAAAAATTTATCTAATGTATTAAGAAATAAATAGTTAATAGTATACTATACTTTAACTTTTTATTTGTGCCGCTGTAGCACCTGGAAAGGCAAGTAGAGAGGCTCTACGCCTCTGAGGACGGCCTTCACATATTGGGCCTTTGGCATTGAAAAGGGGTACTGAAACCTGGGCTTTTGTATATTTTATTGGGCCCTAATGGGCTTTTATCAATTCATGGTGGGTAATCTCGAGTTGTCCCATTCTGGTCTTAGATACTTCTTTGAAGTAGACCCTTACATCACAACCTCAATTGAACCTTTTTTTAATAGGATTTCTAAATAGAAAAAAATACACCAAAAATCAGAAAAATGCAATAGAGCATTAGATTATTATAATAATTCTGTAGTTAAAACAAGCCACACTTTTAAAAACATTATCTAAAATTCAATAATCTTTCAAAGACTTTTTATAACCCCGTCTACACATTACCACCGGGCCAATAATCCACAAGCTTTTGAAGGCCCAAAGAAAACTTTTATACCCTAGGCCTAAAGATAAATCACTCTCTTAATGGGCCTAGACAGCTAGGGGTATCTCACAAAAATAAATAAAAGATTGCCAAATGAGATGACATACACTGGCGTCAGTTATGATTCAGATGCCTTCTTTAACCGATTACAGACACCTCTCAATCTCCGCAATTTCTAAGCAATCCTATCGTCACCTTTTTTTTATTCGTTTATTTTCTCTTTTTATTATAGAAAATAATTAAATTAAGAGAAAATTGCCTTGGTCTAGGTGTAATTTCAAACTTGTTCTGTTCATAGAGCATTCAGGCGTCATGAGCCATAGGCTAGCTTATTGGACATCTGTACTTGTTTTTCTATTTCTATTGAAGATAAACAAATAATTACTCGATCTTCATTAAAAATTAGGGATTGTTTGTTAAGTCGTTGTGATTGTAAATTGTCTTTTTCTTCACATAAAAAGTGCAGCCTAAGCTCTAAGCATAGTTTGAAAATGAGAATTCCAATTTACTTATTGCTTGTTCAATTTCCATATCTTGGATTCACGAATCACAATGATTTAAGATTTTGTTCTTTTTCCTTATATACCCTAAAATTAGAGTGGAATCTGTCAATAAAATAAGATTATATAGTTTCATGTTATCTTCTTTTTTTGTTTGGGATAAAATATGAGACATCAATCACTTCATTTCAAAGAGACACGAGCAGAGTACCTTGAAACTTGTGATATTGGCATAAAAACATGACAAAGAAAATGACATCCATACACACTCAGTGTTACTTACGCTATATTGCATCTTATGCTGCGGAGAGAAAGCTTTGCAAAAAAATTTCACTTCCAAATGAATAAATGAATTTAAAAGCTTGAATTTTCATGCAACTAAGATTTCTGAGTGCTAAATATATGCCAAGAGTATTACTTTCATCCCGAAGCTGGTCAATTATTATGGTTAAAAGTTTTGGGTTTTGGGATGAGATGATAAGCATGTGTGTTCTTTTCATATGCACGTTCTGGTTCTGGATAATGGAATATATGCATTCAGCAATATTGTTTACGCCTTCGACCAAAGGTTAGGTATTGAAGTTTAAGCCCACGAAACGGCATCTTTTCTCTCTACAGTGTTTCTTTTCTTCACATTCTCTAGACTCTTCTTTCTCACATGGTCCCCTCCCACTGGCACTACCATATTTGGTATCAGAACCAGCTCACCAAAATTTCCTCCCTTGAAAAACCCTAGATTTGTTTTTCTCTTTGCATTCAAAATATTTGGTTTCCTTTGAAAAGCTGATGATCGATTGAAAAATTATTTAAGGCAAAAGAAAGAAACTTGCTTTGAATGATTACTATGAATGAAGGAACAGGATGACAAAGTTTAAAGAGGCATGAGTTTGCTTTGCAACAAACCAAAGTGCATGGACCCTAGCTACAGATCTCAGTGATTTTTGTGAAATATGCAAACTCTAAGAGGACCACACAGGAAAGTAGGTGCATTGGCTGATTGGGTCATTTCCCTTTTCAAGACAGACACAAGTGCCATTCCGATTTCATTGTGATGTTCATTCCGGGATTGAAATTTTTGTTGCACAAGATCTCATTGACGTGACTAGGATTCGCACATTCTTAAGCTACCTAAGCAAGAAACTAGTACGCACACACTTTTTCCTGACAATGCCCACCATAATTGAATACTGCAGACACCTCATGCGCATCAGATTTTGAGGTTGCTGTAATAGTTGCATTGCATTGCGGTGAGATCATGTGTTAGCTAACCATCTCAATAATAATATCTAGTTTTTTTCACCTCATTTTAAAAAAATTAATGGGTGTAATTAATTGAAACTTATACAAGCTTGAAAAAGAAAGGAGCTAGCCGGGTTAGTTAATCAGAGATCCATCATTATCTCAATCACCATGCGAAAGCAAGATGGAATGGACGTTTAATCTAATGGAAGCATATTCTTAGGTGTGCTTTTTGAAATAGCAAGTTTGTTATATGATCAGTTGTTGTGAGTTGTGACTCTCCATTATTGAATAGATTCCAGACGCGTCAAATTAGAAAAATTAGGAACTTAACTCTGATAGCCCACCATTTTTAATGAAAAGATGATAATCTAAAAGCACCTCAGTGACTGCAAGCATCTCGAATTATGCTGGAAACTTTTAAAAAATTGAATCTTTGCTGGTGTGAAACTTGATTCATTATGAGACTGATCATGAACACCTAATGCCTGAATATATAAATCTAGGTCGGCCTATTTAAGCCGAAAGCATAGCAAGAATCGAAAGCTAATTGCCCAACATATTTAAATGTACAAAGGGCATCCAATGTGACAACCGCACATATATAGAGCTAGTACATAATTCATCTTGTTACAAGTTTAAGAAAAGGAGAGAAAATTCAAAGGAAAAAGAAAAGAAACTAATTAGAAAAAAAGAGACACTTGAACTTTTAATACTCTGCATGTGAGGGGTCCAAAAACCCTAATTCCTCTGCAGACAGTGTATGTCCCACGTACCAGATTGAAAGGAAAGTCATAGAGTTTGATACCAAACTAATTGAGGGTAGGGTAGAGAGAGGGAAGTGGGGTAGCATGGGTAGGAGGTGTCAGCACTAATTGTAATTGTCCTTTGTGGGTGACCCTCCTAATTGAGTCCATGTGACATTGAAAATCCATGTGCTTGTGAGAAAACTACAGCTTTGTAGTTTGCACCTTTGAACTTTGAAGCTCCAAATCCTTCCTTCACATATTATATAATAGAAAGAATTCAAATTCAATTCCCTACTCATCATAATGATCTTCTCTTAGTGTGCCTTGCCCACTCGATCGGCTTTTTCACCTTTTTTGATGTTAATAATTTCCCACTTGATTAGTGATTATATATAATCGATGTGATTAGACCAACATTTTTCGTTGCTTTTGAATCAATGAACTTAAATTACCCATACTTTTACATGATTAGAACCAAGTCTAGAGACTAGACTCTATTTCTGCACTTTAAAGCTTTCCAAACGGCAACTAACATATTCACTTTGTCTGACTAATTGCAAGCAGTTTTTCTCGTACAAGACTAGCTAGCTAGCCTAGCAAACTAGATGATGAAGACCAAACTTCAATAACAGGGACATTTATATATTTTTTGGTAGGTCAAAATTCATAGTACTGATATTGTAATTAATGGTATTATCTCGTAATATATGGAACTAGAGAAAATTTAATATACTTTAGAGAAATGACTATTGTACATTTTATGCTATGATAAAAAAAAAAATTATTAGGAGATAATACCATTAATTACTATAGGTCTGCAGAAAATATAACTTAAAAATATTTATACTCATTCAAATATCATAAGAACCTATTAACAAGAATAAAAGATTCTATGAAAAGAAAGTAAACTAGACCATGTTTGAGAAGAGTACGAGCAAATTAATGACCAAAGTTTTGTAACGTACGTAGACAATTGTCGCATCAAATTTATTTTGTTCATGCACAGATAAATACTTATCCATCCTTTATTTTAACCATATCTGAGAGTAATAGTTGGAAGACAAATGAATTGCAGCTTTATAATTGGCTTCATCTGTGCATGGCGATCACTTTTCTTGAAGCCATCATCGCAAATTAATTTAGTCTTAACTAAACCAAATTAGCTTAAATTGTGAGATAATGGGGCATTACACCGTGCATCTTCATATAATTAAAATTGATAGGTAGTAACATTATCACAAAGTGAAAAAGCATACCAAAAACAAAGAAGGAGCAGTAAATGGAGCTAAAATTCTTGCGTGAGAGATGGAAGATACGAAAAATACACAAGAGGAAGGTGGGGAAGAAAATGGCAGAGGGTGATTGAAGGGCCATTGTGCTACACTAGATGGGTTACAAGGGCTGGGTGTAACTAACATCTTTGTCTTTGAAATGACAGACATTTGTGTCCTCAGAGACGAACCAAAATCTTACACGAGTTTTAAATAACATCTGACAGCATCAGCTATCTCAGTCGTATAAAATTACCCCACTATACACATATATATATGTTATGTGGATGATGAGTTACATCGATCAGTATATGTGTGTGTGTGTGGTGGTAGGGTAGGTTTAGCACCATAAATGGGTAGAATCCACAGTGTGTGAATTGGGTCATTTGTTGCTTCGTTAGTGTGGACAAGATCTAACACCATCCATCGTAATCTGGAGCCCTCAATTGATAATTACAGGCACAACGATTCTAAACTAAATGGCCCCTGCGCATGCCCCCGCTCAGATCCATCTTGTTTAATTGATAAACGTTAATTAATTGCTCTTCCTCCTCAATATATATAGCCTTAGAAAATGGAATTAAATTACCATTAATCATCTTAATTAATTTTGAGGTTAGAGCCATGCCTGGAGTAGTGAAATCGTGTTTCTCCTTCCCTAGCTAGCTAGGCCCCATTTCATATGAAGAAGAAAGAAGAAAAGAAAATCAACTTTTGAATTAAAAGCTACACTTATGGTCAAATGAGGGGGCTTTTCTTAGTTAAGGAGTTTCAATCTTACTTAGTTTTGGAATCAAAAACACATCAGGTCTTGGTCGACCAATTATGTGCTTCATAAGAAAGCAAATATAATTTTTAGAGGCTATTCTGTTTAATTCTCTGGTATATCCTAAAAAAAAAAAACAGAAGAATCAGCTATTATCAAAGTATGAATAATTATGCGCCAAATTAAATTGTAAATAAGTATTCAATTCAACTAAAAATGATCAAATTACTTTGTTAGTTAGTAAAATTTAGGTCCCAATTCTACCATAAGTAATTTTTTTTTTTTTAAAAAAAAAAAAAAACCTATGATATGTCATAGATATATAGAATAGAATGGTCCTCACCTCACTCTAAACTTTCTTGATGAGGAAATAATTAGGCATTGAATTTATACTTTTCTCCCCTCCAGTCATTTTAGTTTCTCTCTTACCAAGACAACCACCTAGTTAATAGCCATACAATCGAATTTCGAAATCATCTGCAAAACATTTTTGTCAATTTTCACTTACTTATGCGTCCAAAACTTAATGTCATTTCTGCAGTTGCATAATTGCAGGTCTGCCCTGCCATCATAGTACAAATGAAATAGTTTCCAATAACCATAGGATTATTACACACAAAATGGAAATCATACATAAGACAATTTCACGTGAAATTTTTGCTAAGTTGTACTCTCATTGATTTCATTGTTTTCACATATAAAGATAAAAATAATGACCCTCAAACTTTACGAATAATTGACCAGCAGAAGAACTTTGTTGTATCAAAAATATATGTGTGTCCGTTTTATTTTGTGGAATCAATTCTGATTTTTCTATATATACAGCATTATAAGCTCCATGATCGTATTATATATAGTAGATTTATATCAGATAGAATAGAAAGAAAGCAAAGATATGCAAATTAAGGCTCTAGACATGTTGATGCCTATGCACGTGAAAATTTACTTAGGCTTTTGGAAAACCACTGTGCTTTAGTGACGACTCCACCAAGAAAACGGACAAATAATTTACATCCCAGAAACTTAAGATAATAAAGATGATAAGCAGTCATTTTCTTTTATGATGAAGGGGACTGTGTTCATTTTATATATGGAAACTGTTTTTCCATTTTCTGTTGTCTGGTGAAACAGTCACTTGTCACTAGAAAAAATTCTGATCAATGGTGTCATCCCTTTGAAGTTGGAAAAAGATACTTTTTTTTTTTTTTTAAAGAATGGAAAATCATTTTACATAAACAAGTGACTTTCCACTATTAAAAGAAAACTTGAGTTAATATTTTTGTTAAGAAAAATTTACTAATTATTATTTTTGTGTGGATAATATATATTAATCTCATATCTAAAAGTATGAGAATATCTTCGATGTAATAAAAAATTAATATATTTACATATAATACTAGCTATAAGTATTTTTGTTAATTAATTTAATGAATAGGTGTTACGCATCTTTGACCAAGCGTAATACAAACCTCAACGCACAGCTTGGATAGCTTCTGATGATCTCCTATTATATTTGTTTAGTTTCTATCAGTGATCATATGATCATGCTTATCATTGATAAAATTAATGCGTATATATAATATGTCTGTTATATGCTACATTATGTAATATCAATGAAACAAGTATTAGCAGAGTTTGGAACTTTGGTGTCTGAGAGTGGGAACATGGATTGGACCACAAGCCTTCATTTAAAAAAAAAGGGAAAGAACACATTAAAAAATTAAAGGGAAAGATTTTTTTTTTTTTAAAAAAAAAAGAATAGAATTAATATGTTGCAAGCCAACTAGCTGGGAATTTCCAATAATGGATAGCTGACCCACTGCTGGGTAAAATTTTCTCGCCATGTGTCTAGATTGTTAGGGAATGGGGTCTACCTCTAAAATTAATAAATCAAATATCTTTTTTTTGTGAAAATTAATAATTTCCAGAAAATCAAAATAAAAAATTAAATGAAAATCTCTTGTATTTGTTATAATTTATAAGGACCTTGTTCTCTTTTACATCGAAGGCTTTCTCCCTCAGACCCACTTTCCTCCGCACAAGAAAGAGAAAAGAAGAGAGAAAGAGGGTTGTGGTCAGAAGAAGAAGATGGTGATGGTGTTTGGTTATTCTACTGCTACTGCGACTGGAGGAGGCATCCAAAGGGATCGCATTGATCCCAAATTCAGCGTTAGATCACTCTCATGAGTCTCTGTCTCTAGTTCCCATGAATTGGGATCATGCTATCCCTTTGGATTCCTCCTTTGGTGGCTCCTAATATGGCTTATGCATCAGAAACCTTCAGATACTCACCAAAGGCACTCTGCTGCTCAGAGAGATCGAATGCCATGGTTCCTGTGAGTCCAGTTTATCCTGTTACCTAATTTTTCTTTTCTCAATCTATAATCTTTTTCTTCTATAGTTTCAGGAAGAATTTTCCTACTTCTTTTTCCTAAGGGTATAAGCAATAATTAACCCCATGCCCATGGCTCATGTCATGGTTTTCATGAAGCCAAAATTAATTAATATATAGTGTTGTCTCATTAGCTTCTTTACATGATTTGCTGAGCTGAGGGTTGATGGGATTTTCATATTTGGAATCTGAATTTTTTTCATATGCTTGTATTTGGAGTTGTTTGGGCCGGATCTGACAAGCAGACACAGGAGGTAATTATTCTTGAAGAAAGTTTCATCTCAGGTCTTTATGGTAGCTTTTCATGCTTCTATTTTACCAAAGTAGTTGCCATGAATGTCAGTTAGAAGTTTGTCAGTGTTTTTGTGTCTATGCAGTACATTTTTCTTTTGTTATGTTATATAACAACAAAGAGTTTGGATACCCTAATTGCATATATGCTACTCAGACCCTTCACCACTAAACGACTTGATACACTAACTACACACATGCTGCTCAGATCCTTCTCCAATAAACGACTACTTTGTACTACATATGTTTTTATGCTTCCATGTGAGGTCACTCTCTAAAACTGGTGAGACCCAATATATGAAAATTACAACATGCAAAGCTAAATGACAGCTTTTACTTGGTGAAGATTTATTATGGAGAGTACCCTTTTGCAGTTTGATAATTAAGAACCAACCCATGTATATATATATATATATATATATATATATATATATATATATATATATGCTTTCTGATATGCGCCTTTATCAGATTGAAAAATTAATAGCTAGCTTTGGTCAAACAAGTATTCAAGGGTACTTTGTTTCTATATATCCTTTTTTGAATAATTAGTTAACTGCAAAACTAATAACTTTCTTCATAATTAATCAACAAGCTATGGTACTTTATGGGGTTTTGATTAGGAAAGAAGAAAGAAAATAGTCTTTTACAGATGCGCATCTTCTGACTTTTACAATTTGAGGATGCCACTGTTTGACAAAATCATGATTAAGTACAATAATTAACAAAGTGGAAGCAAGCTAGTTATCAATCCATGGTACTGCGAATAAAACAGTACACACCAAACTTAAAGAGAGAACTTAAATTATAGAGAGAAGACAATAATTCTATTGCATTTCTTGCTTGGTAAAAATTATCCTACCCCATTTTGGAAGCTTTTAATCATTGCATATATCCAAACAAATTGATTTCACCTTTTAATAAAGTATCCCTTTTATGTTTTCATTGAAAATGATCATTTGAGCACACAGCTAATATATATATTAACTTAGTTTTCTAGCCATGCTTGAGTTGATTGTTAGGTTGACTTGATCATTCATCTTGCACAAGCTGAAACATTCCGAATCAATGCTATGAATGCTGGAATAGGCTTCTTCATATGCATGGTAATAGAAATAGATATATATTGTGGTGGCCCTGAGTCAATTTCACTCCAAAAACACATGCTTTTACTGACTTTAATTAGAATCCAAGGCAGTGAAAGTTGTTGTTTAAGCACTTCTTTATACACTTTGGGCCTCACACATTGAGTGCTCCAAAGGGAACTGGAATCATAGACATGTGCTCAGACCTTAAAATAAAAGTCTTCCAAACATTTCTCTATTATTGAAAGAAATTGTCTTTTGGGTTATGCTTCGTATAGTCTTAGCACATGATTCCAACACTCTAATAAACCCGTGTATCCCTTTTATCACATGGCTCCAAGCTTCTCCAATCTCTCTCTCTCTCTCTTTTATATGCCACGAAAAATTATAATATAAGGGGTTTCCACTTTTGGTTGCAGGCTCCACAATTGGAAGAAAAGAAGGCAGCCGCAACAATTTAACAAAGAATTGCTCAATTAATTACAATACTTGATAATAAATTATTCAAGTTCAAGTTTCAGGAAATACTAAATAATTTTTCTCAAAATAGTGTGCAACTGGTTTAGATATATAATTTTAATTATCTGTTCATTATTGGAACGTAGTTTCTGAACAAAAAGCACTCGATCGGGTCATGTGGAGCTTTGCCCATGCATGTCAAATTACAACATTTCATGAAATAGTTAGGGTTTTATTGTATGATAATATTTGAAAGTCGTAGATCAATAAAAATGGTAAGTTTGCAATACAAGACCTTCAGCATATGCAGTAGTTGCTGCGGAAATTGCGTGGGTTCTGCTCAGATGATAATTTTTTCTTAGTGATATGATGAATGGATTGAAAAAAAAAAAATGAAGATAGCTTTTCTGTTTAACAACAAATGAATAAATTAAATTAATTTAATAAATATGTTTTGAGTGATATTATTTTGAATGTTTAGATAAATAACTTAGATATATTGAATAAAAAAGTCAATTTCAAAAGGCAGTGTCCTAGCTATAGGCCAGAGAAGGTAGAATTTTTGGACACCAGTGTGTTCATATGTCCCCTGCTCAGAGTACAAAAGTTTTGTGAAGAAGACACAAGTTGGCAATCGAAAAGACTACGATTTTAATTTCTTCTTAAAAAAATTATAAAATTATAAATAAATAGCTAGTAGTTTCAACTTTCAAGTTTAGAAGGGAATTGGGTTGGGTCCCAAAGCCCTTGACCTGTCTCCAAAATCAAACCCCTTTCCTCAATTTCTTCTCATTCTTTAGTAATGCACTTTGTGATGCTTAATTTACAGCCATAAAATGAGGATCTAAACGATTTGATTTGATTTGATTTTCTTTTCTTTATATCAGAGGAGGGATTTGATTGAGATGTTTATAAAGTCGTAGGATATGTTAGTTTAATATAAAATTTATATATATTGTTCCCTTCCCTTTCACCCTCTGTAAAAGTAAAACTTTATTCCAATTCGGATTATTACTTTAAAGAGTAATAATTAATTAGAACTAGTCTAAAACATTGCCAATACTGTTCTAGATAAGATATAACATTCGTGCGGCCACCCTCAATAATTGTTTAGGGCACAAGTTGTTGTGCCACTAACACACATATTTTATATTGTTAACATACGAAACAAAAACAAAAGTGCTAGCTTTTATCTACGTTGACACTAAATTATTAAAAATATTTTACCGTTTTAGCAAGGTAAAATTTGTTGTTACACTCTCAATTTATACCATTTATTGATTACGGGAGCAAATTTCGATTATCAATAAAATCATAAGATATGAACATTGAGAAAATAAGTAAAAAGAATCATATATATATATATATATATATATATATATATATATATATATATATATATATATATATATATATATATATAGGGAGTTCTCTGTAGCATAACAGTGGATTTGACTAAGCTGCAACTACAGAGCACATGCATGTATGTATGTAGCCAATCAAAGATAAAGTGATGCTGTTATCCTGTTTTGGGAGATGGCAAAATGAAAATAGCGTGGTCAAGGTCAAGGTCATATGGAGCCCCGCGCAGCTAGCGTGATCTAATTTGTATAATTCGAGTTAACAAACAGAGACATGTTGGACTAGGTTGCAGCTTTACCATAGATTAATTGGAGCACATCAGATCACAACTCGCGACCGAGGATGCATAGTAGGGTCCAAGTGTGTATCTACTCCTGGGGTTGTGTGCCATAGTTGTGGCGTGTGGGTGGGCAATGGCTTATAATGGCAGCTTGCGTGGTCCAGCTCCTGCTTAATAATAATATATCTAGTAATAGTAATACTAATAGTAATGCTGCTGCTATAACTTGGTGGCACAGCCACTACTATTCCATCTACTTGCTGCTCCTTGTGGTTGTGGGAGGGAGAGGACCTCACCATATAGTACTGGACCTCATAATTATAATTTATAGACTATACTACTTCTATATTATATAAGATTAGATTGTATAAATTTATTTAATTTATTTTTATAGAGTATTTGATGTATATATTGTATTAAATAATTTTATATGATTAATTTTAGTTAAGAACATTTAATATGGTTTATTATCTTATTAATAATACAGTCTTGTTGCTTTGATTAGACTTGATTATATTATTAAAAAATAATATTTCTAGTAACTTTTAAATATAAAATCAAAATTATTATCAATAAATATTTTCAAAAACTCTTGATTAATTAAAAAAAAAGATAAATATTAAAAAATTATAAATATATTTAAAAAGAAAAAAATTTAAAAATTCATAATAAAAACTTTATAATCTAAAATATTAATTTTATTCTTATATTGCGAGGCCTAATAAAGTGGCCTTATTGTGAGCCGGAGAAGAGTTGCGGGGGGTGCTAAAATATGTTTGGACTTGGACTCCTATATGGGCCGAACTTGTAAAGCCCACTTGAATGAAGTCCATTCAAAGCCAAGGTTTGATGAAGGAGTATGATAATTGGATGTAGTGACTTGAAAGCGAAACAAATTAAAAACGAAGGAAACAGCTTCCACAAAGAAAGAATGAGTATAGATACTCTCTAATCACCATACCACTGCTTGGATTTAAGAGTTATGTGTAATTGCCCAATAATCATTATTACTCCAAAATAAAAATCTAAATGAACCCACGTGGCAACAATTGCAATGATCAAGTTTGTCGGTGGTGGGGAAATAGTAATTACCTTCATAAGTGATGCTGATGGTGTCGGTGACTATATGATTTTGCAGGTGCGTTTTTTATTGACTAAGTCAATTGGTCTGGCCGCACTGCTACTGCTAGAGCACAACAAAATCCAGCAACAATTGCAATTTTAATTATTATTAACAACGACGACTGCCCAACCGGAACCTGTCTCATTCCAGTTGTCAATATAATATAATATAATCAATTCAATTATTATTTAGTTAAAAAAATAAAAAAAAAGAGTAAAATAATAGGCCAAACTCCGAAGATATATTGAAAAGATACTGGCATAGACTGTAGGGTGTGGTTGCTTCCATTGCGTGTGGTGGTGGTGGGTGGTGGGTGGTGGGTGGCGGGCCTATCTTCTTCTGAGGACAAAAGAGAAATATGCCAAAACAAAAATTGGGTCACTGTATAATGTAGATCCATCCACAGAACATAGAAACAGCATTTCCTTCCCTCTACAAAACCTTGAGACTCGGCATTGGCATTCCCTCCACAATTTTTTTTTGCGGCAGATTTCTTACCGCTTTCAATTTTAGTAGCATGGCCGCGTTTCTCAATTTCAACTACATCTTCGTTCTCTGTTTCTTAACCCTCATTCCCAAACCCACTTCGTCTTCCCTCAACACTAACCCCAATTTCGACCCAGAAATAGACATCTTTGGCGATGCCCGGGTCGTCGACGACGGTTCTTGCGTCACCCTCACGCGTCCCTCTGCTTCGAGCTCTGGCCTTCTCCTGCATACGACCCCTATAAGGTTCGCGGACGGAGTTTCTAGTAACCCCACGTCGTTTTCCACGGAATTCTCGTTCTCGATCTCTCCCGACAACGGCGATGGTCTTCTTCTTGCCTTGGTTCCCGGGAATGTCTCCCCCAAATTCCCCGGAAAAGGTACATTTGGGCTCTCTCTTGAGAACAATTTTCTGGGTGTTGAATTTGATACCTCGATGGACAATAATGTGGGTGATCTAAATGCAAATCATGTAGGGATAGATGTGGGTAGTCTTGTTTCTGCTGTTGTTGGTAATGTTTCGTCTATGGATTTGATTCTTAATAGTGGAGAGAAACTGAAGTCGTGGGTCGATTATGATGCAAGTTCAAAGAGATTACAAGTTAGGTTGAGCAGATTTAATGAACCAAGACCTTTCAATCCAATTATTGCGCATGCCGTCGATTTATTAAAGTTGTGGGGAGATAAACAAGTGTTTGTCGGTATAAGCTCTTCAAATGGCAATTCACAGCAGTTAACTAGTGTTTATTCATGGAAATTTAGTTTGAGGAAAGTTCCTACAGGGATGCATTCTCTACCCGCGGACCCTCGAGGTTATTCTCAAAAGAAGCATGATGAGAATTTTAGATTGCATAAGAGGAATTATTCTCCCATGTCAATTCTTGCTGGGTTGATTTTCGTGACTGGGTGTGCTGCATTAGTCACGTTTGTTCTGCTGTTTATGTGGGCAATCTTTATCGGTAGGTTTGAAGAGTCTCCTGCTAAGATTCCCACACACCATGCAGATTTCAGGTATGAGAAAATCGATGTGGCTGTTGAGAAGAATACTAATGATGAAAAATTAGAACATAAATGTTTCAGTTAGGAATATGATTCTTAGATATTGATGTATGAAATTAGTGATGATAAAACATGTTCATAGCAGATTTTGACAGTGTAGCCATGGTGTAATGAACTATGTAAGATTTGAATTGTGTGTAAATGTTGGGCCGCGAAATACATTCATGTAAACGTCATGAAAAATGAATGTCAGCATATTCTAAATGATGGCTTTTATGCACGAAAGTTGAAACCCAGCAAGAGCATATAGATTGCTCAAGCTTTTCGTTTTTCCTCTTACTGCACGAATATGAGTTACATAGGGGGACTTTGATGATCTCTAGTCTGTAGAATTGCAGTAAGAACCTTAAATTGTAACAGAACCAGCTAGTACCTGGAGCTTTCATTATACATCCTGCGGAGAGGAGCCTTTGCACACTGATGTGGAGATGATAAAAGTCAATCAGGTTTCGATCTGGGATTTCTTTTGATTTTGGCTGAGATTTTCAATGTGGGGTTTTCTTCAACCACGTTTGAGGTAATTGCTGTAGAAAAGAAATTTATAGGCACAACTTTGTTTAGAAATCAAGATATTCTTATTGTGTAGTTTATCTGTCATGACGAAAAATAGCATCATAACTGAAAATGCAGTGCCTAAATCTTCCAGGGCTATAGCCCCGTGGTTTATTCCAACTTACTAAGAAATGGCTCTGTTGCATGTTGTTGTGTTTGTGTCTATACGACTCTGAATCTGAGCAAGAGGAAAATAGTGAGATGGTTTATTCCAACTTTCAGTCAAGTTGCTTCCCTGGTTAAGAAAGAAAGGAGATCAAGTTAAAACTATGTATGAAATTTGAGAAGAAAAACAAGTCTATGACTCGTAAAAGGTTACAAGTCCAGTTTTCCACGCACGCGCACGCGCACGCCCCCAAATAATAAATTTAACCTAAGAAAATAACAAATCTCTAAAAGGTAGAGGTCAGTCAATTGAAAAGTTGTACAACAAAGAAAACTAAAGGAAAGACTGTCGTAGGAATAAGAAAAGACACCACTATATATCTAAATTATGGATGATAATCAAAGCAGGGAATAATATAAAAATATTTCAAGCTAAACATTTTCATGTACGTGATATATTTTTCCATCAATCATTTGGACGTTGTATGTAAAAAGAGAGCCACTACGCTGAAAAAGCTAAAGCAAAGATAAACGACACAGTTGCGTATTAAAAATCTTGTTGGATTCTTCTTTTATACATTGTTCCTTCCCTTCCTTTGTTGTTTTTTTGAACAATCTGCTTAATGATTATGGTACCTCAGCTCAATTATATCCGTCTAACATGGAAATGGAATGCAATCAAGTGATGGAATCACTTTTTCCACCACTCAAGTTATAGTAATGGAGAAATGTATCAGCTTCAACAAGTTACAACTTACTTAATACATGCCTTAAAGATTGTAACGTGTATAATTTTTAATTAATGATTTTAAGGCAAGAAAAGCAAACACATAGATTAATTTTAAGACATGTTTTAACTTTAATTAAGAGTCTTTTACTAGGCCATAAAAATGTACTTACATAAGCATTTGGTATTTACGAAAATGAAAAGTCAGTCAGTTTTCTTAAAGATGGCACGAATAAAGGTAAACTAAGAATAGACGAAACGAATGGCAATGCTGATTGATGCCATAGAATTTGTCATGTGCAATCATTTTCCATTTTCTATTTTCAAAGACTAGTAGCAGATGCTCTTCTCTTCTGATAATTGTTTGCCTTTTGACTTGATTTGAAGATTGACCCCCACCACTTTACTTTATCCTCACCCAAATGTTCGTATTCTTGATATAAAGCACCATAGACGACCCTACCACGAGACGCATGCTATTGACTTCGTTTCGTTATTAAGTATGCAGTATAATTAATACTATCGTTATAGCTTTTTTTTTTTTTTTTTCAAAAAAAAAAATATCTAGAGAAGCCTTTAATTTTTCCATGGCGTTTTTCTTTTTTTCTTAATCAAACATTGAGAAAACACAAAAAAAAAAAAAAAAAACTAACTAAACCGTGTACACGTTGAGATGAATAATAATAGTAATAATAATTTAAAACAATATTCAATAAAAAGACGTTTTAAATATATGGTTGAGTGTTGGGTGTAAGGTCTTGGCTTTAAATGTTATGTTACAATCAATCGGGATGAATCAATGAGATAAGGGTCAAGGGGGATCTGCATCATGTAGCCTCGCTCAAGTGGAGCACGTAAGGATATTTCACGACAACTCTAGCAATCATGTACATAAATAGTATATATATATTTATATATTAAAGTATATACATTAAATGGTATATATATTATCTATCAAAAAATGTCTATATTAAATGATACTCATACAATAAATGATATGTATATATATTAAAGAAACGAAATGCATAAATGAAATTGCGCATAATGTAAAAACTCTTGAATTGCACTTAGCATGTAACTTTTTCCTTGCTATATTCGTTATCATCAAAAAAATAGTATATTGATGCTTATATTTTTGGTTTAATGCTAATGCATACGCTCTTCTTATATATTATAATATAATAATATAACAAATTAACAGAAAAATTAAAATGCATGCCCAATATCTTGATTGAGTTTGGACGAGGCCGACTGCATCACGCGCCAACTCGCGGGAGAGAATTTGAAAAGATAATTTCCAAAAAAGGGGCTGGCATTTTTGTTGGTTGATTTCAATTTGGAGGCAGCCACTGAGGGACTCCAAGTTCTATATATAAAAAGGAGAAGTAGAGGCGCCGATACTCACGCTGCCTGTTGGCTTGGCTTCCTTCAATTTGAATTTGAATTCAAAGAGGAAGAAGAAGAAGGAGAGGTGTAGCAGCTCAGCCTCAAGCTCCGGCAACATCAACCAGCAACCATCATGACCAACGACACTGATCATTACGATTCTCACAAGGTTAACCGCGACCTTGAACAACCAGAAACCGCTCACCAGATTAGCACAGGTTCCTTGACATTAATCTCTTGTATTTTTTTTTTTTTTTTTAAAGTTCATCTTAACGGAGCCCAGCACCATTAATTTAATCCATGAAAATGGTAATAATAATCATAATGTTTTGGAATTTGCTACAGATTCATGGTTTCAAGTGGCTTTTGTCCTCACCACGGGAATCAACAGTGCTTATGTACTTGGTTACTCCGGGACCACCATGGTTCCCCTGGGTTGGATATACGGTGTTGTCGGTTTAATTCTTGCTACCTTAATATCACTGTACGCCAATGCTCTTATTGCAAAGCTGCATGAATTTGGAGGAAAAAGGCATATCAGATATAGAGATCTTGCGGGTTTCATATATGGTAAGGTCGACAACGGTAAAAAACAGAAAGGGGTAAGTTCTCCTCTGATTTTCATTATATTCTCTTCTCTGCTGCTAATCATAGTCATCTCATTCTCATTGCAGGTAAGAAAGCTTATTCTTTGACATGGGCGCTGCAATATATCAATCTTTTTATGATAAATACTGGGTATATCATTTTGGCCGGTTCAGCCCTAAAGGTAAGAAAATTTTGAGAAGCCAAGTCTATATTTTTCAAACATTCTCGTATTAAGTACTTGAAAAGATACTTCACTCTTGTTTCTTTGCATTGGTCTTTGGATACTGTTATGTTTCTGGATTCATGTTATGCCTTTGTCAATTTATGTTGCAGGCTACTTATGTTCTTTTTAGTGATGAGGGTCAATTGAAGCTTCCATATTGTATTGTAATAGCTGGATTTGTCTGTGCAATGTTTGCCGTATGCATTCCTCATCTTTCAGCCCTTGGAATTTGGCTGGGAGTTTCAACAGTTCTAAGCATCATATATATCGCTGTAGGATTTGCTTTGTCGCTTAAAGATGGTAACTTGTCATCTTTCTTGTATTGCTTGTGAATTACTAAAACATGTTCCTCTCGTGACTTGTGATTACTATTCATATCTCGTTATCAGGATTAAATGCACCACCTCGAGATTATAGTATTCCGGGAACATCAATAAGTAAAATCTTCACAACTATTGGGGCAACTGCTAATCTTGTGTTCGCCTACAATACAGGAATGCTTCCCGAGATACAGGTAAGATATGAGCTTGTAATTCTTTTTTTGACTTGATGTTGATGTATGATTCTCATCTTATCGGCTTGTGACAATGACAGGCAACGATAAGGCAGCCAGTGGTGAAGAACATGATGAGAGCCCTCTACTTTCAGTTTAGCATCGGTGTTGTGCCATTGTATTTGGTTGTTTTCACAGGGTACTGGGCTTATGGAAATTCCACATCAGCCTATTTGTTGAACAATGTCAATGGCCCTATCTGGGTCAAGGCCACGGCCAATATTGCAGCGTTTTTTCAGTCAGTCGTAGCATTGCATGTATTTACCTTTAAACTATAGCTCTTGATGTTCTCAACTCTTAAAGATTTGGTTAAGATTGTTACGGTGACCTAATAATCTGTCTTCGGCTTCTGCTAGATATTTGCAAGTCCAATGTACGAGTTTTTGGATACCAAATATGGGATTTCAGGAAATGCACTGGCTTTGAAGAACTTATCATTTCGGGTCCTAGTGAGAGGTGGCTACCTTGCTTTCAATACCTTTGTGTCAGCTCTGCTACCCTTCCTTGGAGATTTCATGAGCCTAACAGGAGCCATCAGCACATTCCCACTTACGTTTATTCTTGCAAATCACATGTACTTAGTGGCAAATGGGAACAAACTCACATCCATTCAAAAGCTATGGCACTGGCTCAATGTTTGTTTCTTTGGTGTCATGTCTGTTGCAGCAGCAATTGCAGCCTTGAGGCTGATTGCAGTAGATTCCAAAACTTACAGTCTTTTTGCTGATCTATGATTCAGTTCAGCTATTCTCTCAGTAATTGTAATTCTGTAGCAGATGTTTTCTGCTTTAGATGAAATAATAGAATAATAGAATTCCTGGAAAATTGCCTCATTTATATTTTGTTAAAAAGTATAAGATCATTTCGGACATCAGGTTTAGATATGGAAAATTCATATGCATATAAACATCAGTGGAGCAGCAACTCGGAATAAATTGAGAACTGATCATCTAATAAAACGAATAGAAATGTAACACAGATAAACTCCTAATTCTCTTAATCTCAGCCTAGGTAGGTATGAAACTACGGTAAATGTGATTTTGCACTTATAAATATCAACAATGAATCAATAGCTCAAAAAAGAGAAATACAATAAGGAATAACTAATTTTACAAATAGAATGTCAAAAATCCTACCTAAACACACCTTCCTCAAATCAATGGGATGAACATTCATAACAAGCCTGCAAACATTTGGAAACAGAAATAAATTGAGATCGTTCAACAAAAAAATAAATACATAAATAAATTGAGATCAGACAGGTCATTACTATGAATTAAATTCAGTTTATAGTGGAATAGATTCAGCCTATGACCGGGTGTTTGAGTGAAGTAAATATATATTGTATGGTAGCAGAAAAATATTCATTTGGATTTCCTCAAACGCCAGTTTCAGAAAAATATAGCAATCTCTTTACAACCAACATATTGGTTTCTTTTTCAAGAATTACTTTCACTAGAGATGCATACGAAAAACTGGCAGACTCCTAAAACATAATTATAGTTCTGAAGTTGTTGTACTCACAAAATATCAACAAAAAGCTCAAGGCTGTAGGAAGTATCAGGACTTCACCTTGCAAGGGATCATCCAGAAACCAACTTTATGATTATGCAGATAGAGTTGAGCAGTATGAGAGGAACTCTCAGGTACTGAGTTGCATAAATGAGGCCAATAAGCTGGCCTTTGAACGACTTTGTCCTGCCACCAGAATAGTCTGAGAAACTCCATCCTCTAGGTGAAAGAAAACGATCCTCATTTAGTATTGCTAATGCATTTGCAAGAAGCAGAAAACCCTCGAGTAATGTCCATAAACCCATTTCCCTGCATGGTACAGAAAACTAAAACAACTCAGAAATAGTTTGGAATAGCAAGTCATTTGCAATTGCTCTTTTATATGTAGCTTAAGTGGGAAGAAAAGTGGAGAACAAACAAATGAGTTAGTGACACCATCTGAATCTTCATATATAAAAGCTCGTGCTGATTCCTCTCAAGATCCTGATATATGAACCTTTTAGATATTATCTTAGGGGTCCTAATTACTTGAAAGGAGGCTCATTTTTAATTCATCAAATTACAATTACACACGCTTCCCTAGTAGAGCTCATACTTAGAGAATCATTTCCATTTATAACTGTTCATGTCATGATTTAGGGAAGCCTGGGAAGATATGATATATCTATGCAAAGAATAATTAAAACTCAATAAACGAGTGGAAAACTGCTGTGTTAGTTCTAGACCATCAATTGTGTATTAAAAACTGTAAAACTGCTATAATTACCTCATATAGCTACTCTAACACCAGTACCTCCCTCCTTCCATTGCTTACTTCTGGTAATATAATACAGTGATGAATGCTGATGCACACTATGAAGAACAAGGGAATCACAACCACGAAATTGACTCACAGCACTTAGAAATACCTAATAGAATCAAATACTAGCTTCCCTGATAAAAATGCTTGTCTCTGGAAATGCAATATGGCAATGCATGCTGATGGAAAAGTATCAAGAATAAGGGAATCATAACCATGAATTGGCTTGTAGTAATTTTTGTCTCTGAACCTGATAACACTACTTGTTGACGCGGACATATAATGGCAAGATTCTACCATTTCCAAAGAACTACGTAACAGAGTCATAATCAATAGGGATAACATATTTGATATTTCCTTGAGCTTGAAAACACATTGAATTGCCGGCCTAGGCGTATAAGATTCGCATAATGACACAAAAAAAGGAATGAGAACGAACAGCGCTGACGAGTGTTATTCGTAGATCTATCCCCAAAGAAAGAGAGAGTGAGCAAAGAAATAACCTGATCACAGAGCGTGAGGGGGAGCGGTGGCTTGTGTCGACGTGTACACGCTTGAGCTTGAATCAGAGAAGACAGCAGACGAAGTTGCAGAGAGAAATCATGCTGCTGCGCTTCTAGATCAGAACTGGAACTGGACAACTGCAACAAAACCGAGAATTCAATCTAACAAATCGTACCGGTTAATTCTCGTGTTTATTATGAATTGTGAGTTTTTTAATAGACATTGCACCCCCTAGGGGATTAATTTTAACACCACCAAATTTAATATTCGCACCCCCTTGAACTACCGGAAACAAATTCTCGGATGAACAATGGTGTCATTTTGGATATATTTACTACCTCGATGTGACAAAATGGTAAATTTTGTGTACGTTTTTAACTGGGTGGGAAAAACTGTAACTCGAAACAAGCTTTTAAATTTCAATTAAATTCACATTAAAATTAGACATGGTCCACCTGCATCTTTAGCTACCGTACCAGGACTTAATGTCTGTCTGTGAAAATACAATCAACTCTCTGTAGTTTCATGTGATAGAATCAAATGACATTGCTCTACCCGTATAAGTTAGAAGAATAAGACTTCAAATATGCGTTACATTCTACACATTGGCTAATACAAAATACAAATTACATAAAATTGAAGTTACAATAATTCAGAATTACTATGATGCTAATGTCAGAACTATCGACTATGCTTCTAGCTATATCTATCATAATATACAGAGGAAATAGTTAAGCAAAACTCCTCTGGCTTCTGCAGCTTCAAGTTACCCAATAGCTCTACATGGTATCTCAGTTGCATCCGAAGCAGCCATAAAAGTTCCACCAAATAGCTCAAACCCATTAGCCAAGTCATGATTTGTATCCCTTACTTCTCACAAATGCAACCTGGAAAAGGGTTTGCATAGAAGTTTTCTTCAAACTTTGGATGTCTCTTGACTTTCCTAGGATAAGGTGCTCCAACCTTGTTAGAATGAAAGCTTATAACCTTTGCAGAGAAATCGTCCCAAGAAACTAAACCATTTTCTAATTGATCAATCAGTTTCACAAACCTTTGCCTGCAACACATGAAACGTCCATTAGAATATAATGAAACTCATGAATTCACAGGAATAATTAGAAAGCTATTAGTGTTAATGCGATCAATACTTGTCTGGCATAATGGTTTTTCTAAACCCTTCGAATCTTCTGTGGCCCTGAACTGCCTTGGCCATATTCCCATCATAGCTGTAAACAAAAACATCACTTTCGACTGCTATGACATAGTCCAAAGCAGCAAGCTGATTCTGATGGCCCTTGAATGGTTCTAGTTCTTCTTCAGTGGCTAAAGTAGAGTGTGAGAACACATGAGGATACTGGGCTTGCAGGAGCTTGATTCCATTTATACCATAAATTTCTCCAGCAACTATATAAATTTTTGTGTTATGAGGATAGCCAAGTGCCTCAAGGAAAAGGGCCACTTCTCTTGGTGTCATAGGGCAGCTGCCGCGTTGCCGCTTTTTTCTGCCATCAATCTCTTTCTCCTTCCAATGTTTCACTTCATATCTCATTTTCTTGAGCTCCAGAGCTTCTGCTCTTGTCAGATTGTGGCTGCAGCCTGTGAAAGCAAGCATGTCCTTTTCATATCTGCAATTGAATTTTGTCAAGCAATTAAGTAACACTATTTGTAAATCATAGTATATGTCTAGACCCTAATTAACCTTGAATACCTTAAATGCAGAGCAATGAAAGAGGTGCAATTCTCCCTAAGTCTGTTTGACAACTTTTTTCCAAGCTCTTCAATTGGGTTTGCGAATCTAAGTCCCTCATACATTGCACGGCAGCGTACCCTTTGGATCGAAGTAGCCAAACCATTATTAACAAGGCGAGAATCAGTATGTGTAAATTTGATCACTTTGTGTTTCTTCAATAATTGCAGCATCTCCCCTCTGTAATAACTGGCCTGCATATATCAAAAGAAATCCCCAAATTTTTGGACTCCATTAACTAAAACTGGTTCAGTAAACAATCCTCTCATGTGATATTTACGTACCCTGGACCAAGAAACTGGGGCCTTAAGAACTGGCTTGACAGCAGCAAGGTTGTCTGGTAGAGACTCCACTATATGAACATCATCTTTTAAAACTTCAACGAAGTTCTTCCAGTCGAAGATTTCTTTAAAATCACTGAGACAGACAAAATTAGAATGCTAGGAAATTTTGAAAGGAAACACAATCAGCTGAGAATCCACATACCTGGGATCTCTCCAAAAGGAATGGTGGTCCAATGAAGGCAAAACCAGAGTGGCTTCCATAATTTTTGCAATAGCAACCATGTCACTTATCTGCAATATTCGGACACAAAGCGTTAGTATCAGATAAGATTGAAGAAACAAGAAATTATACATAATTAAATGCAGTTATAATATAATTGCCTACTCCGGTTTTCATTTGATTTAATCCTCCATTTGCTTGAACTATAACATAACCATTTGTGGAGTTTGGTCTCCCTGTAGAAGAGAAATTCTAGCTAGTTACACAAAAGAATGGGCACTGATTTAATATTTACTCAATCTTTCAACAACAAAGGGCCCTGCCCGTACTTTTATCATTCTTAGCTCGATCCATGCATTTGTAGTAGTTGTCACTGTCCGGCTGCTTCCAAATTTCGTCAGTCTAACTAACAGAAATCAAATAAAAGCTAGCATCACAACCTTAATTATTAATTAGCAGAATTATATGTTATGATTTATGAGTAACATATATAAGATATATTATTTATACCAAGGTAATTATATCTATGTTTAGGGAAGAAAAGTCTAACCGGTAACTTGCACGGAGGGGAACTGTCTTGAACTATGTTAGAGTTGGAATGTGTTAAAGGATTGAAAGAGGTGAGCTCAAAGTCAGAAAGTATAAACAAGACAACCATGGCGAGCACCCAGACGAAAGCCAAAACCATGAAGCCCCAAAACATGTGACGGCCAAGTTTTAACCTAAAAAACCTCCGGCAATGGCGCATCTCACGTTGCACCGGGACCATGATGTCTCTCATGACAAACGACCTCGTTCCATGCGGTTCTTCTGTACCGTGATCTAACGGGCCCCTCCTTAATGCCATCAACGCGGTGCATGTGCATGCATATATGATAATACGTGAATTCCAGTAACGCTAGCTTAGCACAGAGAGATAATCAAATCATCAACAGAAGAAAGAACAAGGAAAAAACATGCATGGCTTCATGGATAGATTTGCGTTGAATGATCAATTGAGAGACTTGTTATTTGGTTTCTCTTTAATTTTGTGTTTTTGGTTGGTCTACCTTTTTTCTGGTTATCCATGACTTGTAGTAAGCGCGCAACATAAGGCGAAGCACACTCTGAGTCTCTATTCTAAATTGCATGCCTTCATTTTGCTCCATGCATGTCTCTGCCTCCATTTCCTATTTGGGTTTCAAAGATATATAATTCCTTTTTTTTTTTTTTCTGCTTAATTAATCGTGTCTATTTGCTGCCGTGGTCCACAGCAATTCTATTTAAGGTGTCAACTGGTTAAAAAATTTCTTGCAATAAGTAGGGGAACCTATGGTGATGATTTAGTGAAGAGAGAGGATCACCTCTTATGTGAAATTGGAAAAAAAAAAAAAAATCCAGAAACTTTCATTTTTACCCTATCTAGTAGAAATAATATTTTCCAACAATGCAAGGAAAACATTCTTTTGGCTATTTAATGATTTTTTTACTTTTGCTATTGGTAAACAATATTAATACGTTCCGATAAAAAATATATATTAATACGATAATTATAGCAAATAATGATATAATAATTGGGCCTGCGAGATAAAGGGTAAAAGGTAATCACTCAATTAATTGGGCGGGGAGTAATAATGTGACTGGATCGGAAGAGTAAAGCCCGAGTTTTTTTTAAAACCAAAAACTTGCACTGCTTTATAGAAACCCTTATAGCTGAAATAGTGCATCTTCTGCCTGCGTCCTTCTCCTGCATCAACTAACCACCGGCGTTGCTGCGTCAACCAGGGAGTGTCTGTAGTTAAAAATGGTGAAGGGGCGCCAAGGAGAGCGTGTCAGGTTAGTGATCCAGTCATTCCCTTCTATTTAATTGGTTCACCAGAACGGTAGAACTCAGTTGTTCTGTTTTGTTCGAATTTGGCTTGGTTGAGTATGGCTGTAGCTTGTTGCTCGCTTAGTTTTGCATTTTTTTTTCCTTAAATAAGTTGCCTTTCCTGGAAATCTCATTTCTGTTTCACCCAGCAAAGATGGCGGACAAGGTTGAACATGCTTTTCGCACTGATAGATTTATTTTGTTATCGTTATTCGAATCCGATTTTTTACTATTGGATTTGGACATACGGTCAGAATAACAGTGTGATAGCTCCGTATGTTTGGCAGTAAAGATAGTGTACAAGCTTAATTCTTATGTTAGGCAGTAACGGGTCCGCTTTTTAAAATTCTTCTAAGCTGCATTGGTGATTGCAGTCATTTTATTAAGTATATGGTGATGGTAAAGCAACCCTTCAAGGACAATGGATATTCACTTTTGAAAATTCCATATCATAGTAACCTTTACGGGAAAGAGTTTGTGAAGAATCTGATTCTCACACATCCAACCGAACAGAACCTACTGTTGCTTATCATAAAAGAAGTAGGTAGGTTTGATGTTGTGCATCTATGACAAAGTGCATGCATGAAGGAAACGAGTGCAGTGCTTCTGATTGAAATTTCTTTATCTATACTTTTTTACCTCTCACCATCATCCAATTATACTTTTTTTTTTTTTGGCAGCTTATGCTGATATTGTTATTTCTTTTTCTTGTGTATCAGGCTTTATGTTAGAGGTTCAATCCTTGGGTACAAAAGGTAATAAGCTTTTGGCTGTGGGACCGATACTTCTTTACTTCCAAGTTCCAACTTTTTATTACTTGTATTGTTACTGGATGTAGATTGGTGAGCAAGGAGTAGAACTGGGTTTAGGTAATCAACGACTGAGAAAGGGCATTAGCTCTATTTGATTGATATGGTTGACTCTAAAACGTGGTTTTGTTGTTCAGGTCGAAGTCAAACCAGTACCCAAACACCTCTCTGATCCAGATTGAGGGAGTCAACACCAAGGAAGAGGTTGCATGGTACGCTGGCAAGCGCATGGCTTACATCTACAAGGCCAAGGTGAAGAAGAACGGAAGCCACTATCGTTGTATCCGGGGCAAGGTTACCAGGCCTCATGGTAACAGTGGTGTTGTCCGTGCCAAGTTCAAGTCAAACCTGCCACCGAGATCAATGGTAACGATCCAATGGCAAGAAATCATTACATTGTCACATGGTTTCTGATTTTCTATTTGGTTTTTCTGAGTTTTTGATTTTGATGCATCCGCAGGGAGCAAGGGTAAGAGTCTTCATGTATCCAAGCAATATATAAGGTAATTATTCCATTTCATTGATGCTTTATCTTTCTCAGTATTTCTTTATATTGGATAAGTTCTTAAGCATTTAATTGTGTTTTAAGTTTAACAAATTTGAGAACTTAGACTGATGGTTCAAGATGTGTTTTTGGACTTTAAAGTGCAAGTGTTTTGGCATGTATGAGTTATAAATGCACAAGTAATTGTTGATTTGGAATGTATACAAATCTTTTGTCGTATTTGGTTCTTGGCCGTTATGGTGTGGTGGTTTGAATATATTAGACTAGAGGGATTGTGGTAGCTTTCACCTATCCGTTTGAGTAGGGCAGTTCATTTTGAAGTCTTATTTTTGGTTTTGCTTTTGATCTCGCCATTCCAATTGAAATATATACAGGACATAGTACTTTCGTTACCTGCTGTTTGGCATTCACCATTAAGTTACTAGATAGCAATTAATTTTGAGGCGCTGAATTAAAAATAAAAAATCAACAAAAACAACTTGTGTTCTTATTTTGGAATTTGATTTTCACCTTTTGCAGGTTCTCGGTAGTTGATGCCTATGGAGTGGATCTGAGAATACGAGGCGGTTCAATCTTTCTTCTTCAAGAGTTAAATTTATATTTCTTTTGTACCTTTGATCAGGGTGGTTTTGCTTGTTTAGGATGGTAAAACAACTCCATGGTTCTGTTTTTTTCTCTGCTATGATTATGAATAAATTCGTGTAGACGGTTTTGCCCCTTGACTCTTAACGCAATTGTTGTTTCCTATATCTTTAAAGTTATACCCTCAAGCAAAGCCATTGTTGGTATCTATTTGTTCTTACCTATCTATCCGTTATTTTAGTTATATAAATCCATCTTTGTCTTCTCTGGCGCCGAGTCATATTGGTTGCACATACCACCAACACTTTGGTGCACCTGAGCTTATCCATTTCGTTGTTGAGCTTTACTCTCGAGCTTCTTCCTTCGGCCACCTGGATCTCTGATCTTACAGTCTTTTTTTTTTTTTTCAGGCGTCAATGATTGCTTGCCTAGAGTTTAGTATTGTTCAATTTGGTACCGCATGGCTTTTGGGTCAATTATCTGATTGCCCTGCGATTCACTGGTTATATTGATTGGATATTGATATTCACTTTCATGGATGATAAGGGCATGGACTGAACTGTTGGGTTGCCATAATCGGTTTTTATTCAGAATCAAACTATTCTACCTCGTCAGATGTGACATAACTTGCTAACATTTGTTTTCTTAGGTAGTTTTATAATAATCATTCTGATATAGTTAATAGTTTACTTAATTTTTTTTTTTTTCCCGCGTAACATATATTCATTGTATGTATAGTTTTGAATTTGATATACAAAAAACGTTTGAAATACTTCCCCTCTTCTCTTCCAAAGTAACTTTTCCCAAATCTGAAGTGATCTTGAGATTCATGGTGATCCCATTTTTGCATTTTATCTCTTGTTCGTCTATTGGGTAAGGCCGGCCACTTTGCTTGCGATTTCTATTTGTTTTCCCCTTTTCAATACCCATGTGAGCTTCTACCAAAAAAACTGGTCGGTTTCCTGGAAAACGTAGTATGAAGATAAGGTTTGGCACGAAAGCAAAGTGACAACAATTACTGCTCAGAGGTGAAAAACACATAACTTGTACATTAAGATAAGCAATGTGAATCCATACACCCTAGTTGACATCAACACCCAATAAGCTCTATTCAAGGTATATATATGGACTTTATGTGACCAATAAGAAATGAGAACTGACTTAATCTTGCCAAGCCAAGTCAAATGAATATGTCGTCTCTCCCGCTACAAATCATGCAACATTTACATATTCATTTAGGGGATGACGAGTGTAACTGTTGAAAACTCTACATTATTATAATTATATTATATAATATAATTCTCAATTTGCGTATAATGGCCCACTTGGTACCTAAAAAGAATAATCTACAAGTACACTGTACATAACACATTGACTTAGTCTTTATTCTCTTTAAAAATATCAAAGAACATCATTTGTATTGAGAACACGTTGCACGATTAATTTTAGGCAGGACAGCATTAGGCGATGGAACATGTAACCTAACAATGCTTTGACTAGCTCCTCGTCTTTTAAAATAATTTCTGGCAGCAGTACTAGCAAATAGACTTACCAGAAAAACATTGTTTGAACAGTTATTTGTGATACACGATTGCATTAACGTTCGAAAAGTCAGATATTTTCTTGGCGGACCTAACTTACTAGAGTTCGAAAAATTAATGTTGCCTCTTAACTTTTTTCTGGGATGTGACTTTGAGAAAGGATCCAAGTTCGTTTTCAGTTATCACCTTAAATTTAAATACAAAATCATTAATTCTAAGAATATTTTCAGTATTACTTAACAATGAATTATTTGATAAGCTAGTTTTATATTGTACAAACCCTCTAATAAATTCAACTAGGTAAGAAATGTTCTGTGATTGTCATTTGTCAAGGGAATCATCGTGGGCAACGCAACGCAATGATCTTCGGATTCCTCTCCTTCACATATACATTTTTTTTTTTTTTTTTCTGATTGTCATTACTTATAGACTAATTACATTCATATTCTATTGTTTTATTTTTTGGGACAAAGAAAAATAATAAATTTATATACGTAAGAACTTTCGTTCACTTTATAAAAATTGAGTTAATTTAATTTAATTAATATGCAATTGTCATTTCTCGCAATAAGCAATCATGTGGCGTCGAGGAGGGAAAAGGATTCGAATATCCATGTTTGATTCTCAGGCCCCCGAGCGTACCCCATTTCACAAATTGATGGATTTTTGGTGTAGTTTGAGCTTGTACGACCATCACTTTCACTCATTGAATCTGTAACTGATCATGTCCCAAATTCAATTATTTCTTTCTCTCTCTTAACCAACCCCCTTCGTCGATCTCTGACTTCTCACTCTCTTGTCCGATCGAGCTCTGGATTTCCCTTCTTCGATGGCTTCGATCGCGCTAGTCGGTCCACCAACAGTCATAGTTTTTACTGGCACGTACCTCTTCTTACTTCTTTTTCCTTTCTTTCTCTCTCTTTCGTTTCTCTGATTTTCCCAGTAAACAAACAAAAATAACAGAGAAAACTCGGGGGGACAATTAAAAAGTAATCTAATTGGGGATTTCAGGTGGAGTGAAACGGTGGAATGAGATATCTGCTGCAAATTCAAGTACGAGTGATAAAGCGAGCTTATCATCACTACTCCCAAGCCGTAGGATCACGAGACAACTTCAATGGGTTGCGTTCCCTTCATCATCATCGTTATGGAAACGGAGATCAGGTGCAGTTGTGGTGAAGGTATCTGAAGGAGGAGCCATCCCTATTTCTCCTGCTTGGCCAATTGCAAAGGTTAGCACTTCCATTTGACCTTTTTTTCTTGTTATTGATTTTTGTGGCCACCAACTTTAATTGCCCTCGCTTCAACTGTTTTAAATTGCACAAACCCACCACGAACTTAATAAAAATGAGAATAGACTCTTTTTCTTTTTTTTTTTTCTTTCTTTCTTTAAATACGTAAGTATTAGTAATTATTAATTTTTTACTTAAATTAAAAAAAAAACAAAAAATACTTAATTTTGACTAACAACAGTACTGTATTTCAAAGTCCAAACACGAACTTATTTGGCCCAACTCCAATTGCAAATGTTGGATGCGAATCATGCTACGCTGGCAATGAGTAATTTTTTTTTTTTAGAAAGAGTAAAACTATTATAAATTTAAATTATTGTTTAACTTAAAAAAAAAAAATTTCTTCAAAATCTTATTTTAATATAAACACTAGCAGTGGACATTTCTATTTGTATTAAATAAATGGGTGTAAGAATATGCTTATCCCTAAATTTTTGACAAAAGTGGGTAGAAATTATCCATCCTACACGTGATATGTTACTTGAGCTTGTCTGCTAAGTTTGTCAATAAGAAAATGAAACGCAAAGCGAAACATACTCTTAACTTGCATGTGATGCGAAAGCAAATCCAACAATTTAAGCCGATGCTACCTCTTTCCTTAGGTAACCTAAAAATTCAGAAACTCTATAATAAAGCCATTAATTGCTAAGATGAAGACCGCGCCAAATCGGAATCAAGGGCAATTAATTAACTTATACCCCTTTTATACAGCATGCATTTATTTAATAATGCTATAAAGTTAAAACCCAGAATATTTAACTAGTTTTAACAACAGGACACCATTTCAGTTACATTTAAAGTGGAGTACTAATTTCTTTATTAAGTTCTATGCCAGTTACCAAAGAGGAGAGGAAAATTAATATAAATAAATTCTTGTTTGGATAAAAAAGGGAGTTCCAAGTTTTACCTTAGAAATTTATACTTCAACAATATATATTAAAAATATTTTTTTATAAAATACCATTTAATCAAACAATTATTTCTTTGAAAATAAACAGCTGAAATTCCTAAAAAAAAAAATTGGCTTTTTTTTTAACGCGCCACATGTCCTGACTGATGGCTGAAAAAGTTTTTAACTACCGAACCCACAATGAGTAGACTTTAAGGGTCCCACCACAAGTTCGGTTTGGGTCCCACGGAACCTAAGTAGTAATGTGTTATTGCATGTCCAGAGATTCTGCTCTTTGTATGGGACTGGTACTTCACGATTTCCGCCACCGATTTGCAGGCCGCGTCAAACTTGAAGGATGTGGAAAATTTAGGCGGTGTTTGGACCGCCCTACTTTTCTAAGCGCGTTGAGTATTCTTCCATTTATCGTTTTCGCGCTCCGTCTTTCTAGTTGTCCTAATTAATTGTCTTTTTTTATTAACTGCCAAACACGAATATCTTTCTTATTTTCTTTCTAATTATTTTACTTTTGATATGATATTTTTGTTGAACGCTCCGTAGAATAATTTTTCTATTCAAATAGGAAAATCACTTACTTACCACCAACTAATATTCCCAAATCAACTAATTATTGACTCTTCGTGGGCAATAATTATTTTTATTTTTAAGTTAATTTAAGAAGATTTTTATTTATTTCTATCTAACTTTTGAAATTCTTTTATATGTCACAAGAGCAGTATATTTTATTTTATTTTATCAGTAGAGCAATATATTATTAGTGAATATTAACTTTACGAAAATATATGAACCTTCCTCGAGTCCAGCCCAGCTTATACTTTTTGGTGTAGTGTCCTGCAGAATCAACAAATGAACCTAATTAAATATGCAAATAAAATAATAACAAAAAATAAATTTTATATTTTTTTGGCCATGTTCATGGTCCGTCTTCGTTACCTTGTAGACGCGTTTGATTATCTGGGGTGAATGCTTTAAATGCCGAATGCTACTATTTCCCTCTGTCTCCCTCTCCCTTCCATTACTTTGCAGAGGCACATTTCTCGTCGGTCGTCCTCAAAACTCGACTCTTCTCCTTAATTCGACGTAGACTGGCCGCTCTCTCTCATCTCCGTGTCTCTGTCTGTCTCTCTCTTTCTGTATCTAAAATTAATTTCTGTGTTTCTCTTTTATCTGCCGTGAAATGAAACTCAATTCTCAGATCCATGGAAGTAATACCCAGTTCCCATTATAATAATAATCTCTTTCTCTCTTTCTCTTCAGCTCCTCCAATGCCCAGATCCCTCCTCGCCCGAACCCTATCAGATCCTTGCCCTTCTAGTATACCTCTTCACACCTAATTCCCTTCTCTGCTTCCAAATTACAGGTCTCCGATCAAAACCCACCTCCCAGAATGAAGGCTCAAAGTCGCTTGTTCACATTCGGCCTAGTCGCTGCCTGGTACTCCTCTAACATTGGGGTCCTCTTGCTCAACAAGTACTTGCTCAGCAACTATGGCTTCAAGTACCCGATCTTCCTCACCATGTGCCACATGACTGCTTGCTCTTTGTTCAGCTACGTTGCTATAGCATGGATGAAGTTGGTCCCTATGCAGACCATTCGATCCCGGGTCCAATTCTTTAAGATCTCGGCTCTCAGCGCCGTCTTCTGCGTCTCTGTTGTCTTTGGGAACATATCGCTTAGGTACTTGCCTGTCTCCTTCAACCAGGCAATCGGGGCCACAACGCCATTCTTCACTGCTGTTTTTGCTTACCTTATGACCTTGAAGAGAGAGGCTTGGCTCACATATGTCACCCTTATTCCTGTTGTTACTGGGGTCATCATTGCTAGCGGGGTACGTCTTCTATGCAATTTTCAATTTCATTCTGCTTTGTTTTTAATTGGCCAAGTTACTTTTGCTTTAATTCGTGATGCAATTCAGAACTTGATTAAATATATATTACCGACAGTGTTTTTGTTGATGGAAAATCTTGTTTCTACTATCTTACTTTGACATGATATAGCAAGTATCTGTGAATTTCAATTTTCTAATGCTTTATTACTTGGTAGTTCCTTCGTTAATTTAGCAAAATTTACCTGGTTTTGGTTTGTTTCAGTCTTTCAGAAACAGAGCTAACATTGCATATAGTATTAGATGCCCACATGAAATTAAACACTATCCAATTAGAACTAACTGTTTGTTTAGCTCATTCGCGGGCAGTCTTGTTGGACGTCAAAAATTTGATGAAAAATCTTAAAATGCATCTATAATTTTATATGCTTTAGTTGTTGCTGAGACCTGATACACTAGTCCACGATTCAGGGAGAGTTATTGCTTGGCTACTCAATTGCTTGATTTCTAATTTGAGTAGTTGTAGATCTCTCTTTTCTCTTCTATATTGACCAGTTGATATTGCTTTGGTAAACAAACGCTCTGATTCTGATATATCTCTTCTTTTTTTATTTGGTCACAGGGTGAACCTAGTTTCCATTTATTCGGGTTCATAATTTGTGTTGCTGCTACAGCTGCAAGGGCCCTAAAGTCAGTGTTACAAGGAATTTTGCTTTCTTCTGAAGGGTGAGAACTTTTGATCAATGATTGATCTATCTCTTTGAAGTAACATCTTAAAATGGGTACTGACGTTCTTGCTTATTTATATTAGGGAGAAGCTGAATTCTATGAATCTTCTCCTTTACATGGCTCCAATGGCTGTTGTTTTCCTTCTTCCTGCCACGCTTATAATGGAAGAAAATGTAGTTGGCATCACATTGGCTCTTGCCAGGGATGATGTCAAGATCATCTGGTATCTGCTATTTAATTCATCACTTGCGTATTTCGTCAATCTGACCAACTTTTTGGTCACAAAGCATACAAGTGCTCTTACCCTTCAGGTATGTCCCGCTTCTTCAGATAACCTTATGTCCTTTTGTTTTCCGAATATTAGTTTTCATCACTTTAATGGACCTATCTGTTGTCTTACTAGCTGGGGCATAAAAATGCCACATTTTAATAGTTGTTATAAACGAATCTGGTTGTTATAACTTGCTGGTACTATGCTAAAAGAGAATCCAGAGATTATGACATTTATAATTGAAACCTCTTATAAAAACGGTTAAGAAGATGCCGGTGGAAATGTTCCTCTGGATATCTGTAATACAAGTGTTCTAAAAGTGGAGTAGAATTATGGAATAACTCTTTTGATGGGGATCTATTAGTTTAGAATGAATTGAACTATAAGGATCTATTACTTTTTTTGAGAAAATCATGCATGCTGGATGTTAGGGTCATACGATCTTGATTGAAGAGTTTGTAGGTGAAAGCTTTGGGACTTGTTGAGGGGAAATTCCTTCACTATAATTTTAAGAGGATAGTGAATGCTAAAATTGTGACTTTACGAGGGTGAAAACTACAAGCGAATCTGTTTTCAAAAGATAAGACTGCATTATGAATGAATACCTCCATGTCACCTCCACCTCCTACTCCTTCAATCAACACCAATTGATACGTTCGTTTTCATTGTAAATGTTCTTCCTAGTTGTGTTGGCGGTTCGTCTAATGTGAGAGTTGGCTGATACAGGTACTCGGGAATGCTAAAGGAGCTGTAGCGGTAGTGGTTTCAATTTTAATCTTTAGAAACCCAGTCTCAGTCACTGGAATGCTGGGTTACACGCTCACAGTTTTTGGAGTTTTACTTTACAGTGAAGCCAAAAAGCGAAGCAAGTGATACATAATTCTTGGGAATTCTTCGGTGAAGTCCCTATATTTTGTTTTCATTACTGCACGGAAAATCTAAAGATTCCATGAGGCAAATTTGTTTAACATGATAGTAGACAAAATCCGGAGGTTTTAGGCCCTAAATACAATTCTTGTCCCACTCGGAAAGCCTCATTAGACGTGGTTCCAAATGCATTAGAAACTGTGCAGAATTAGGCCACAGTAGAAAGGTTCCATAAGCGACTCATACCCCTCTTATGCCCCACCCACGTTGGGATCATCGAGGAATGCCTTTTATTTTTTTTTACAATTTATTCTTTGAGGAAAGGGTTGTAGAATTGGATGTCTACTCATCTATTAACATATCATACATTGGTTAATTAATGATAAAATTCATATTTTTGCTCCTTTATCTAGATTGTGTATATGATATCATATCTTAATTCCTCTTCTAATTACAGGAAAATAGTTCAAAGCAGAAGTTCTTTAATTTCATTGAGAAAGGGAGAAACTATATTGTCGGTTTATTTACTTGTAGAATATGCATAAGCTTACTCGGGCTTTATTTTAATAATGATATATTCACCAGTTTAAGAGTGTACCATAAGCTAAAGTATGCATCCACTGAAATAATCAGTGGGAAAATACGCCTATATTAATCATGTATTATCGGCTACGCCTTGTGATTTGCATGGCCGTACACCTCAACACTATATGGTTTGAAACTTTCAGCTTGCCAACTTACGATCACACAGAATTCACTTATCGTAGGGTCATAGTTTGATAGGTTTAATTCAACGCATTATTTATTTATTTTTTCACAAAAATTCTTGAATTCAATACCTTGGGCTAAACGTCCTCAAGTTTTGCACCCAAAAAAATCTGCTCTCGATTCTTAGCCCAATGACACTTGAATATCGCAACCCACGAGCTGAGCTATAGAAAGAGTACAGCTTAACATATCTTTTTCAACAACCATACAAGGGGCGACGAGCAACCTTTTGATAGATGATGCAGATAATCACATTAACATGGTTCCCTGAAACAACATTAAAGACTCAACCAACTGACCAAGTATGCTTCCTTTAGCATTGCAAGATTGGAACCAAATGCATGAGGTTATTAATCCAACTTAGAGACAAACCCTCAAAAGCACACTATACTTACTGAAGGGGTATTCGATAAAATCCAAATCGGAAAATGATTTGCACGCATAAGGATCAATTCTTGCTAGGACCAGAGCAAAGACACACATACGCACACTTGCTGGACAGACCAACCAAATGGTACAAACGCAAGATCTAAGATTCTGGAACAGAGGCTGCTGCCAGTTTGATTGATGCAGACTTGATCAGATGATTATAGCTCCCTTTCTCCTTAAAAAGTTGAGAGAAATGGTGCTTGCAGTACAAAATGCCCTCGAGGGCTGCATAATTTGATGGCGATATGGGACAGCCACCGTGTGAACACTTGAAACAGGATTTGTGATAAGCTTGTCCCTCCACTGTTACCTACACTCAAAATAAGACATTTTTTTTTTTAGAGGATAGTAAGCAAACCTGTGGACTTTGATTCAGCTTACTTGAGCAGATGCTTGGCAAATATCAACAAATAAATTTACTGTAAGTTAGAGAAACATGGAATTCTGAACCCCTTCATTGTGAGCTGATGCCATATCTAACAATGTAGTTAGACTTATCTGATTCTAAACTAGATTTATTTCACAAGCATGCCTGCTCTTTCCTTGAAAACCAAACGCCAATCTCAGTGATGCTCGAGATGGATTAGTAACACTAACTATGTCTAACCTACAATTCGAAACCAATCCAGGAATATCAAAACATATATTGCATCTCTCAAAGCCTTAACGTGGGAGTACAGAAGACAGGTATGGGGTGAGGGGAGACAGTGTATGATATATAGAGTGGTAACAGCTTCAATGTGCTAGCCTCTTTCAATTCACATTGACCTGATTGAGGGAGGGAAAAGAAAAAGAAGATATTCCATGTAGCTTTCAGTTAAAATAATTGAACACACATGGAAGAATACTTCGAGACTGAAGTTGAGATACCTGGTTTAATATAAGTTGATGTTACCATAAAGATTTCGATATGAATCCTACAGTTTTGGATACTACATTTTGTTGGAGGCAAGAGGCAGGATTTGGTTACTCTCATAGTTTACAACGAGAAAAGAGGGACACTTCACTAATCTACTTGATCTGCATAGTAATACTCATGAAGGACCCTGTCATTAAATAAATTGTTTATTAGGTTTTTGAAACCTACCTTCTCCAATGGATACGCAGTTTTGCCACATGTAGCACACTTTTCTTGTGTCCCAGAAAACATGCTAGCTGCTTTACTAGGTGACCTTGTCTGGAACCAACAGAAGATGCTGATAATTAGCAATATAAGTCAATAGCATAAAATGACATTTTGCATTTTAAACGTTCCAAACACAACGAAGTTTCAAAAGACAGGCTTAATATTTTTACCAGTTCAGGAGTTGTCTTGTCAGCTAACTTCACAGCTGTTCAAAATGAAAGTACGGCCAATTAAAGAGGAAACTGATTCAGAAATCACATACAAAGCCTATCTTACAAGAAGTAGACATACGTGACTGGAAGTTCTTGCTGAAATTGCCTGCCTCCTTGAAGAGCTGCTCATAGTGAGGCTTACAGTAGAGAACGCCTTCCATTGAAGAATAGTTTCCTAACTGAAATACAAAGATCATCTATCAACCTTGATGGCAAAAGTCAGAAGCAGAAAATTAACCCAAAATTCATAACACCAGTTTATACCCCTTTTTCCCACGAAATCATGAAGACATATTTAGATCACATTAAAGGATTCTCTGAAAGATTATACCTTCTTATTGGAATTTATACAAAATGTCAGGATAAATAAAAGCAGAAATCTTCGACAAAATGTAGCAGAAGAAAGCATAGAATCAAATTTTGGAATTGAAGAAAAATAAATGATAAACTATCAAAAACTACAATGCAGCTTAAAAAGAAGCAAAAAATTATGGTAGAAGGTAGATTGCCTTTAATGTTCCTTTACGATGAGAACACCTGAAGCAAGCCTTATGGTAAACAGCTCCATCTGTAGACAACTGATCAACGGGATAGACCGTTTTCTCACAAGCCTTGCATTTTAGTTGGGTACCGAGAAAAGACATTGCTTGTTACTTGTTGATCTAACTTCACCAAAATGAACACCAACTCCAGCCCTTTCCCAGGCGGTGGATCGGTTTCAAATACTATATTTCTTCCTAGATTTGTCTTTGCAATAACTTCAGCCGCTAAATTAACCCGAATATGGAAAACCCACGAGAGAATAGCTGAGCTTGAGTCAGATAGTCAGAATAAATGAATGGGTCAAACTGAAATGCAAACTATCTTTCAAATGGTCAGAGAAACTTTAAGAAACCGAATTGAAGTAGCTCAAGAATCCAGAGTGAGTGGAATTACGTACCTTGTCAATAGAAGGTGAGAAATGGAGGATCGGCCAGCTTTGTCCGAAGAGGTGTTTTGATCCGAAGCACAAAACTGAAGATTGAGACAGAGTCATTTTGAGAGGTAAAAGACTCGGAAAAATGACGTTTAAACAATAATGAATGGACTCAAATACTATTGTTTTTTTCTTTGTAAATTAGTTCGTAGTTATAAAATAGTTTTTTCTAAAATATAAAATAATAAAAATATTTATTAAATTAGTTGAATCAACTTAATACTTTTAAGCTTAAATCCTAAATTTTTTTATTTTCTTCTAATATTTTATAGAGTACATTCTTTGTAATTGTACCTTTATTGTCTTCAAAGAGAAATCTTCTCTGCTGCAATAAAACTACGAATAGAGAGACTCAATCATTCCCCCCGTCAGTCCTTCAGCAAAGCTATGAATTTTGTTGTGGTAATGTGGGTAATGATATTAATTAGTTAATGGGGATAGCTAATCAATGACTTGACCCCTTCATCTCCAATAGCCTCATAAATACGTACAAAGTTTCCCTTTATTTTTTTTCACTTCATCTGCATTAATGTTTTATCTTTTCCTAATAAATTTGCATGGAAATAGGATTAAGTGTGGTAAGCCACATGCTGAAGAACACTAGTAGTTTTCTTGGTAAATTGTTCCATCCACTTACAGTAATCCATAAAAGCTCTTCTAATATTACTCAGAGAGAACCTGTTAGTAGATTAAATCAGAAAATAAACTAAAATTTGAACAAGTGATAACTAATATCCAATACAAGAATAAACACTAACGGAAGCATAACTAAATAACTTAACAAAAGATAAACAGATGGGGGAAGGGAAAACTTGCCATTGATTGAGAAATTTTTCTTAACCGAGATAAATTGATGTGTTTATTAAAATTATATTTTATAATTATCAATTTAAAAGAAATTAATTTTGTGATAATTTAAATATAAAAAATTTAAAAATAATATTTTAATATGTAAAAATGTATAGTAACGTGGGAGAGAGAAAGAAAGCAAAGAGATTTATTATATATATATGGGGCAAAGACAAAAATATCTTTGCTGGCTCCACTTACTGACTCGGTCTCTATTCCTACTTTTCTGTGCTTACGCTTTACCTTAGATATTCGGCTCTCTACCCAAATCTATTGCCGGACATGGAATCTGTGCCTCTTATCTATATGTACTAGCATTCATGCCTAATTTTATCTTAATTTAATATACTTTTCTGTTTAAGGAGTCACTTAATTTTAACCTGTAAAATTAATTCCATGATACCTTCATCCTTAAAAATTAAAAAAAAATAATAAGTAAGATTTTTTTCAAGCCAAAAAATATTTGAGAATTTAATAAAAAGATACTTATTTAAACAATAATTGGTATTTGTTTCGGATTAACTCGTCTGCTACTATAATTACTTAACATGATGAGGGCACGTCATACAATCCTTCTTACAAGGAACAAGTTAGGGATAGTGTGGTTAGGATTTGAATTAGTTTCAGAAAAGGCCAGAGTCCACACTGGGTAGGCTATTGGGCCATGATCTCGAAGATTGCCAATACCCAGAATGTTACAGAAAGGAGGAAAAAAAAAAAAAAGAAACGCATTCATGCAATACGATGTGCCACAGGACACTAAGATGGACTCAACCACAGAGAATCCACACCGCCATCACACACAGAGCCCGCCTTTGTAACTGTATTCAACTTCTCTCTTCGTAACTAAACTGACCTCACTGTGCGGTGTCCATCTCTCTCTATCCCTCATTTTCTCCCTCGCACAGGCCAGCTTCGCAAGAACCACCATCATGGTTCTCTGCTCCTCCTCTTTCATATCCCTCACTTTCACCCTCTTCATTCTCTCTCTTCTCCGGGGAAGCCGAAGTGCCTCTCTTCCCTGCATTGGTGTTACCTACTCGGCGGAGAGCTCAACCGCCGATACCCACCTTCCGCCGGAGCGCATTGTCACCGCCATTAATTCCCTTAAGTTCGGTTCTCTCCGCCTCGAAGATTCTGACCCAAATATTATTCGGGCCTTCTCATACAGCAATAACACCCTTTTCCTCATCGTTCCAAACTACATGGTCCCAGAAATCGCTGCCAACCGCTCCAACGCTCTCCGGTGGCTCTACGTCCATGTCGTACCTTTCTACCCTCGCGCCAAGATCACCACCATCTCCGTTGGCAACGACTTTGTCGATGTTTATCCGCAGTCTGTTGACCGTCTCTTGTCAGCGATGAGGAACATCCACTCGTCGCTTCATGATCTTGGTATCCGTAAGATCGCCGTTTCCACCTCCTTCTCTTTCATCCGCGCTATTTCAACGCCGTTTCCCCCTTCGGCGGCTCAATTTCAAAATCCTTCCGGCGTTGATTTTGTGGGCCCCTTGCTTCAGTTCTTGAGGGAGACCAATTCTTCATTCTTGATCAATGTGTACCCATACAACTTGTACAGGCTCAAGTCTGAAATCCCAATTGGGATTGCTCTGTTTCAAGAACACGCTTTCAACTTCAGAGATGATTTGACAACCGGCGTCCGGTACAGCAATCTTTTCGATATGATGATTGACGCGGTGGTTAGCGCTATGGCGGTGGAGGGTTATGAGAATATACCCATTATTGTGACAGAGACAGGGTGGCCGAGCGATAGCGTCAACGGGAACGAGGTGGAGGCAAACATGGCGTACGCGGAGGTGTACCTCAAGGGTCTCGTCAGGCACTTGAAGTCGGGGGTTGGAACGCCGTTGAGGAAGGAAGGGGTGGCAGAGGTTTACTTATACGAGCTGTTTGATAAAGAAAAAAAGCAGGGAACAAAGCCGCCGGATCGTAATTGGGGGATCCTGTATCCGAATGCGACCAAGAAATACAATATTGATTTCTCTGGTTCGCTTGAAAATAGTGGTGCAAAATCTTGGATGAAGATGGCAATAGAGATTTCCCTCGTCCTCGTTCTCTCTCTCTGACAATAAATTTGGTGCCATTCTCCCGATTCAGGTTCTTCCGGAAGCATGATTTTTTTCTTGCATCTGTTTTTAGAACTCTGACATGCGTTTGAATTAGCTCTGGATAATGGGACTTTGAACTTGTTTTCTTCATCAGATGAGGCTAGTAGGCATTTTGTAACAATTCCTTTTCAGTAGTGAGCTGCAGAGACTGACGCCAATAGTTTTCTTCTTTGTTATTAGGTTTACAATGAATTCTTGATGCCTGATTCTTCAAAATTTGTTTGTATTAATGTTTGTGTAGATCTTGATCCTTCACCATTTGTTCCAGTACAAGCTCTGTTAGATTTCAGTTAACTGCTTTACGGGCCATTAGTCACTATACCCATCAGATAAATGGGCCTCTTATGGCCCATGTAACAATTAAAAGAAACAGATTTTTATTTTTATTTTTTTCATATTATAAGTACAAAACTTGCAGAACTTGACCACGAGTTTGAACAAAATTAAAATAGGCTATTACTGGGGAGTGCATGTGTTAAAATAACAACATACGAGGGAGTGTAAGAAAAGTTGGGAGTGCGCACTCCCTCTTAAAATATAGCCCTTATGCCTTGACCAAATCCACAAAGGGGGCGAGGCAGATAATGAACGGGAGTTATAACTGAAAATACAATCCAAAAACGATCAAAATTGTACTACCTCATGCATTTAGATTGGTCATTAGGCAGGGACACTGAAATCACCAGTCTGAAACTTCAGATAAAAAACAGTATGAAATCTCAAGGTAAGTTCTTCAAAACCGTCCTCTCCTTTCAGGTCTGAAGCTGCAAACTTCAGAATACATAATTGCCTAAAATATTAATTCTCCAGCAAAATATTTCCCATTATTCTCTTGCGAATAATTATTTTTAACATCCGGAAATATCACGTCCTTGAACAAATGCAACAGTTTCATCTAAATACTAAGGAAGCTGCTATGGTCATACATGGCGGCGAGCACCCTCTGTTGTAAGAATGCTTTGGCTATAACATCATTAAGTAATATCTTGAACAAACTGTTTCAACTACATGTATGTTTCCGAGATCTTCATCCCAAAGTATTCACTGTGTTTTCCACGGTTCTGGTCAATTCTACAGCTGCTCCAACATATGTATGTGGTGTTAACTTTAAGAGATTGGACTTTGCTTCTTTTGGTATATCTAAACCTTCAATGAAGTCTCTTATGCTCTCTTTGGTAACTGCTTTCCCCCTGGTGAGCTCCTTCAACTTCTCGTAAGGTTCAGGAACACAATATCTTCGCATAACCTACACAAGGGTTTACAAGATGAAGCGAAATAGCCAAGTTTTAGGTATTAAATAAATTATAAAACGAAATAATCAGGTAAAGCTAGAACCATGTACATACAGTCTGTATTGGTTCCGCAAGCACCTCCCAGCACTGGTTCAAGTCTTCACTCAATCGAACTTCATTAACCTAATTGCAACAATATTTTCTTCTTGAGGTGTTTGCAACAAATTATTAAATGAAAGGTTAATTCTTTTAGAAGAATATCCTATTGTTTTTTCGTTAGATTTAATGTAAAACATGAAAAACTTGCTATACAGGGATGCAAGTATTCAGTAACTGAAGCTTCGTAATCAGACATGAAACTACAGTGAACCAACAATCAAAAGCAACACAAATTTATCACCTAATATCTCTTCACTTCCAGTATAAAACATATGCACATTGAGAGACAAACAATTTAAAAGCCAAGTTTAAATGAGTACCTGAAGCTTCGCTATCCCTTGAAGTGTGCTTTTGTAAGCAAGAAGAGAATGGCCTATTCCCACACCCATGTTCCTCAACACAGTAGAATCAGTCAAGTCTCGCTGCAAAAGACATAGCACAAAGCAATCATCGCCAAGAGCAGCTCATAATTAAACTATCAAAAGCATTAAACTAACTATTAAACTAAACTAAAATGTCAACAGAAAATAATAGCTACTGTAATGCCTTTTTTCACAGAACAATTATCTGATAACATAAACATAATAGGACACAAAGTTACACTTCACTAATAACCAGCTTCCAGAAGATCTAATAGGTAAATCCTCACTCCTCAGAGTATTAGATTAATTACCATAAGGACCAGATGAAAAGAAAAAAGGAGTAGGTCTTACCTGCCAACGTGAAATAGGCAACTTCATGCTTAGATGAGACAGACCACCATTAGCCACACCTAGATTACCTTCACTATTTTCAAAATCTATAGGGTTCACCTTGTGAGGCATAGTTGATGACCCAACCTCTCCAGCCTTTGTGATCTGCTCAAAATTTTGGACATAAAGTCGATCATTGTCATGCAAAAAGTCCAACGGCATACAAAATTATAATTTCAATATCTGGAATCTCACCTGTTTAAAGTATCCCAAAGATATGTAGCCCCAAATGTCTCTATCAAAATCAATTAATATATTATTGAATTGGATGAGTGAATGAAAAAGTTTTGCCATGTAGTCGTGAGTTTCAATCTGTCAATCAAGTGAAGCAATCAACTCAGAAAGATAAATGAAGTAATAATCTCGTTAACAATTTGGCACAATCTAAAACTGTAAGCTTACTTTTAGTTTTTAATTTTTACAAGATATAATAGTAATAAAATAAGAGATCTACCTAAAAAGAATAACACAGGTTTCAAATTTTCAATGACAACAGATGAAAACTTCTCAAAAAAAAAGAAAAAAAAAGTAGTATTAATGGACATAACACGAGCATTAAAAAGTTACATGACAATTGGCGGCCTTTTAAAGATTGAGTTTACCATAATGAATAAGAGAAAAATTAAGGAAAGAAAGACACCTGAGCAACATATGGATTAAAACTCAATCCAAGAGATTTTACAAAGTCTTCTGCAATATGTGGCCAATCAACATCATGATATGCAACAAAATGTGCATTGTAATTTCCAACTGCACCTGCGAATTTCCCCAATATCTCAACCTGAGATAGTTCCTTCCTTTCTCTGGTTAATCTCACAGCAAATATTGCCATTTCCTTTCCCAATGTTGTTGGTGAAGCTGGCTAGAGAATAGTAAAGAAAAATTGCATGGTTCAATCAGGACTGTTTAAAAACAAACATCTGCTAGAACTGAACAAGACATTGTCTTGATTGAGAGAATGTCTGAATGCTTTATTTACCATCCATCACGCACCAGTAGTTCAAAAAGACAGCACTTTGAACAGTTTATAATGTGCCTTAACTTCAAAGATGAAATAATCCAATATTATGACCTAAAGGAATATATATGTTGACTCTTTAATACTCAACTAGTACAGAAATTGCTTACCTGTCCATGAGTGCGAGAAAGCATGGGCATATGAGCATTATCTTTAGCCATGTTACATATAGCTTTAATTAATTTGTCCATGACAGGAAACATGACTGTGTCCATTGCTTCTTTCAGCATCAAAGCATGGGCAAGATTGTTTATGTCCTCAGATGTGCAAGCGAAGTGAAAAAATTCAAGCACCTGCAAAGAGATAGAGACTGCTGTTAGAAAAGTTCAAGGATAACATATCCATTAATGTTCATGGTATGAGAAGAAAGTAATATACAACCTCAATACCCAAAGGAACTGATAAAGCAAATGCCAACCTTAGCTACTTCTGCATTTGATTGGCATTTCATCTTCAAGAAGTACTCTACCGCTTTTACATCATGATTTGTCACCTTCTCAATATTTTTGATTTCCCAGGCATCATTAATGCTGAAGCCATCAATTAGTCCTTGCAAATAAGATTTAGCCTCTTCACTGAAACTTGGGACCTCTATGATTTCGGGAATTTGAGAGAGCTGGAGCAGCCATTTTATCTGACAGGAAATGTATCGATTACACATGGAAGAGAAAGTTCACAAAAGAGGAAAAAAGTTGAAAATGGGATTAAAATGGCATAAATACACAAACTTAAGGTATACACACACTTCCACTAGAGTACACAGTCAATTAATTATAACATATTCTATCGAGAACCCAGTCATGATTCGGCTATCTGAAGTTACAAATATGCAACACAGGCACAATTTAATGCCAAAACTATTGAATTTGCAATAAACCATTCCCGTGTGACTCCCTCATTTTTTTTTTCTTAATCCAGACACGTGTAACGTCTGGAAGCCTACCACAGGAATATGGAAAACGTTTGAAGCCTATAAAAGCATCATAATCTCAATTTAAATTTTTGATACAAATATCACAATGACAAAACTTTGTTCCTCATCTGTCAATCAGTGAGTCAAATCCAAACATTAGATAAGCCTCTATGTTAGTTTGGTCAGTGACACTGGCACCCGCAAAATCAAAGTGCTTTCAGTAGAAACATTAAACTCAGAATAAATGCAAGTGCAGAGCAGTACCTCGACAAGAACCCGATAGTAGATTAAGCCATATTCGCTCATAAAAGGACTCAATTCCTTAACTTTACCCCAATAACGACCATCCAACGGCGACAAAGCCGTCAAACTAGAAAGCTCAAAGTCACCAGAACGAGCTCCAAACATCTTCACCTGGAAGTGTCAAGTTCAACCGAAAACCAGAACGTTAATTTTTTTTTAAAAAAAAAAAAAATACTATACAGTGTTTCAGAAGAAGACCACTAAATAGGAACATTCCAAACAAACTAAAATATTCGAATGAAGGGAAATGAAGCGGACCTCCTTTGTGGTTGCAGTTGTTTGATTGAGGACGGCTTTACAAGTGCATCCGCTACGAGAAACTGCGGCGGGAAAACTAAACGGAACATTCAAAAATCGAGTATAATATTTCGATCCTTGAAAGTTGCTTCTCACAGAGCTAAACCTCGAGACTTGGTAACTGTTACAGATTCTAGAACAAGCGCCGACATCCATGAAAGCTGTGCTTGAAGGAATACGGAGTTACAGCAAATTCGCGGGTCTTTTTCCCCCTTTCCGGTCCCTAGTAGTCAAAGGCAGAAACGCACCACCAAAGGTCGACGCTCAAAACAATTTACCCGAGAACATTGACCCGATTGCGTAATCGGGCTCCTTCACTTTTTATTTTGAAAAATAATTTTTTTTTTCTTGCCATACTTTATGCATAACAAAGAAAAATGATTGCAACTACGTTAATTCAAAATATATTTTTGTTTACTCGAATTGCAACTACGTTTTTTGTAATTTTAGCTGCATGAGAAACACACTACGCATGCAGTTTGCAGAACACGGACGGAGACAGTCAAGTGACTCGAGCACAAAGTCACAAACTAACAGTGGGGCAAGCAGCTCTCTACCATATCTCTTTACAGGACCAGACCACAGCCACATAAAATACTAACGATACTAAATTGCTAATTAACCGTACACAATTGCCATTTCATCAGCCTATCAACTCACACAACCTGCCACGTGGCACTACAATACACAATTAGCCACTTATCTACCATCCCCCTCCTCTCCATTCCCATCTCAATGCAATAACAGATTCAAACACATTACTGGTAGTGCAAGCAAAAGCAGAGAACCTCTGAATACAGCAAGCAGGAAAAGCTCTTCCTTGCACATTTTGCAGCCATGGAGACAGGCATAGCATCCTATGCCCGCGGGGCTTTTCTGCCTAGTGTTTCTTCCAAGCACTCTCGACCATCTCTTTCTCCATCTTTTGGCTTTAGGGTATGTGAAATCAAATAGTTTCCATAGTGAACATTGACTAAAGCTTTCAACTTTACGTAACTTCTTCTATTAGGAGGTTTGATACCAAAAACGAAGAAAGGAAAATGAATGTTTTCATGATGATATAAATGGCAGAATCTGAAACCAAGCTCTTTCATGGGGGAATCACTAAGAGCAGCACCGAAATCAACACTAAAGGTTTCAAAGACAAAGGACAGTTCACTTGTTACCAGGTGTGAAATCGGAGACAGCCTGGTAAGTTAGTTGCACTGATAAAAGTGATTATCTGATTAAGCTAAATTATGCTTTACATGTACTGTGAAATAAGCTGATGTTGATTGATGTCTGTGGAATTGTAGGAAGAGTTCCTTACGAAGGCAACACCGGATAAGGGACTGATTAGATTGTTGGTGTGCATGGGAGAAGCATTAAGAACTATTGCCTTCAAAGTGAAGACAGCTTCTTGTGGTGGAACACAATGTGTTAATTCCTTTGGAGACGAGCAGCTTGCTGTGGATTTGCTAGCCAACAAGCTTCTTTTTGAGGTTAGGTTCAGGGTGGTCAATAAGTTCTAATCTGATCAAACTATAGAAAAATAGTAGCTTCTATAAACATGGCTCTTTTTATTTTAGTTCGTTTCTCTAGTAAAACTTGATCTCCAATCTCAATGTTTTCTGCAAAAAAACCAGTAGCCAACTGGTTGTAATTGTCCATTACAATTCATTGCTCATTTTTCATCACTGAAAATACAATATCTCCAAATTTCATTTATATATGAATGACTTAAGAACCAACTAAAAATCTTGCATGTCCTATGCACAGGCCTTAGAGTACTCACACTTCTGTAAGTATGCTTGCTCAGAAGAAATTCCTGAGCTCCAGGACATGGGGGGTCCAGTTGAAGGTCTGTGATTTTTTATTTTATTTTATTAAACTGTTAAAAACAAAGCTGAAACCCAATAGAAAGACAGCATCTTTGAGGTTATGTGTATTTGTGAACATTAACCAACAGGTGGATTCAGTGTTGCATTTGACCCACTTGATGGATCCAGTATTGTGGACACAAATTTCACAGTAGGCACCATCTTCGGCGTGTGGCCTGGAGATAAGTTAACCGGGGTCACTGGGCGAGATCAAGTTGCTGCAGCTATGGGGATTTTTGGCCCTAGAACCACCTATGTCCTTGCTCTTAAGGACTACCCTGGCACACACGAATTTCTTCTGCTTGATGAAGGTTAGCATAACGCCTCAAATTTAAACAGAATTCTATCTAGCAAGGAGCAGTCATCAAATTAATGACAATGGTTTCTGATTCATTTATCAGGAAAATGGCAGCATGTTAAAGAAACCACAAGTATTGGTGAAGGAAAAATGTTCTCTCCTGGAAATTTAAGAGCTACATCAGACAACCCTAATTATGACAAGGTCTAACTATAATACAAAAGAGACAAAAATCTGGTGTTATAACATTTAGAGACAAACACTTACAATTTTGGGTGTGTTTCAACAGTTGATCAACTACTATGTCAGAGAGAAATACACATTGAGATACACTGGGGGAATGGTACCAGATGTCAACCAGGTCCATTCTCAACACGGCCATATTCTTAATTTATTATAATCAGTGTTTATGATTTCTAAAAGCCTTCTTCTTGTCTATAGATTATTGTAAAAGAGAAAGGTATCTTCACAAATGTGGCATCTCCATCTGCGAAAGCGAAGCTGAGACTGCTATTTGAGGTGGCTCCTTTAGGCTTTCTGATTGAAAAGGCTGGAGGTTTCAGCAGTGATGGCGATCAATCTGTGCTAGACAAGGTCATCGGTAATATTGATGAAAGAACTCAAGTTGCTTATGGATCCAAGGAAGAGATTATCCGATTTGAAGAAACCCTGTATGGAAAATCCAGGCTCAAGGGTGGAGTACCTGTTGGAGCAGCTGCTTAAGAAGCAATGCATTGTTATGTTCTTTTTGTTTCTTTTTTCACAAGTTACATGCTATCTCATACAACTTTGTACAATCTAGTGACAGAATGTGGACAGAGCACCCATTCCTGCATGCATGTATTCTATCATTCTCAATGGATGATAGATATTTTGTTAATTAAGCACCAATCTATATATATGTTTTCCTAGTTCAGGGAGAATTATACTTGTCGTGGACCCTTCCTCGGCTAAGCCACGTTAGTGGGCCCAATGGCAGGCCCAATCCTTACATTGGGTACTGGTATATAAAACTCTCCGTAAAACCCTAAAGCAAACAACCACACTACTCAGCCGTCAGTCCTAGTTATTCACTCACCTTGACTCGGCCAACCGTTAGCACCCCATATCAACCTTCACAACAATACTTATTTTATTAATTGAAAATGTACTATGTCCTAAAATGTAACTAACATGAGTTTGAAGACTTTTCTTTAAATACTTTACCAAGTTCATAATGCTATAAAAATAATAAAAGAAACAGCTTTCCTAGTCTTCGGAGTAATCGCAAGAGCACCTTACTTGTTATCACATGTGGTTCATGAAAATTACTAAGTCATGTGTTGGAGTTATATTTCCTCAAACATGTTTTGTTTTTCAGCCGAACATGACAATAACAGCCTTGAATCTCACGATTACTGCATTTTTATATACAATTTTAATACCGAATATCTGACCATTATCATGAAGAAATAAATAGCCTTTAATCGTATTCCACTCTCTCAGTAGAATTTGAATTGGAAAATTCTAGATTGTCTACTGGGGTGTCTCCAAAAGAGTTATTTTAATATATTAAAGGATTATGCTTAATGTATAGCATTGACAAAGAAGATGGGGCATCACTATCGACCACAATGTACTCTCAAAAACCATGCATTTCTTTTGACTTTGGCCCAAAACAGGACACAGTCGGTTAGCCTTTCAGCGAACCTCTAACATTTTACATGTTACATTGTTTCAATCCAATACATAGAAACAGTTAGATGTCTTTAACGTTGTTTAGCACGTATCATTGATAAGCTATGAAGACACACATATTAAGCAATGTCAATGAATTAATAAATCCTTTCAACAACTAGGGAAAGAGATGTCTGAAGGAATGAGCATCACACGAATAACGCAAAAAATGAGGAGCTGTGAACATCTTGACCTAGAAAAGTTGATTTTACAGAAGTGCAAATAAAGCAACTTTCCTCATAGGATATGGAAAAAAAATATTAGTTATTTAAGATGATGTGCCATTTGAATTTTGCAAGGTGGGAATTTACAGACTCTTCATCTTGATTCATCTAAAACTTTTACACATCCAATCAAGGATAAGCTGAAAAGTATAGGCAGACAATAAATTATATCGTTTTAAACATCAGAAACTCTCTCTCTAGGTGTGTGTGGACCATTACCCACTGCCACAATGGGGCAAGGTATTCTATATACCCTTCTGGAAGAGAGAGTACAGCTTCAAATACAATTATACATAGAAAAGAAAACTAAGCAAAAAAGGAAGAAAACTAAGAGACGTGTTATGGGTAATGAGAAAGGGAGGTTTACAGCTGAGCAGTATGCTTCAATTCACAGAAGGGTTTCCATCAGCAGAAAATGGCAGAAATGGATTACATGGAAACTGACAGATTAAGACTACTTTGTGTAATATGCAAGAAAACTTAGTGAAATTCATGTGTGGTTTTATTCATTCACCCACCGTACGTAAAAGGACACGGCATCATCAGTGTTCCATTATATATAACGTTGAGGTGGCTGGCCACATGCTATCAGTGTTCCTAGATAGCAGAAGAATAATAAGGGTCCGAGAAGAATTCAAGAAACAGAGAAAAACTTAAGTCGAAGAAATGCAGCCACGGCTTCTGGCATTGTTTCTGATGGCTCTTTCATTGCCGGCATTTGTTCAGTGCTTGGTGCGTCACTACAATTTCAGAGTAAGTACATTTCCTGTTGTCGTTTTATAAGGTGATGGCAAGTAAAATGATACAAATGACAAAGAATAAAAATAACTGGCAATTATCAAACATCACTGATTATTACTGAAAGGAACAAAAACAAAATTAACTTGACCCTGCATCAAAGGGATAGAAAAGTACTAACAGTTTTATCATAATACCAATAAATCACTATCCACATGACCATTGAGAAACGGTGAAGAGTAAAACATTCGTCTCAGAAATCCCAATACCTTAATTATGATAATAAATTGATGTGTACAGGTGGCCACGACAAACACAACAAAGCTTTGTTCAACAAAATCTTTTGTCACTGTCAACGGGCAATTTCCAGGGCCAACACTGTATGCGCGAGAGGATGATACTGTAATTGTAAGGGTCATTAACCATGCCAAAGAGAACGTTACAATCCACTGGTGAGCACTGCTTGCCTTCAACAAATTGCATGGAATTGATTTGATGATTGATGAAATTAGACACTATGACTAGTTGTGATTTTGGATTGATGGCAGGCATGGAATCAAACAGTTTCGAACGGGTTGGTCAGATGGGCCAGCTTATATCACACAATGCCCCATCCCGCCAGGGCAGAGCTATGTCTACAACTTCACCATCAGAGGCCAAAGAGGCACACTTCTTTGGCATGCACATGTGAAATGGCTGAGGGCTACTGTGCATGGCGCCATTGTCATTTTGCCCAAGCGAGGCATACCTTATCCGTTTCCCAAACCTGACAAAGAAAAGATCATAATTCTAGGTCAGCTGTGAGTTTAATCGTTAAACTGTGTTTCCGTATTACTTCTGAGGTTACCAATAGCTTGTCCTCAAATTTATTCATGTACATCAATTGTTTATTACTATATTAAGGTTGTTCTGTCTAAGTTCAGGAGAATGGTGGAAATCTGATGTTGAAGCTGTGCTCCAAGAGTCTATAATGACTGGTTTCCCGCCAAACTTATCAGATGCACATACCATAAATGGTCATCCAGGACCAATTCCAGGTTGCTCTTCACAAGGTACAATTATCAGAGGGATACTAAGCTGACTATTTTTTAAACCCAATAAAACCTTTTTATCCTTTGCATCAATGATCATACAGGTTATAATAGTGAGGATTACCAAAAAAGAAAGCTAAAGAAAATGCGTTTAAAATACAGAAAAATGACCGCTTAAAATCACATAATGACCATTGATCATCATGTTGTAAATATAAAACACATTTTCCTTAGCTTTCTCTTTTGGTTACTCTTCCAACTATATATATATATTGTCATTCTTGCTTGTGTTTTATGTCTATCTTAAAATGTACAGCTTGATCAACCTGTGCAGGGGGTTACACTCTTCATGTTGAAACTGGCAAGAAATACCTTCTGCGTATTATAAATGCAGCTATGAACGATGAGCTCTTCTTCAAAATTGGTGGGCATAAGCTAATTGTAGTTGAAGCAGATGCATCTTACGTTAAGCCTTTTGAGATTGATACAATATTCTTGAGTCCAGGCCAAACCACAAATGCCCTTTTAACTGCAAACCAAGATTTTGGCAAGTACCTAATAGCAGTCACTCCTTTTATGGACGCTCCTATTTTTTTTGACAACGTGACTGCAATAGGTACACTTCGCTACAAAGGAACACCTGCTTATCCCAGAACTATCCCCACCACTATTCCTCATCTGAATGAAACCCCATTAACCAATAATTTCATTGATTCTCTGAGAAGCCTTAATTCAAATGACTACCCTGCACAAGTTCCATTAACCATAGACCACTCTCTTTTCTTCACTGTATCAGTTGGCCTTAACCCATGCGGCACTTGTGTAAATGGGAATAAGCTTGTTTCTGATATAAACAATATTAGCTTTGTGTTACCAACCATAGCTCTTCTTCAAGCACACTACTTTAACATAAAGGGTGTTTTCACAGATGATTTTCCTTCAAGCCCACCTATTGTTTTCAATTATACTGGTACTCAGCCAGTAAATATCCAGACGAATACTGGCACAAAGGTATACAGATTGGCCTTCAATTCAACAGTACAAGTTATTCTCCAGGGTACTGCGATGATAGCACCAGAAAACCATCCCCTTCACCTGCATGGGTTCAATTTCTTTGTTGTTGGGAAGGGGCTGGGGAATTTCGATCCAGAAAAGGATACAAAAAGCTTCAATCTTGTTGACCCAGTTGAGAGAAACACAGTGGGGGTACCAAATGCTGGATGGATAGCAATCAGATTCAGGGCAGACAATCCAGGTAGCTACAACTTTTTCTCTTTTTTAAAATTTCCCGAATATTATTTTTTGTTTATTTGATTCTTCTCAGATGTGCTACTGTTAGATATGAGGTTAGGCAAAAGTTGCGAACTTTGTAATCGAGAATGGTGGAAATTAATTCGCGAGATTCTTTTATGAAAGGTTGTGACTGAGAATCTGCTGCTTAATATTCTTCATGGTTGCGGTGTGTGCAGGTGTTTGGTTCATGCACTGCCACTTGGAAGTGCACACTACCTGGGGGCTTCAGATGGCTTTCTTGGTAGACAAGGGGAAAGACCCCAGCCAGTCTCTGCTTCCACCTCCATATGACCTTCCAAAATGCTAGAATTTCCGATGTAAAGGCATCAAAGGAAAATCACACTGTACACTAGAGAGTTGTGAGGAAACAACAGCATGGTTTTATAAAAAAGGAAAAGCTTAGCAGGAATCAATAAATTTTGTGTCGACAGCACTTGCCACTGCTTCTCTTTCTTTCTGGGTTGCTTCAATTGGGAGTCAAGTAGAATAAAATATTGGTAAAAACGCGCCAGGTAGGGGTCGAACCTACGACCTTCTGCTTAGGAAACAGACGCTCTATCCACTGAGCTACAGGCGCTTGTTGATATTGGCATCTAAATAGCAAATTAGTATTCTTTGAATGCTTGAAGTTTTGAGATTGTTTCTTTGAATCACTTTTATTGATTAATATTTTTGTCCCCCAACAAAAATTAGTTCTATATTTAAATAATGTTATATCCAAAGTTTAAAACAAAACAAAAAGAAAAATATAATTTTACATGTATAAACAAAGTACTAACTTAATAAAAATACGAGGAGCTAAATATTTAAAATTAAAAATTTTAAGTTTAAAGATTAAAATGGCTCGTAGTGGTTATAATAAAGATTAATTCTATATTAAAAAATTGGAGAAATTTTGATATAATAAAAAATTATATATGCCAGTAAATAATATAAATATGATAACTATTAGTATATAAGTAGCTTTACTTTAAAGTATAATAAAAGCATGCCCCCTATGGCTATGATAGATGATATTCGAACACAAAACAAGTTGACAGACGAAGTTTGACACTTTTTGGTGGTCAGATATTTAGCCACACCTGTGGATATGTAAGCTCAATTTAATGCATGTAAAAAACAAAATCTAATTGAGCATCCTTCGTAATTATCATCTCATCATCAACCTTTATAATCATTACTTGTCTTACTATTATAATAATAATAAGAAAAAAAAAATCTATACTATTACTAATTTTAAAAAAATATTTATATTTTAAATTTAATAAAATAAATTTTTACATTTTAAATTTAAAATAAAAGTAAATTATATTAAAATATAAAAAAAATTTACTTTTGTTAAAAAATTTAAAATGTGAAGGCTCATTTAATTTAATTTTAAATATGAGAATCCTTTTACAATTAGTAATAGTATTAATAGGTAAAAAGAAAATTTTCTTTGATAACAAATTAATGCTCACCGTAGAATTTGACATATAACATTCCACCAAACAAAAAATTTGAGCATATCATCAAGAAAAAATTATACATGTAAAACAAGTATTATAAAAATGAAAAATATATCTTTGTAGTAGTATTTTAATTATTTTTGAAGATTTTAAAATTTTATTTTGATAGATAGTGTGATTTTTTCTTTTAGCATGAGTATCCCAGCTTTATCTCTTACTGTACGAATCAAGTTTACACCTTGTTTATCCATTAAAAATAAAAAAGATTACAACTTGTTAAAAAAATTGCTATTTGCATCCTCAAGTAACTGCTTATAATAGAGTGGAACGTTGTCACCGTTCCTAGCTGCTAGTGCCACTCCCAAGAACAAATAGCCGCCTCTGACATCAGCTCCTCTCCCTTCCTCTTTTGAACTTCGATATACAACCACAAGAAATCTCACCCCTTTTTATTCATACCCTGCTTCATACTTTTCTCAGTACGAGTACCCAGATTTCACTCTGTCTTCTCTACTCTACATGTATATAATGCATTTGCTTTCATAATTGCTTCTTCACGAAGAAACGACAAAAGAAAACAGTTTCCCGCTTTTTCTTTCTGATTGTAAGGAATCTCTCTCTTTTCTCTATTGGATGTTTGCTTTCTGCAACGCGTTCCAGCCTCTTGCTCTTGCCTTCCCTATATTTATCTCCTATCTTCAGTATCCAGAGTTTAACTTTGTGGGCTGAGCTTAAAGAAGAGATTTTTGGGCTCAGAGTTGCTATCTTTTCAATTCTGAGGTTTCGTTCATAACAAACTAGCATCTTTATTTTAAGTTCAGAATTTCCCTGTGATTATTTCTAGGGTTTGTACTTCAGAATTGGAATCTGCAAAATCATGTCTCTTCTAAGATTCTTTTCGATTCTAAACGGTGCAACTTTTAGAGATTTTGTAATTTATGCTGACAAGCAATGCAGATTCTTGATTACACGTGAAGGATTCTGAATTCCATACCTTTTGGATCAAAGCTATATATATATATATATATATATATATTTTTGTCCCTCTGTTCTCTGTCTGAGTATCCGTTGGAGTTCCTCGTTTCCGTATCTCTGGAAACCTCATCCAAGTAGTTGAATTTTGTTAGCTATAAACTTCAAGTTATGGAAACTCTGTATCCATCTTCTTTTATGCCAAACCAAGATTGGTTTGTGCAAGAGAGTCACAGCACAGAATGGACTAGGGAACAGAATAAGCTATTTGAAAGTGCCCTTGCCATATATGACAAGGAAACCCCAGACCGATGGCTGAAAGTTGCAGCTATGATTCCTGGGAAGACTGTGTATGATGTGATGAAGCAGTACAGGGAATTATTAGAGGATGTCTGTGAAATAGAGGCAGGGCGGGTTCCAATTCCTGGATATCCTCCCTCTTCCTTCACGTTTGAATGGGTTGATAATCACAATTATGATGCATACAGAAAGAAGCCTGCAGCAGTCAGGGGTTCTGAACAGGAGAGAAAGAAAGGGGTTCCATGGACAGAAGAAGAACACAGGTGAGTTTTATCAATTCAGATTCTTCAGTTGTCTGTTTTCATCTTTTATCGATCACACAAGCAACTCAACATGGCCAAACAATTATTCAAGACTTGAGGAGTTAAATCATTTTTCAATTGAATATCAGTTCTTGGTTTTAAGTATGCTGCTTTGTCAATCTAGTTGAGTATCTATGCTTATATTTGACTGATAAAATTGTGTAGTGGTAAATTAAATTTTGAGCTGCTTGCATTCCCAAAACTGCAGCCTTGCAATAATCAATCAAAATATAATTTTCTAGTTACTAGCCATAAAAAAGTAAAATTCCAAGTTGGTTTTCATGCTGCTTATTCCTCTTGTTCTTGACATGAATTATGGAATATTGAATAACAGGCGTTTTCTGATGGGACTTCTAAAGTATGGTAAAGGAGACTGGAGAAATATCTCTCGCAATTTTGTAGTCACAAAGACTCCTACTCAAGTGGCAAGCCATGCTCAGAAGTACTATATAAGGCAGAACCATTCTGGAGTAAAAGAGAGGAGGAGACCAAGTATACACGATATCACCATTGTTAATCTTACAGAATCCACCACAGAAGATAACAGCAAGCCCCTTTTATTCAACGAGTCTCCTTTGCTCTCGCCACACCAGAAGTCCCCAAAAGTGCAAGTTAATTGGAATCACCATAATGATGGATCACTTATGGTTTTCGACCAACATGGTGACAATTTGTTCTTGTCATCTTCAGCTGATATTGCTTCAAAGGGCCTAAAACTGCAGGGGCAGGACCTCTATGACTGCCTCCATGGGGCTTATGCCAACCTCAAAACTCAGGGTTTCAGGACTGCTTCTAGAGAGTTCAATAAGGCAGCTGCTTTTGGTATTCATGCATTGTAATGCCATAATTACTGATGTTCAAAATCAAATCTATTTCACCTCATACATCATTGCTCAGTATGATTCTGTAGATGACCTGAGGGTATACTTAGTTTATGGACATCCCAAACAGGAAATCCCAATAATATCTCAGTGCTTAACTGTAAATTTGGAATGCACTCTTCGGAAGTTTCCTTAATGGCTATTATCCTGACTGCGACCATATCATTTGGACATGCTTTTATTTTTTTATCTGTTTCCTTTGAGACTCAATCTGCATGATTAGCTGTACCTCTCAGAGATGCTAAGCCTCATTAACTATATGACAAACTTCTGTGATCATTGATCATATTTACGTGACACGTGCATTAAATATGCTATCAAATCAGAAGCCCTCAAGGTTATCCATTAAGATATGAATTGAACCATGTCGTGATAATAACGTCGCGTCTGCAACATGTGAGATGAATCTCAAAATCAATGGTTTTCGATACCTAGACTGAGTATAGGCCCGAACTAGGCTCACTAGACAATCTAAAAAATTGAAGCTGCTTATGCCATGTGAGCATGGGAATTCATTTTTTGATACCCTTAATTGAAAATTGGGGCAGCATCTGATTTAATAAGCTTTTTTGGTCTGAAACGCTTTTCTGCCCATTAATGATTTGCTTTCTGAGAGCAATATGGCCAAGTTGACCAGGTTTGATCAGCATCACTTTGATAGTCGAATCTGAGTTTGCATTCCACTTAATCAGCATCCCATGCCTTATTGGGTCAGAATATAGGCAGATTCACGTAGGAATGCCAATGTGGTTCACACTATCATAGTCATCTTTTTTTATAAATTTCAATTGTCAGCCAACCCAGCTTTGCCTTTTTCTTGATATTTCTGGCTCCTCCAATCGACTTTTCTGTGGTGGCACTACTGTTGCGTCAGCGTTTGTGCTTCTCTCTTTTACTGGTCTCCCAAAGCATCATGCTTTATTTTGATTCTTTGTTTTACTTGAGAACCCAATAACACATTCTAGCCGTAAGCAGATTTTGTTCACACTCCTGTTCATAAGAATAAAGCAGCCCACTTTGGATTACAGTGATGCTCTAATTCAGCACTTAAACTGTTCCTTGACCATAGTTTCACCTGTTTTTGCGAGAATAAGCATAATGCTCTTTCTATTATATTATATTATATATATAAAAGTTGTAATCAATATGATTTTCAGTGTATTGAATAAGGATTGCTTCTCAAAAGATAATATTTTTGGTGACAACAATTTTAGGTAAAAAAAAGTTAGAACAATCTTAGATGTAAATTTAAAGAATCTTAAAATCTATAATACCAAATTATAGGTTTGGATTAGTTTTTTTTTTTCATCGAAAGCACTACTAACAAAAAAAATATTTATATGTAATTATTGAGTGTTTAAATTAATTTTAAAAAAAATCAAAATACTTAATCCAAACGAGATTTAAGTAATTCTTAACCTTTATACCAATATAAGATTTTAACAAACTGATACTAAGATATTGCAGGCAAAAGAGTCCTTATCAGATATCATTAGCACTATTGACGAGGATTTAGTGAATCTCAGACTCAAACTGCTCCCAAAAGCAGCTTTTAACATATTTGTTGTAATGATAATAACTTAAAACATCCTTTTGATGTTCCCTTCTTATGATAGCCTTGAAAAAATAATAAATTTACCAAGGTGGGTATTCTACAACGAGTCACTATCTCAGAATTAGGCATTATATATATGCATGTCGGAAATTAAGCACAGTATTATATTAATAGTAATAGCAACAATAAACAAGCTGTATGCACTCAAATGCTGCTGCCACTGTGGACTCCTTTTAGTTGCTATTGTGGATTCCATCACTACCAGTTCTGCAACTTCAACTGCAACTATACTAAGCAGTGCTCACTTCTTTATAAACCTCACATAGCAATTCCCGATATCCCCACCGGAAGGTCCTACGCAATGTGACGAATATCATTGTTGTTGCTAACTTTTCTTTTGGAAATGACGCAACTTACATTCATTTTTTTTTGTAAAATTGTGTCCTTTCTGCATAAAAAAGCAACCTGCCCCTGGCTGTTTCCTCCTTTCTTTTCAAGAACCATGTATTTGGCTACATCACTGAACAAAAAGATTGACTCTTTATCCTTTTGGTTTGGCTCCCATGTGTACAAAGGATAGATTGAGTTTCCAGTGCACGAGATCTTGTGTTTAATGTATCCTCAGTAAGGGAACCGAATAAGTAATAGTTCAGTTCATCAAGTATTTATTTAAAAGATACGTTTTTCATTAAAGAGTGACACAAAATTTAAAGCAAAAAAAGAAGAAGAAAGACTATTTTTTAATCTAAAGAGTCAAAGAGACACAAGGTACAGAATTTAGCCACTACTGGGGGGAAAAAAGAATGAAAAGGGTTAAAGGCGAAATTCTGCTGATGTTTGTCTACTGTTCATCATTTAGGTCTACTCTGGTTCTGATCGTGTAACAAGGTTTAGATACAAGCGTTGGAGTTCTATACCCGTTTTGACTTGAGCATGAAAAGATGACGAAACAAAGAAATAAAAGACTAAATTGAACTTTTTTTTTAATATTTTCTATAGTTAGTGAATTGACTTCATTTCCACTACTCTGACACTTATTAAGACTAGGTTAAGTCTCAAGCTCTGTACTTCACATAGCAAAATGGAATATGCTCCTTGCACTGGATTACCTAATCTTTAGTATTTTATAATTTTTTGTCTGTTCAAAGCAATTGTAACTGCTCATGATTGTTAATTTAATGATGTATTATCAAAAACCAACTATCGTGCTACACGTAAAAGGCCACTTGAATCAATAGGTAAATAATTCAAATTGAACTGTTGAAGCCTGAATTAATGAACGAAAAATGAAACTTTTGATCATAGACATGACATTACATGCATCATATCATGTTTTTCATTCAAAATCACTCCCTACTTTTTATTCACAAAATTGAGCATCTTATCTTTGACTGGAAGGGAAACTAGCTGCAAGAGTCAGAGGAGGCATTTCTGAATTACAAGTGGAAAACACAAGGCCTTATTACAAAGACTAATGTCTAGGAATTGCAGACAAAACTAAAAGAAAAAGGTGCAAGAACTTACAAGCAAGATTTGAAAGGAACAATGAAAGACTTGGAGGAGGAGGAGGAAGGGAAAGTGGGAAGAAAATAAAAGAAAAAGAAAAGTTGGTATATACAAATACAAGTCTATGCAGGAATAAATGTTGCTGGATCCAAAGGTTTAACAGTATTTGGAAAATCTGATCTTTGTCCAGCAAGGGAGTAATAGGCAAGGATATGGGCTGGGTGCTCGATCATTACAGGCTCTCCCATTTGATCATGAGCAACAACTCTTCTAGAAGGAATCAACTCAATGTTCCAAAATGGACGAGCCATGTTCAAAAGATCAGTCCCAGCCCCAGATTGAGATGCCCTATATCCTTGGACCCATAAATACCTGAGAGAAGTGAGTTGAGTGGCAGCAACAGCCAGTGCATACTCACTGAAGGAACAGCCCCTCATTTCAAGTTTCTGAAGGCTAGGGCAGCCCCTGGAAAACTCGAGAAGCCCAGCATCTGACTCTCCCACGTAACCCAGAAGCATCCATCTCACATTTTGGCTGTATCTTCCAATGTAAGCAAGCCCAACATCAGTCAAGCCCCCTGGTCGAAGATAGAGGGCGAATCGTCTAAGCTTGTCACACCCCCTCAGTAAAGCCCTCACTCCATTGTCGAGTGGCAAATCTGTTATTGTTTCTTCCCGATCAAGCAAGACGAGGCGAAAGTCACACAGGTTTTTCAAGTGAGTACCAATATTTTCCAGAGATGCGTTTGTAATGTCAGAGACATAAACGGCCAAATATTCCAGTTCCAGGCAGCCCTGTGAAAGAGCAATCAATCCTCCTTGAGAAACAACCCCACCTTCATCCATTCCTTGCTCATCAGCACCTCGTTCAATCCTAAGCCTCTTTAGTTTTTTACAACTTCGAGCAAGAATTTCTAATCCTGTATCTCCTATTACATTCCTAGTCTGTCCATAGAGAAAGATATTAGTCCATAAACATTTCAAATTCTGACACGGTCCAACAAAAAGACTCTCAAAATAAGCTATATCCCAGAATACCAACATCCGTTTCAATTGATTTTACCGTCAAAGTTTTTCGTGTTTCATTTTGTCCAATTAAAGAAATTCATTTTACTGTATATCCATTTTTGTGTCTAAGAAAAATGCATAGGCATGCATGAACTGAAGGACAATAGTTTACCTCAAGAACTTCCAAGTTTGGGCACCTTTGGATCAATAGACAATGATCATCTGTATCCAACAATGCATATAGTAGATCCAATTTTTTGAGTAGCGTTGCAAAAGGGAACACTATTGGCATTTCATTCTTTCCCATATATGCTAAACCCAATCGACATAATTTCGCAGGTAAAGATACAGCAGAGTACTCCTCTGGAGACTCATTGAAGGAACTTCCACAAAATTCTTCCAGAGCAGAGGCTGTTCGGAAGAAGTTCACAAGATCCAAGATTTCACAATCGCTAATTTTCACGGTGGCTAAGGAGTGGCAATTTCTGGCTATAAGTTCAAGGTCCTTAATTTTGACCTTGGCAAGATCTGTCATGTAAAAATTTAGAGTCTCAAGGACTGTGTTATTTAAAGCAAGCTCATGTAGCCAGTCACCATCATTCTCTTCAATCTGGCTCTCTTCCAAAAACAAGATCCTTAAATTCCTGCAAAATGAAAAGTAAGTTACATACAGAGATGCACACAAGGTTATAAGCGAAAGGTGGGGTTCCAGAAGAAATGACACAGATCAGTATACTTCTTCATACGAAGAATATGTCTAGAATCATGTTAAACTTTATCCTAACACAAGATGTCTAAGCACTGAATATTAATCAAATTATGACTTTAAGCAATTTGGATACTTTGTGCAGAGATAAAAAAAAAAAAAACAAACAGAGGTTTCAGCAAGCTCAAATGCAGAAACATAACATCTTAGTTTGAAGTATACAAGTAGTTATGGTTAAAGTAAAGAAAACTCGATGACACTCCAAAAGATGAGTGAACAACTTAGAGTAACTTGACAGACAATATCACTGCAGGCTGTGAAGCATATCCAACTTCACATTCAGCAAAGAATACAAATGAAGGAGATTGACTTTTCCGGAAATAACACATTAGTGAAACTTCATAAGATTAAGGGGAAAAGTTATTAAAGAGTACATTTTATTTTTTAATCTTTCAGCATTTGTAACTAAGGCACAGAGAACTTCTTGCCTCCTGCAGAATATTGCAACCAATTCCTTTCATGCATACTAAAAGGTGGAAAAACATTCAAAAAAAAAAAAAAAGAAATGTTGCAGGAGATGATGAGTGAACGGGATGAGAGACCAGAAAAGAAAAGAGGGGCAATATAGTTAGCAACGAGCAGTCAGACTATGAATCTAATAGCTTCGAGCACAATAATATAGTCAGACGAGCAAAATCATCTATACATCTCTAGGAATACTACAAAACAACCCAATATTACCACTCCTTGGAAAAAGGCATGGCTAAAACACTTGAATTATGATACTAGAGTTGAACCTGCCACTTTTTTCATTAAAAAATGAGAATTAAAGTAAATCTTGTAGCAATAATCCAATAACTTCAAAAGAAATAATAAATCAAAAAGAAATGTTCTAAGGATAATAGTTGGGAGTTAGCCTTCCAGAAAAACTCATCCTTGCCTCTTCTTTGGTTGTTATCTTGGCCAAACAAATAAACAAATCATTCATGTTTTCTCATGCCAAATTGTCCAGTAGACAATATTTCCACATAAATTAATGTCCTTAGGACCATATCTAAATGTAAACCTCATTCCAAACTTTCAACAATTTTTATAGTCAACGAATCAAAGCTTCCCAGAAGACAACCAACAATCAGGGTTCCTCATCAACAATAGAGAACTTGGGACAAAAGGAGCACAATTTCCTAAGAAAGGACTCAGGCACGATGCTCCCTAGAAAACGATATGAACTGCAAAACAATCGTAACAAGTAACAATCCCGAGGACTAGCCCAAAAAAATTATAACAGCCAGCATTGCAAATCCAGAAAAAAAAAAAAAAATAGTAATTAAAAGTTATCTCACAAGAACTGGAATCAGAAAGGCAGATGTCAGGGACACGCAATACAAAGATGGACGCCCAAACAGGATTAGGTTACGGCAGCCAGCACAATAATGGGAAGGATATGCATTCAGAGAGAAAAGGAGATCAAACTCTCAAACCACTTCATCTACTATAGGTGGGAGTGTGGCATATCTAATAAACCAAAAACGTACAAGTCTCTTCTTCCTCTAACCGGGCATCCAAGTGACTCTAATCATATGATAACTAATTAACACAGAACAGTGCATGCTGATCAATCTTGGTCTTCCAACTATGAACTTAAATTCATATACTTAATCTTTGTAACTTAACCTAGCAACAGCACAGTACAGCTTACGCATGAATTACAATACAAACAAACAAGATCATTACATATATCAAATAAACTAACTATCAAGCACAAATGAAACCCAGTAAGCTTCAACGATACGCCTATACACTCTCAGCAAATATAATAATGGAATAAAGTAATATTTAGCATGTTTTAACCAGTATTCAAGAGAAAGTGAGGGTGTATCCTTATCCAAATTACCTGCAATAGCGGCCGATATGGGAAAGGCCATCCGTGGAAAACCCAGAACACTTATCGAGCTTGAGAGCTTGAAGAACATGTCCCCGCGACCTAGCTAGAAGTTCAAGATCGAAATCCTTCACAATCATGCGCCGAAAATGGAGCGACCTTAAACCATCGAAATACTCTGCAATCTCTTTGACCCAAGGGGTCACGTAGCCTCCCCAATCTTCCGGTATCAAATTGAACATCGCCGCTCTAGGCTTCCCTTTCAACTTCAGTGACTCCAGGTGCGGAAACCTTCGTCGGAGACGGTCAGGAGTAGTCGTGTAGCACAGGGCAATCGTCACGTGCTTCCGAGTCAACGAGTCAAGCTCGTACCACCGCCGGCAAACTTGAGAAACCGCATCCCGGTCTTTGGCGTCATGAATATAAGGCATAACAATATCAAGCACAATATCGGACAAGTGGGGACTCATTCTGTTTACGTTTCGATCCTCCATATCCATAGAAAAACTTTGACAGCAAAGAATATAAAAGAAAAACTCTTTCAAACGCCAAAAATTTTCGCGGATGAAGCTCGGCAAAGGGAAATCCAGGATTGAGCTCAAAGAAACAATTCGATCCAGATCGGTTAAAAAGCTTCGAAGTGTACCCTCAGCTAACTCAAAGCTTGACTAAAAGAAAACAACAAAAAATAAAAAATAAAACTAAAATCGGAACACCCACAACGTCTTTAAAAGTTCATACTTTCAACTAGGACCAGCAGGCCCAGCACAGCAACCTAAGCGCCGCAAAATCGATTACACAAAAAGCTCGAAACGTTTGAAGGGGAAACAGAAAGAACTCAAACAGCTGAGGGAATAAGTCAGTGTTTGGGTATCAAGCATCGATTTTTGCACTGAATAGAAACCAATCGGATTGGGAGCAAATCGCCGAGGTGACCAATCTCGGAGGGGATGAAGCAGCGAGCTGCTGCAAGGAAAGAAGACATAGTGGGATCCAACGGTTGAGATTGTCGGGAAGTAATATCCGACGGTAACAGTTAAAAAACAGTTGCACTCAAGGGATTAGATCGGATCCTAAGCAGTGGTGAGTTCTATAATTATATGCGCCTCAAAAACGCAAAAAGAGATGTAGAGTTTAGTTAAGTAAGCGAAGATAGAGAGAGAAAGAGGCCCAGGGGACAACGGAAGAAACGACAAATTTGCTCTGTGCTTACCAATTCCTATAATGAAAATAAAAATAAAACGTCAGAGTATGGAAATTAGATATTTATTGATTTTTTATAGGATTTTTGGAAAATCATATTTTTAAGAGAAATTTATCAACATTGGAAAAAATAACTGTTTTTGGACAAACAAATAGTTTGTATCCATTTTGTTTTATCTAATTATCACTTTTTAGTCATCGCGAAATTTATATGCATTTTTCTTGCCAAATAGCAATCATTGAAATATTATAATGCTATTCCAATTTGTCCAATTTTTTAGCCAAGTTGTGTCAAAATCAAAATAATTTATCACTTAAAAGAATGAATATAAGGATGTCCTAATTTGATGAATTCAAACCGGAGAATATAAACCAACTCCCATTCAGAAAAAAAAAAAAAAAAAGCCTTTTTTTTTGGTAGAATATAAATAAGTTTTCGGTATTTTTAATTAGAATTTTAAATTTAAATATAAATTTATAAGCTCAAAGAATAATTATAATTTGTTTATTATAATTTATATAAGCAATATGATTATGCTTATGATACATACATTTATTGGATTAATACTTTTTCAATTTATAATTTTGACACTATGATATCTTCCCTGTCTAAAGATGGATAAAAATTATTCTTACTTTTTTCCTGAATTAGGATGAAGGTCTCTCTGTATTCTATTAATATCCAATACTAGAAAGTACAAACAGCACAGTTCTTGTAGCATTTTTTTTAATCAGAGTATTTTATTAAATTTTGTTAGATTGTAATTTTGTGTATTATGGTTCTCACTATTTTACAAATTTCTAATTTTGATTAAGCTTAAACTTTTAATGAGGTTGCTGTCGTTTCATTAATTTTCTAAATAGTATTATTTAGTTTGATGCGTGACAGAGATTGAAAAGGGACAACAATAGACTCAAAGTGTGATTTGAGAAAATGACCATATATGGTCCCCATTCCCATAATTACAAAGCCACCAAGGCTTCTTTTGTTTGACCCCCAAGTCCCAATGGGGAATTACTGTACTATTCTCACTCAAGAAATTTCAATTTATTGACACTTGCTTCCCCACCATTTCTTCAAAAGGAAGGAAAAACAAATGAGGCTATACAACTGAATTGGTAAGAAATTAACCAGTCACTCTTATCATCCTTCAATTTTTTCTTACATGAATCTATGATTCAGGAGATATTTTTTGAAATTACCAGACATAATCTGGTGTTGAGAAATTTTGGTGATTGGAATTCAGTTCTCTCACGTAATCAAATGAGATATTTTATATTTATTTCCACTATTTATCAATTATAAAATAATATTAATTTTTTCTAATAAGAAAAGATTAAACAAAAAAATAAAGGGTATTATATTGTGATTCTATAAGCCTCTGAGAGTGTTAAAATTCATTAAAAAAAAGTTTCCGAAGTTTTATTATTACATGTAATCAATTTCATCTAAAAATGATTGTTGGAATCATTAGTCTTGGTTTTCGGTATATATTTATTGAAGAAATAAAAGGTTTGAGGATGAATGGTCAATGGTATAAAAATTAAATGAAAAGAGAGAAGATGGGGAGTAATAATATTTGTGATGTTTGTTATTATCAAAATAAACTTTTCAAAATTAAAATTGCTTAAACCATATCTAAGATCAAATATGTTACTAAATTGAATGGATTACCTATTCAAAAGTGAAGCATTCAATTTACTTAATTAAAATTTTGATAAATAATTTGACAGCTTAGAAAACTAGATGAATAATATGAAAATTGATGAGCCAGATTATACTAAGCCATTTCAATAATTTCATATAAGGCCCTGAAATTTCTAAGCACAATCCTATCAATTAAGGATAGCTTAGTGCATACAAAAAATACATAATCGTGTATATATATATATATATATATATATATATATATACAGAGAGAGAGAGAGAGATCTCCATCGCACACTCATCACTCATGCAAAATTTCAACGAAGGTAACTGTTTTGCACTGAATTACTTGGCATTGATGACCAAGTATGAACAATGCAATGATGCTTTAGAAACTCCATGGCCAATTTTATATGCACCAAATAGTATCTGGGGTTATGACTTTGATATTTGACCCTAATAACTCTTCATCCTCATCACCATCTGCGAATCATTAATTTGATTATAATAATCAAATTGCCAATTCATAATCCAATAATGGAGAATATGTTTCTTTCTTGTCCCAGAGGCATCTCTAAGCAAGTCTTATGAGAATTTTTTTTTTTTTTTTTTTATCTATTTTGTCAAATTGTGCCAAAGTTTCTAACCACACATCTTTTGATATTAGTGAGATTGACTATTGTTAATATTTAGAATATTTTTACACTATATCATGTCTATAAGAAATACCAACAAATAATACATTTATTTTAAAGTTTTAAATTAAAAATTTAAGTATAAAATGTTGCAAGGCTTAATATCTTCTTTCCTAAACCAATACTTTATGAACAAAAGTTATGTTTAGATTCTGAAGTAAAGTATTTTGTGTTAGTTGCTGTAGTTGTTCCGTAGGGACCACCAGAGAGAACCTTGCAGTTTTATCATAAGATCCTTAATTATTAGGGATTCATGAACAAAAAAAGTCTTAGGTCTCGAAAATTTTTAATAATCGCAAGTTGCTGTTTGACAGTTCATCAGAAAAGCTCCACTCATTAATTATATTTTGTTTCTTCTTCCATATCTGTCGTCTTCTCTTTGGTTTTGTTTACGGTTTGTTGCCATTTGGCATCTATTTTCTACAACCAGATGTTTTCCACTTCCACTTCGTGGTAACAAATTTTCTCCCAAAATTATAGCTACCATAAAAAATAATAAGGGTAGAGAATGCGGAAAATAGAAGATGGGGTGAAAAAAACCATTTTGTTTTTAACTTATGAAATTAGCTAAAATTTAGTATTAAGATGCAACATCTAAGAAGTAACTGAAACAAGAATTAGGTTAAATTGGGATATAAGTTTAAGAATAAAATGAGACAGAATGATATGAAACAAAGTGAGTAATATGGAACAGCTTAATTCAAGGTAAAATTATGAAAAGGCTTTGAGTTGGTATAAAAATTGTTATATTATTATTAAATAAGATAAATAATTTAATTTTTTTTTTCAAATTTTATCTAATATATAATCAATAATGACTTAAATGTTAAAAGTTTAGAATTTGAGCAACCCAAACTGATTTATACTTAGCCGAAGGTAAGACCAATGTCTCCATCAATTTTTGGATCAAAACTAAAATGGACACTCCCAATTAATAAACCAAATAATGGGAGAGTTCTCTCTTCTGTTTTTCTTTCTCCTAACTCATTTCAACCAAAAATCTTTACCTCGATCAAGCATTTAAGTACTAAAAAAAAGTATACAGCAGCCAACACCACTACATATATGTGTATATATATAATGAAATAATGCAATAAAATCTAGAATGGGCTGTCGACTTTGTGGATGTGGGCCCATTACGGTGTTTAATCCTGGATTGACTCGTAATCTAATTGACTAACAATAACAAATACAAAATTAAGATTGATAACGACACACAAATCTCTCCCAAAGCAAATTTCTTGAACTTAATATTATTAACTTGTTTTATAGAGATCCCAAGAGAACATTTCCTTGACTTTCAAGACAATAGACAATCAAATCTCAACTAATATTTATTTTATTTGAGAAATTTCATTTCGCTATGCTTTTACTCTTTTTAGCCCTTAACTTTATGGATGCTTTTATGTAGTAGGTATCCTGTTCAATAAAATCAAATTTAATACCCCCTTGGTTACCAAAGCATAATTCCCTACCAATAAAATTCAACACAGTATATAATTGAATTCTTTAAATATATTGATGATCTCTACTTAAAAATGAAATAAATCTCTAGTTGTAAATTAAAATATCTTTTCTTTTCTTTTCTTTTTTTAAAAAAAAGGCCAACTTTCTTGGGTGACAGAGATGACGATCTAGTTGAGTGGGTTGCCACTAAATCTATGGTCTTTATTTGGTTCCATATCCAAAGGGCTTCTAGATGATGATGATGAATTAATATATATGTATATATATATTGTGAGCTAGCACTATGAGTGGGGTTTGCTGGGGACAAAGAGCTCACTAATGACTAAGTGGTCCTCCACACCAAGCATCCATTTAATACTATGTTGCAATTTCCATTGAAACAGATTAAGACATTTTAACTTGTACCCTTCTCATTATTCAATCACTTTTCTTATCCACACAACACACCTTACTTGTCCAAATTCTTTTAGGGGTCTACTATTCTTTTGTCCATTTGCATATATCTTGTGCAGGACCATCATTTGCTGCTGGAAAATAACATGCCCCTCATCTTATAGTGACTAAAAAACCTGTGACATAACACAATCATGGCACCTGAACTGACCTCTTATGTTGTAGGGCTCAGAAAAAAGAGGAGTTTGTTGTTGGTCGTCTGCTCACCTGCAGAGAGCACCAAGTGTTTGATGAAAGTCCTCTTAGGTTCTTTTTTTCTCATCTCTGTGTCATCGCAACGCTTCCTTGAGACAACACAATATCTCATTCATGCTGTTGGTTCAATTAGTCAGTTGACTCATTCTTTTGTACAACAAATTAAATGATTAGTCTGAATGCGATCACTTTCAAGCCCCTTTCGTCTCTCTCCCTTCTCTGCCATAATTGCACCGCAGCAGCTCCCACAAGATGAGATGTAATCTTTGAAAATCAAATTACTTAATCTGAACGTGGTAAATTACAGGCCACAACCACACAACTACATTTATTTGACAAGGTTGTCATTGATGAGTGGGGACTGCTTCTTCCAGATACTACTGTAAAACTAATAATGAATTGAATTCGTCCACAGAGGGTTGAGCTTAGGTTTCAGTGCTTTTAATATTAAATGAGGCTCTGTGTCTTGGGTGATATCATGCTCACTTTTGAGGATAAATCCAAATAAACGGGTTCCCTAAGTTTTGGCAAATCAAGGAGAAAAAAATAAAACGACCAAGTGTGGAAATGAAATGATAATGATTCATATCAATTAATGTGAAGTACTGTCCACATGAATTTTTTTTTTTTATTTTAGAAGCCCACAAGAAAGGCGGTGCTCAACCTTTAACTGAAGTAATAAATTTTACTTTCTATTATGTCATGAATGATGCAAATTAATCAACCTCTTTAAAGTAGTAACAAAGAGAAGACCAACAAAATTTAATATAGTAGTAGATATATAAATTCTTTTGATAGATTTGATTTTTATTTACATATATAAAAACTACTTTATTAAAAATATTAATTTTCATAATTTCTATAATTTTAAAAAAGAATTAGTAACTTAATGCATCATAAAAATAGTAACAAAGATAAAGATATGAGTATATATTTTATACTAAGATTAAATGGATAAATATTGATGAACCCGACTTCCATATATACTATTAAAATACCTTGAAACGCAATATGGCTTATCACGGAGCCATTACCCTCTCCCCAAAAAGATATCTCAATAGGGTGTGCAGCGCCCACGTTTATAAAGCCCAAGACCCCCCTTTGCCTATCCAATGTGGGACTTCCTCTTGTCCCCCACCCAATCCTGTGACGCCCTCGTCACAGGTGGGGCCCCCTGCCTACCCCATTCTCATCGGGGCGCTTGGCATGGACATCGGAGTTAGGTCCGGGTCGGCTCTGATACCACTTATCACGGAGCCATTACCCTCTCCCCAAAAAGACATCTCAATAGGGTGTGCAGCGCCCACGTTTATAAAGCCCAAGACCCCCCCTTTGCCTATCCAATGTGGGACTTCCTCTTGTAAAGAATGAGGTTTAACTTCAGATTCACAAGTGTGAAATCACTGACCAACGGCTCATAATTTATATATATATAGCATATAGAAACTTATATATTGTTCTGCTTTACGTTTACGTTTAGGGAATCTTTAAATATAAAATTAATTTATATTCGATATAAAAGAAAAATTATGCCTTTTAATTAATAAAATGTCTTAAAATTTAATTTACGAGGTAATATCTTATTAATGAAATTTAACAAATTTAATTTGCTTTACTCAGTATACACTATATGTGTATGCATATTCGAGAGAGAGTTATTATTATGTAAATGACTGGTAGTACTTGTTTCATCATCAATCAACAATACTAAATAGCAGATCAATAAAAAATATATATTAAATAGACAAGACAAGTAGCAATAAATATATGTGTGGGTGTGTTTCTTAAATATTAATAACCCAGACGAGTTCAAAATTTAAGAACCAGATGTGTGGTTTTGCTGTATTAATTTGAGGTCAGGTGCACACCGTAACAGTCCTTCCGACTTAGATGCAATGCTGTCTTGCGAGACCCATCCTTTACTAAACACGTTATTGTCTGATTCCAACGTGGCTGATAACTGCTTGTAATTCATTAATATTTCTCAGGATTTGTAAATTCAACCACCTTTTACAAATGTTATATGTTGATGGGAAATTTTTTTGGCGGATTAAGTGCTCAGGCCCAGTAGTAAACTGCGATGAAGAACTGAAGAGGGTACTCTGCTTTGCTTCCATATCATTCTCAAGTACAAATAAGGCTTTCCAAAAAATGGTGAATTCAACATTAATTACAATTCAAAAACGTTACAACCACATTTACATTTACTCGAAAAACAAGGGATCTACAGAGAAGAATCGAAAACATTTTCAGCTATTGCTACTGTCCCTTGGCATCCTCGTCATGTGAGACGGCATAGGGTTTTCCCGCTTGTTCTGATGTTCCACATGCCTCTGAATCAGTGTCTCCCGAAAGTGATACTAATCCCATGGCTGCTATGCTGTTTGCAATAACATCAATGTCTCTGGTTCCAGTATAAAGACCTCGACTACCAGCAACAATTACAGTGTTTGCATTTTTATCCGGATTATTTAAAACTGCAGGCAAAGCATCCATCACCTGTTGGTTTGCCTGGCTTGAACCACTAATCAGCAGCCGTAAGGTCTCTCTTGCACCTTTCACCACAGAATCAGATTCAGGAATCAGCGGCTTCACAAGGTTTGAGTGCAATGGTGGAATGGTAGTTGATATAGCGGGGCCAGCACTCACAAGATAGCCCTGCCCTGAAGAGTATACATCAATTACAGGGACATGAACAATTGGATCACAAACTAACGGCGTAAAGGTGGGAACTTGCTGAGAAGTTGGCAGTGACATTCTAACCAATGGATCAGGCAGAAAAGGAGGAAAATCCATGGATGTGCTTAAATTTAGAGGTTGTGTTGGTGTCAACAAGCTGGCGGGTATGGTATTAGGAAACAAAGAGGCATGTGAGGGAAGAGGGGGTGATCCAATCGATGAGACAGGTGATTGTGGAAATGCTGCCGATAATGGAATAGTTGACACTCCCGGGGGCACCAACAATAGTGGGGAGAGAAAAGGGGTGAAACCAAGGATGGGACTTGCACTACTGGACCAAGGCTCGATGGAACAGCAAGCTTCCCTACTGATCCCAGAAAACTCGATGGCAAAAAGGTACAACCTTTGGTAACTTCAGCAGGAGTTTTTTCATTATCAGAGCCACTTGAAGATGCATCCAAGGTGTTTGTTGAGCTATTGGTCAAGTTGTGAACTGTAGACTGATGACCCTCACCACGGCGCTTTATCTTCTCCCTGGCAGCAATTCTGAGATTAGACAAGTTTCTAGTAGGACCCTCTTTAAAAGAACTTGATCTTGGACTAAGACTGCCCTGGTAAAGGGTATTCCCTTTCACTGCCTGACCAACAGTTTGTCGAGATCGTGGAAATTTTGATGTGGACTGTGAGAGTGGACTTCCCGATACTTCATTACAGATAGTTGTGGAGTTGGCAGATAGTGTTGAAGCACCAGTTGAATTTTCATGACTGTTTCCCACTGTTGATCCTAGAAGAAATGCCCGAAGCTGATTTGCAAAGCAGTCGAGCCGTGACTTGCTAATTCCACTCAACTCAGCAATAGAGGGTTTCCTTTTGAGCAAATCCTTTATCTGTTTTATGGAAAAGAAAATTTCATGAAGAAAAGTAATTAGTCCTAAGTTATATGTAAGTCTAAGAATATGTAGAAGACAGTACAGAAGTAAATCCATAGCTTGAGTTACCTTTGAAAGTAATTCAGTACCCAAAAGCTTAGACTTCTCTGAGCACCAGAAGAGAAAAGTTCTTCCATCAGGAGTTTTTATGAGGAAGGATCGGCCAGAACTGTCCTCTGGAATTTCATCAACTGCAACAGCAGAGCACTGGGATTTGCTGATAAGGGTAAATATCCTCTCTGCATTACCATCATCTCCAATGAAAGAGAGACGAAGATCAGAACTAGGCAGTAGTGTGAGAGTCAAATTTCCCCTGTGAACAAGTCAAGATGAGTTGAGGTCTTATTGATACCTAGTAGAAAAATACAACCAAGTAACAAATTTTCCCAGTGAAATTATGATACAAATCCAACCTTGACCTACTAACATAAAATCCTCATTCCAACTTAACTACAATTACTAAACTAACTGAATTTTCAAGGACTATATATATATATATATATATTGTGTATGTATGTATTCCTTGAACTTTAATTTAGTTATTGAAAGCAAAACAGAAATCATACATAAGTGCTATTATCATGAAAACCTGATTCAAACAGCACTCATAATATGAGCAAAGACCATGCCTACATCACTAGAAATATGTTAGAGTCTACAATCTTCCAATGAATCTAGCAAAGTTTGGGAATGCACCAAATGAACTTGCTCCTCAACTTTATTTTCAAATTTTTTTTTTCTCAATTAGCCCTAAAATTGCTCAGGGAATCTGCAAAGAATTTTGAAAATATTGATATCCTTTTATTGCAGAATATTCAATTATATATAATATAAAGTTCAACAATTTTCTGGGCACAAGGACAACGTCTCACAACTGCATAATCATCATTGCCAACCAGCACAAATCCTAATAGTATTAACTCATAGAACAATATAAACAAAAGTCATTGTAAATTGCTTCAAGGACAGAACAATTTCATCATCACAGTTGAATCTTAAACTTAATACTGCAACGCAGTGATTCATACAATTATTAAAAGGAGAAAATAAAGTCAATTGAAGAAAATAGTATGTGCCACATCTTAACATCAGCATGCATATTGTTCTATACACATGAAGAAACAATATACAGATATACAAATAAACATATTGCTGAATTGGATTTGATCTCCCACAAAGTTTTCTTGCACATAAAAACTCAAATTCCTTTTGCAGAACAAAACTGCAGCAATATATATAATATAGGATCATGAAACTACCTTTACTTCCTCTTAATTCAGAGATCATAATAGAATACGCCCAGTAACCTACAAGTCAAAAGACATATTTACTTGGAAGAATGAACATATTACCATCAATAAACTAAACTATAGACTCCTATAATTTCCACTGATCATCCAAAAATTGACTATGTCTTTCATTAAGACCATTATTGCAAACAAATTTAGGGAAATAACCCAATCTCAATCATAAGAAACTTTTTACAAATTGAAGACAATCATATGGTAGAGAGGAAAAAAAGCAAGTTAGAATATATACGTTAGTCCACCTAAGGAAGCCATATGAACATTAATTCAATTACAGATCACTAGGTTGTTGCTAAAGGAGAATAGTATCTTTAATAGCCATATGGCTTAACAAAGATGCAATATCATCAGGTCAAGAAAAGATGTCAGGAGGCAGCAGCTCATTGAAAAAGGGTAGACAACAAAAGTGACTCAACATCTATGGCTGATAAAAGCATTAAATAAACAGGCACAATGAAACAACAGCAAGATGCAACAACCAACAAGCAATGCAGGCAAAGACACAAGAAAAGCTTTTATGGAGGTCAATATATCCAAAATTCCAAATAGTACATACAGACTCAATCCCACACACACAGCCACTAACTTACAGGTATATTCAAATCTGTGACATACTGCAAGACATCAGAACATTATTAACACCACGAGTTATCTTAAGTCAGCTGCCTGCGTTGATATGAAGCATAATTTAATATACACATACACCAAATTGCCAGCAGATAGTTGTGGCACTAAGAAAGAAATGTGGTATCCAGTACATGATATATGTATGTATAATGTATGTCTATCAGCACACAGAGAGCTCGATTGGGGCGGGTGAATGTGAACCTCAAAAGGAAAGGAAGAAAACACGCAATTTACAAGTAAAAGGGAAAAAATAAAAAGAATAAAAGGACATAAATACTACCGGGTGTTAAAATGTATGGCTTACAATATGCACACTACCCTGAACACTGCATTATAAGATTAAGTGGCCTAAAGCAAATACTGTAATATTTAAGATTCTAAACCAAAAGCGGTGAGAAGATATGCAACAATGGCAGGTGGTATGTTTCTGTACACGTTTAAATGAGATTACCTATCAGCAGTAGGGCACAGTCGAGTGCCTTCCTTGTTGATCCTTCCAACGCGAATCGAAACAAGAGGTATACAGAAGCATCTAGCTAGCATACCAACCTCTGCTGGGTCGAAATGCTGTATGGTACAAAAAACAATAAAAAAGCCCATCAGCCATTCACGAAAGAACCGCCAGAAGTGAGTTAGTAGAAGATAGACCATGTTATGTTAATAATCAATAAAGCCATGTTTAAGATGAATGAATTTCAGAAGCCTCACCGATCACGATTTCAATTACCCATACCTCCTTCGAAATAATTCAGGCAGTGAAATTAACAGAAATCTAATAAATAGAAAAGCGTATCGACAAAATTCTCCCGAATCATTATGCATACCTGACTTAATTGTGTCAGAAAGGCATCTTCAGCGACACCACAGGAGACATTCATCTTCAACAATGGTTTTAGCCTCTCATCAGCACGACAAGCTCCCATAACATGCATATCAAGAGCCTGCAGCCACTGCAATAGCCTCTCTTCCCCATGTCTCTGCTGAAGTAATAGATCACCATCACTTTCATCTACAAGGATATCCGTCAACCGCTCTGTCAGCCCCATCTGACTCCTCGACCCATCGTTCTCTCCCGTACTTGATCCACCTCCACAAGAGGAAGTGCTATGCACAGACGAAGAATTCTCAAAATCTTCACCATTTGATTGATCCAAGTGGTGTATTCCATTGGTCTTGTCACCGTCAAACAAATCTCGTTCTCTCGGGTCAGCCATATCAGATTAACTTTTGAGTTAGTCGAACAAAAGAAAGAATCCGAAACCCTAACCCTCTTTCCTTCCAAGACCAGAATCAAATGGTTTCACTAACAATCGAAGACGCAACTTTCAAGAAACCAAAGATCAAATCGTTAGCGAGGAGATTAAAAAATGATTTAGAAAGAGACAGAACCGACGGGGTTTTAGAGAGAGAATAAATATCTCTAATAGCTGGTGCCGATAGCTGAAGGGAAAGGGGCGGTTTTGCTCCGTGAATCCTTAAATAGTAGCTGGCGCCAAGGTGACGTGGCGGACTTGAAACCGACTATGGGTTAAGATTAGGGCTCGGTTTGAGGTCCAGGAGTTATGGTCCGTGTCCCACGTCAGCTTTCAGCGGGTCCCTCTGGCTGTTGTGGGCACCGCTGGGAGCATTCTGAGCTTGCCACGTCAGTTACTTGGCCGACCTTCTCTCCATTAGGTTTTTGAAAAGGACAGCGCCAAATAAGATGTGCTGAGGGCTACCGTGCGCATCGAGTGGTGAGCGGAATGGTTTATGGGAACACAGACGAGATGATGATCATCTTCTACTTAATTAATCTAGAAGAATTGGGTTGAGTATTGCTAAATTGTATACTTAGTAAATAATGTGGTTTTGATATATATAAAGAATGCCCTTCTTTGTTTGAGACCGGTGCTAAAATGAGTCATTTTTCAATAAAAAAACCTAGAAAATGATTTAAACAATAAACAACTATTAATTATTAATTATTAATCAATATAATAGGTGTATTCCAAATCCCATGTAACGATGATGATGACAAAAAGCCTCCGTGTGAGTGAGATTTGAAAAAAAAATAATAATAAAGGGGACATTAGTTTTGTTGTGCATAAAAAGTAGGATGTTTAGATTAAAATTAAATCGAAGTCAACTAAATCGTTGTAATTTAAACTGTTTAAAATTAATTATATTAATTAAATTGAATAAGTAAATGAAAACTATAGACCACAGTGTATTCACTTAGTATAAGCATTTGTTGTGGCAATTGTGGTATAATGGTTTACATCTTCCAAAATTTTGGTGCTTTCGCGTTGCAAGGATAGATACATTGCCTTGACAATTTTGGTATTGGTTGATACTGCCCTTGACAAGCACGGGTCTAAGTCGTAGTTTAAATATCTAAAGTTATTTATTGCGCAATATTATTTTATTTTTAATAAAATAAGATAAAAATAAAATAACAGAATTTTTTTTATTATATGTAACTTTTTTTTTTTTTTTTTTCTGATAATGAATAGCTCTCTAGAGTAAATTATTGTGGTTCCTTTTTATGTTGTTTATTTGGAAGCTATCTAGCACGAAAGACACTAGTTAGATTGAAACTTCAACTAGTGAATGATTGGTATATACTGTATGGCACGAGAGGGGACCATGTTTATTTCACGGACATATTTTCCTTGTGGGCCCCACTAGTACCCCTTCCAATGAAAGATTAGCCTTTTACTGAAGTTCATAGGACTACTGCCACTCTAAATAAAAGTGTTTATGCAGCATTTAAATGATCTTTTTAAAAAGAAAATAGGTCAGACTACGCCATTATTCTGTGTGAGGCAACCAAATAAGAGAATGATACTCAGTTTTTCTTGCAGAAACATAAACTGACCACATGGCATGTTCCCTAAGTTTGTAAAAGTGTGATTCATTTAATTCCATTCTAAAAAGTGTAACATTACAAACTTCAATCATACGATATAATATCTCTCTCCACAAGGAGAACTTATAAAACTACGCCTCAATCTCCACGTCACTTGCTCTTCTTTGGCTCCTTCGTATATTGATCTATTAATGCTTCAACATCTTTCCAGAAGAGACCCCCTACCAAAACCCCATCCTTAGTGAACCTGCAATCAATATAAAGATATACTGAACTTTCTACTTGTAAAAAGAGAGAAGTAAACTAGATTGATGTAATGATAGATATATACCACTGAGTTACACTCTTGGTAAGATGCACTGGTTCATTTGCAGAAATTGATTTTGGATCAGCACTTCCTATTGTAAGCGTGTACATGTCAGAAAATCTAGGCAACTTGGAAGACACAACCAAACCGGTACTGGTGAACGATCCCTGAATAAACAAGTAACATCAATGTTGGTATTACAGAATATAATCAAAATATGAGTTATGTCCCAGCCTTCTGCTGGTAAGCAAATGTCACAGGCATCAAATAGCCCGGTGATTCACATCAACTTTCCAATAAAAACTTAAAAATATCAATGCAGTTTCGGTGATTTGTTTTGTACACAACATATGTTCTACTGCCATCTCCCCACCCCAATATCCAATAAGGAGATACTGCGTGAAGTTTGATAAAGCAAAACCACTGTAAGGATAAATTTTCACAGAAAGTATACCCTTAGACCATGAAAAACCTAAAATCTGTCAAGTGACTAGTTCAAATAATTGCTAGTAAAGCAAATAATCGCCGATAGAATAATCTATATTTCTATTTAGAATCTTCCACCTTGAATAAGGTGGGGAAAGTAAAGCGATCATGATTTTATATTTTCATTTTATGACCATGAAGCTAGCAGTCCGGATGCCGATGCCCAACAAGATTATTAAATTGAACAAAGGAACAAACTTAGAGATAGAAGACATTAGAAAAGGAAATCACTCTAACATAACCCCATGTTTTGTAAAGTATGCGCACTCAGAAGTGCACAACCGGACCTAACATTTCGGTGCAGAAAATCTAAACACTAAATTACTGGAATAGGACGTGATTTGACATGTCTTTTTCTGATGTTGGATGGATGCACATCAAAGCTCAAACCTTTTAAGATATATATAATGCTATGAACAAACTTCAAAGAGCAATTTGTCAAACCAAATTAAGCAACACCAGAATTAGAAAAGCAACGTAATCAAGGGATGAAAATGTCAGCAAGTTTAAGGTCGCTTAAACAAGTGATCCGAAATCAACACAAGATAATTTCCAGAGAAATGCAGCTAATAGAGGCATATGCATTAGGCAAGCAGTTTGACAGACTCACAGACAAGTACGTAATCAAGAGTAATGGAAATTGTACCTCACCAAGTTCATATCCTTCTGGGTGTCTATGTAATCTTTGTTATTAGATCACGTACTCGTTTGTGAGGCTGTCACGTGCTTGCCTTATGTTCCAAACTCAAAATATTGAAATCAGAGACTTCAATAACCTCATCAGCCATAGTATACTAAATAAACCTAATGCAGTGGGTTGAGTGTTTAGATTATGAGTGTTTATTTCTTTGATGACAAGATTGTACATGTGTCCAAAATTGGTACTATCAAATCTCCAACTGGAACTAGGTTATGTACCATAATTGAAGTTTCAATTATAGTGGATTATGGAGGATTAGACATCTAGAATGAAACAAGCCAAACAAAACAACCATTCTCCATATAGAAATTGGTATCCATAGAATTAAACTCAGTGTCTCGTTTAGGTTGAGGAAACTTACCACAGGTGGATAGGTAAACAGAATGGCATTCTTCTCCTTAGTGTATATGATCAGCTGCAACAATCCATTAAACACGATATACGTGCGAGAGTTAAAGATCAAACTCAATTGAAACAATATAAATAAAAAGCCTCTTTCATCATTCCAGTTCCAAGTCCAAAATTCTTGTAAACATAAGTAGGTCGACCATATTCAGTTCAAGGTAAGCCCGAAATGGCAAAAGAAGAAAAAAGAAAAATAGAAAATAAAGGTGCACTCACATGCCCTTTCTTACTCAACAGTAATCTCATTCTATTACAAACCTTGAGACTGTATTCTCAAATTCGACTAATCACTCCATCTAAGAATCATTCAGAAAGTTAATTAGAGATTTCTCTGGTCATTTTGCCAAGTAAAACAGACCAAAATTAACAAATCCAAAAAACAAAAGCTCACGTTTCAAGTATCCTTTCTCATATCCATAATTAAATTAACTCACCGAACCTCCTGTTCATATTTGTGCTTAACACTCCTACACTTTCAATAGTCATACCGACCAAACAAATTTTTGAAAAAGCAAAAGAAAAAGCGAGCAAAGTCGAAACCAGACTACAAAAACAAGACAGAAAAGGATATAAGACGATGCAGGCAATGAGAAAATCCCTGTTCTCGGGGAACTTCTTCTTGTAGAACTGAGCGAACAGCGCAATGACGATTATAATCGTCCCCATAAACAGCCTCACGTTGCTCAATCTCACATCTTCGGCGTACCCACGACTCTTCACTATCTATTAATAAATAAGGAAGCGAAAATTGATAAACATTTGCAAGATCCATAAACAGATGGGTAGACAGAAGGTTAGGGTTTAACGGACCTCGGAAACAGACTCGTCAAGGATGTGCTTGATGGAGTGGTGATCTAAGAGATTCGCCTTCTTTAGACCTTTGCTTGGCGTTTCTGATTTCTTCTCTGCCATTTTCTCGCAGCTGGCTTCGTGAGTTTTGTCTCGGAGAAGCACTCGAGGGAGATAGTAGCTGGGCTTGAACGTGTTAATAGCTGCACTGCTCAAAACGTGCCAAACCTGCAGTCATTGGGTAGGTAATGCGCACTGGTGATTAAGGGTAAAAAGTAAAAACACTGAAGGAATTTTATTTTCATTTTTAAATTTTTCAAGTATACATATTTCCTCATAAAGAAAAAATGCAATGGACCTCTAATGAATACAAATAATTCATTGAAGTAATTAATTGCTTTCATTAAATCACAGGGGTTACGAGTTAAATATTAAAAATCAAGAGAAAGTTACTAATTAACCTTTATTTATTTTGAAAACATACATATATTTCTCTTGAAGTTTAAAATTATGCGACATTAAAATTTAATTTCTAACAATTTACAGCCGAATATTAGTTAATACTTAATAAAATTAAACTATCATAAATATCCTAATAATTCATAAATTTAAAACTTATATACAATACTTCAATTTAATTATAACAATTGTATTGACAAAGATTTTAATTATAATTTTTTAAGTAAATCATAAAACCTTTATCGTATTTTTTATTTAAACTTTTATCGCATTTTAGAATATATATTTATTTGTATAATTAATATATTCTATATTTTATTTTCTACAGAATGTTATAATATAATAAAAAAAAAACTTGATAAATACATCATCAACCAGTCGCTTAAATTAAATAAAAGTTTTGGAAACTAATTATATTTTATTTGTTTGACTTATTTTAAAGACATTCATGTATGTAAGGAACAAACTAAAAGTAACAATTATAAGAAAATTAAAAAATAAAGATAAATGAACAGTGGAATAACACGTTAATATAAAATTGAAATACGTAGAATTTCTTATTAAAAATATATGCTATATTTTTATTTTTTTAAAGAAAACTAATCTTACTTTTACTTTGACAATAGTTTACGTGACACATATAATTTTACACATTATTTTAGTTCAAATTGATAGATAATAACTTTAACAATACAATCTACTTAAATGAACGATAATATTTTATAATTTTATTTTTATCTAAATAAATTATATTTTAAAATAATTTCAGATTTAGATGAACATTTCTTTAAAAAAAATTGTAGGACTATGGGCTGTAAATAAAAAATATATATATTAAGAGAGATAGATGAAAAAAAGATAAGTTACTTATAAGCAGTTTTATTATTTAAGTTTATTTATCAATTTTATTTTAGAAAAAAATAAAAATATCCAAAAAGAATATTTCTTAATCAAGTGTAAGCTTTAAAAATACTAGGAAGTAAATGAAAAAAAAAAAAAAAAACTAACTATAAAAAATGTTAATGTAATTTACTTTAAAAACAAACAACATAATTTTACGACGTTTTAGTGTAATGTAATGTAACTAGAGAATGGAGGAAATGCTATACTGCATATTGAAGAGTTATAGTTACAGATTTGTGGCAACCATATCGAAAATAAAATAAACAAAGGCTTTTATTGAAAATTTTAATATAATAAATCTCATTTTATGTGTTTTTGAGGAATCTGCCGTCTAAAAGTCCCCTTTTTATTTAAAATTAACCCTTGGAATGATCGTTTCTTGGCGGTATCCATCAGCAAGAAGTCTAAAACCTAAGAACCAAACCGTATCTAGGAAAGCACAAAGAATACACTTCCAAGAGCAACAAGTGTGAGCAACCTTGTGCGTTATCTGAGAGTCATAGTAAGTGAACGTTCTAATTTGCATCCAAACTTTCTAGAATCGATTTTGAAGGAAGACAGACACCGATGTGTTGCTTCACCGAAAAACCGCATTGTAATACGAGGAAGTAGGGATTTGACACAAACATAGACAACACATACTGTTTGTTTTCTAAACATGCTTATTCCACTTTGCCAGACCCGGTAATCAAGAAGATCCCTTCTGGTTCAGTATTTTTTCTTACTGAAAGTGAGTAAGGATGATTGGTTATATGCCCGGTAAAGGATATAGAGTTTTGAGCCTTAGAATAGGTGGTGCTCCGTACATGGACATATAACGTGAATATCGAATATTCATTGGGAAACTAGTGTCATAAAAATAATCATATATTTTAGTCAAACATGAATATTCTACTATCCTGTTTATTTAAGGTTACCAATACCAATATCTATGTCCTGTTTGTTTGAATGAATTTGCCAGCTGAAGATGGGTAATATCATGAAGTATCAGTAATGGGATAATAATAGCTACTGATCTTCAATCAAACGCTTTCACTTTACAACGTTAGTGGGATTCTTAGCTACCAAGAAACGGGTTCCCTTAACTAGTTCTTCCTTCACCATAAACAAAACAGCAGCAGCCAGCACACTTTGTACAATTTTAGTGCTCATACCTTTGTAAAATCCATAGAACCCTTCATAGCGAATCATTTTAATAATAGCATCCCATGTACCTGCATTTCGAGAAGAACGTCCAATGTCAGAAAAGCATCCAAGAATATAGAGTAAGAATTCTAAAACTTCAGGCTAAGTTTTGAATCAAATTGTTTCAAAAGGGTAGAGATGATAGACAGAAATGTGTGGATGTTCACAAGCAAAACCAAACCGCAGATTACTGGATTCTAATTTGTTTTCATGGCGTAAGGAAGATCATCACAACTTAACCTTTATAATGGTGCCTCTTGTCTTCAGTTGTAACCTGCTTTGCTTGAAGCCTTGACTGCAATAGCAAACATAATATGTGAGAAATCCAGAAAAAGAATTTTAGAATCCCCATTCCTTTCTTCTTATGAATCATGGACAACAACATTATGCACAAGAAGGATATACAACAAATTTAAAAACTATAAAAAATTATTATATAATTGGAAAACTTCTGCTACCTGCAAAGACAAGTAAACAATAAGGAGAACACTAAAATCAATTATCTAACATTTGAATTAAATTCAGCAATAACTGAGAATCGATAATTAGCATGTCAACTTTATTCAATGAGCTAATATTCATCAACATTAATCTGATATTACATATACATAGACCATGAAAAAATGTTAATTATTTTTAATTGCCCATTATTGTTTATATTCTGTTAAGACCAAGAATTTTATATAGCAACCTAGAATGATATACCTTCACCACTAGAAGAGGATAAGTTACTATAGTTGCCCCAAGCTTAGCCAAAGCTCCAAGAAGAAATACCTAGTAATATGAGGCAATCTTAGCCTCATGATGTCATAAACCATTAAAAAAAGAGCTAAGAGAAAATGAGTGTGAATGGACATCACTGTATGGTAAAGTTACCGAGAAAGTGAAATGAGGCTATACCTCTAAAGCAGTTATACCATCGCTACCCTTCTTGCTCAAAGCACGTCTTTTCTTTAACTTCGTCAGCATGGCTTCATACAGCATGAACTGTATCGAAGGATTGCTTACCTGAGATCAGTAACAGAACAATCAATAATACTCCCTTAGCATGTAAGAAATTCATTTCCAACGTACCATGATCAATGTTGGTAATACACCTTTCCAAAAACCCCAAAATCCAGCTTCACCATAGACTTCTTGAATCTATAAATCGTACATTAAAAAACATTAAACAGAGAAAAGGAAACTCCAAGATTTAAAGCTCTATGTGTTTATCAGAACAAAACTGAATGCAAAGTCCAAAGCATCATCCAGGATCATCAGGAACTGCAATAAAATTTTGTACGAGATATAGGAAAAAGGAAACGATATAATTCGGGAATTATTAATTTATGCATTGAGATATAATAACGTCTAATCTCTTCGGGTTGGAATAGAAAGGATAATGAAATCCTAGACTAGCCAAAATTACAACTTTAGTTGGCCGAACAATTTTTTTATATGTAAATGGACCATGTCTAAATTGCTATGGAAAGTCATTATGTGGGCTATGAAACAAAGTATGCATCATAAGGAAGCTACTGAAAAAGAAAGAATTTACCTACCGCATGGCTAGTTCCAAAAGGAGGAGGTTCAACTGCAGAAAGAATCGTTGGCTCCGTAGCAACTGACAATCCTTTGCCAGGCAGAGTTCTATTTGATTGTTTTCTATGCGTCTGCTCAGTCAAAAATAGAAAAAGCTGTAAGATTGGACTGTAAGAAGTACTTGGTGAGTCAGCTGGGAAGGGAGCAGAGTGAGAATTTGCTTATCTTTTAACTTTATTCAAAGTTACTGTCATAATTGACACCAGATTACAAGACATAAAATTTTGAAAAGCTTAAAAGGCAAAAGAGCTCCAAAAAAAAAAAAATGAAACAAAAAAATACGTGACATATAAATTAGACATAAGAGTCCAAATTTGCTGCCAAATTCATGAAACCCCTTAACTATATAGGAGTCGCAAATAAGGAGCCAGATTCATATTAGCCCTCCCTTCCAATTCTATCTACTTCCAAATGTAGACAAGATATTAAAGCGAGCTCATTTACTTGATGACTATATGAAATAAAAATAATCAGCAGAATTTATGCGAACTTTTTCTTAGTAGCCAAATTTTAAAATAACATGAGAAAAATAATTTTTCCACGGAAGTTACACAAATTCAATTTAACTCAATTTCATGATCAGTGCACACCAAGAAACAAGAAAAACGAGGCCAGACGGGTAGGAAAGATGGAGAAAACAAAAGGGAGAGAGCAGGTGAATATCAACCAGCTTGTTACCTGCATGCGAGTAACCACTACCCATATGGGATTTGTCAACAGCACATTAACACACCTAAACAAAGGATTTATCAAGAAATTTGAGTCACACCACTTGAGTATTGGGACATAATAAAAAATTTCTAACAACTAGATTAGCATTTAATGCAACATGCTTATATGAAGGCAAATGCGAGAGCATTTTTACAAAGCCAAACTTTTAGAAATATAGAAGTACTTCAGAGGCATGATTATAGTAAGAGAAATTAATTGCTGTAAGGACTAATTGTGTTATCAAAGCACTTAAATTTGCAGGGATTAAAACAAAGCGAACCATAGGCTTTCTACTGACAAAGTAAATTACCCAGATAAAGCAGCAACAACTAGTGAGGACAACAGACCAACTGATCCATCACCAATGCCTTTCCTTTTTTGTTCTAGTGCAGCTATTTCAGCCTTAGTCCTGAATATTTGATAGAAATAATAGTAAACACCCTGTACCATAAAATTGTGAGTAAATGAGAAATCTAACCCAAATGAAATTATTGAGCAGGTTGCCAAAAATACATCATGAAGGAAACATGGCTGGTTCGAAATGCTTCATTCATTTTTAAAGAGAAAACTAACATTACAAACCATATAACATATAACATAAAATATATAGAGTCTATTGATTGAAGAACTATTTCTGATAGTTCATTAGATAGTTAGTGTTCTTTTAACTAAACTTATTTCTAGTTAGGCATGGCAATTTTTAGTCAAAGGCATGGCAATTTTTCTGTAGGTGCAGGCTTTGGACTTCAATTGAAGCATGCAACACATAAAACTGAGATAACTAGCATCTGTTAGAATATTTAAAATCTTTTTATTTTCGTATTAGTTTGTGATCAAAGGTTTCCTCATACTACTCCCTAAAACAGAAACTATTTTAAACAACTAGATAGAGCTAATTCTAGATAATTAAAAGTATGTCAATTGTAGACATGTAAGACTGATGGCAGATAAATTAAAGAGTAAAAGGTCGACCCTCATTACAACGATTCCCCTGGTTCTCAGTTTCTCTGAAACAAGCATGATTTAAGATGGACTTAATAACTGATAGTTTTTTCCATCAAAAAGAAATGTCCCAGGACGTCTGAACTTTAGGTTATCCCATGGAAAGGCTAGAAGCCTTTAGTCAATAACTAATAACTCCAGGCTGCTTAGTCTGCTAGTGCAGTTATAAGCTAGAATCTGTTATTTTTACAACCATTTACAATATATCCTTCTGAGACCAGCATTTTTCATAGAATTTCTATCTCAACTAGCCTTCCCCGGATCAACCAAGCTTACCATAGCCAATTACAATGTGAATGTTTATCATCACAGGTATTTTCGATTCTTTTACCAAAAGATCTAACACCAATGGTTGAGCTCCATAGAATATTGGACTGTGTGAGCAAACAGGAAAGCAGGACCATCCTATCAACCATAATGATTACAATAATAGCATGCTACAAATTGTCAAGTAGCCAGAGACCCTTTCTGTTGAAATTTATCACAGACGTCTATGAAGTTATGTCCGCCATCACTAACGCCCTAAAATATTTCCCACTCGTAGCATAATGAAAAGTAATTCCGTTCAAGTAACCTTTTAAAAACTGTTCACCGAGCCAAATTTCTGTTTTTATTTATACTAGACAAACTCCAATATACAACCTAATGCTATTGTTTCCATTCTTTCTTTCTCTTAACACTCATGTGATCAGCAGCAAAACAAAACACTGATTGTTGAGTTCTTAACAAAATGAACAGATACAAGTATTGCATATTCCTACATTTCCCACTGAATCGACCAAAAAGAGAAAATAATTAAATAAAAAACAAATTAACTTGGAAGTAGAATAATGAAGTAAATAAAGTATGCTAGGTGGAAAACAGCAATATCATGAAACTTTGAACTAAAATGCGCTCACCTGAGAGGCAGCTGTACCCACTAGCGATGGCGTTAAGCCTCCATACAACCGCTCCCATCCCTCATGTTTTACAACCTACGTGTTTTCCAGTAAATAAGATTACTAAACCAGAATTTATAAACAGAGACAGTAACTCTTTTAAAGCTACGAAAACTCCTATCCACTAAGCAGAGTTAGGTAGAACTTTTTGACTACGAAACCAAACAGCAAAAATACACCTCCCTTTTTCTCTGGATGTCTAAAATAAACAAACAATTTAGCTGGACTATCGTATGTTCCTCCTAAAAGGTAGACAAACCTGATACATTTGTTCAAGAGTGCCAGGATTTTTCTTGCTTTTCTTCGGATCACGCTCCGTTTGCTGACGAGTGTTTACCTGGAGATGATCTCAGAAAATCACAATAACATCCTAAAAAGCAAGAGTTGAAAATGAAAAGCAAAAATCAAAAAAATTGAAATCATACGGTTTGAAGAGGATAAGTGATCAGCTGAGCAATGATCCCTCCTCCAGCTCCGGCGAGTCCATTGATCAAAGCGTCAGACATATTTAATTTACGTCGTCGGGAAAATCTACTGGCGCCTTATTTTCTCAGGGAAGTTGAAAATCACTGCAAGGCATTGAGTTGGGAGAAGGAGGAGATCTCATTAAAGAGAAAATAAAGAAGAAAAAGGGACGCCTACCACTACCAGTGCATTTGTCTATTGCAGTTAATTAATTTGATTCGATTTTTCACATTATGGATAGTTTTCGCTTCCGAATTAGGAATTACTGTACACGACTCTGGTGTGACCAGCTTCTTCGTCCTCCTCGCCTTGGTTGGTGCCTCTGGGGAGGAAATGACGTTAACGTCGTTGAGTGTGGGTACATTTGGACGATTTTACCCTTGGTTTTATACGAATATACTGCTGCTGTCCGCTAAAACCCTTCGACTTCTTCACCGTCTTATTGGGGTGCGTGTCCTTTGCAATTGGGTCAAATCTTCTTTCCTTAATGGGACGCGCCAAGCTAGCCATCTGTCTCAATCCAATGAGGACGAGGGCAGGAGGGGCACGCTGCAAATTCGCCAAAGTGAACGTGCACAGTGCACACCTTTATCTGTTCTTTCCTAAACTAGATTCTTTTACCTGCCGTGCATACGTGCGTTCGTGTACAAAAAAAGGGACGCAAACGTATATTTTATATATGTGATAATATTAAATTTATTATTTTTAAAATTATAATTTATAATATTAATAATAAATTATGATATTTATATAATGATAATGTTTATTTTTTTATATTATTAATAATGAATGATAATATTTATATAAATAATATATTTTAATATATTTTTTTAAAAATAGTATCATATGTAAATGATCAATTTTATGAGTTTTAAGTTTTTAGAGTTAATGATTAAAGGTTTAAATAGTTAATTTTAATAGTTATTCATTAGAAAGATCTATGAAATATAAATTGTATTATTAAATACGCTGTGTAACTAATAAATTTTAACATATTTTTAAGATATAAATAAGTTGTAAGTACTTTGTATAAATAATAAATTTCATAATTTTTAATTATATATAACAAAAAAAGTAATAAACAATATATTCTATGATTTACATATCTTTTAATAAGTATCATGTTAGAAAGTTAGTGCTATGAAAAATAGTGATCTACATATTAAGTATATTGTGTAAGAAAAAAAGTTCTAATATATATTTTTAGAAGTATAAAAAATAATTTAAAAAGGAAAAATACAAAACATAAAAAAAAAAAGACAAAATAGTGATATTAGCTGCATATGATTTAGGGTTTAAGATTTTTAGGCTAGAGGGGTTTGAGAGGTGTAATAAAAAGTGATTTAAAAAGAAAAAAAAAATATAATTTGTTTTAAAAAAAGAGAACTAAAAAAAACAAAACAAGGTTTTGCTAAAAAAAAAATATATTATGTTATTAGGTATTTTATATAAACAATAAATTTTATGGCTTAAATATTTTTAATAGATAAAGTTAATAATAATAATTTAAAGTATATTGTTAAATATCTCTCGTAAATAATAAATTTTATGACCTATATATTTTTAATAAGTAAAGTTAGTAATAACAAGGATTAGGATTGAAAGTTTAAGGTTTTGAAACTTAAGATAGAAGGTTTAAGGTTTTTAAGTGTGTATAAAAAGTAGTTTAAAAGAAAAAAAGAAGAAAAAAAAAAAACATGGGTTTTGTTAAAATAAGTTGTCACATGACAACACAAATGAAGAGCAGGCGGCTCATTTTAACAAATACTCGCCCTCTCTTTCTCATAGATAAAACTATACTAGACTAGATAAAACCAAAACCCTGTTAAAAAATGATAAAAAGGAGAAGCCCCACATGTGTAGAGACATTAAAAAGAAAAGTGTATATAAAGAAAAAGGAAGCTTAAGTCTAACTATCTCAATACATTTTAAACAAAATATTATTCTTCTCTTATTACACGATCATAAAAATAAATTGAGCCCACAAGCCTATACTATCCGGAGTGATATTAAGGCTTAACAATGTATGATATGATCCGGAGAGGCGAAAGCTTGAAGAATGAAAGAACGTTAAAGGCAAGTCTCAACTAGGAATAGGAATAAGAATTTGAGGGGGAGTGAAAAAATGATAAAAAGGAGAAGTTCCACGTGGATAGAGATAGAGATATTGAAAAGAAAAGTCTTCATAAGAAGAAAGAGTTGCTCCAATTGAGGCTTGCTTTCAATCTTTCGTTATTGGCCCACTCGGCGTGTGTATGTATGTACATTCCATGGTATTTGAGTTTAGCTGGCGTATTGGAAGAGGGCCCATCACCTTCGAGCAGGAGAAGGAAAGTGAAGACGCCCGGTAGTAGTAAGCAAAAACGCGTGCCGTTGAAGATTCAAGTACAGAGCTGTGGAGTGGAGCCAGTTTCCTCGAGGGCCAAACCCTCACATTCCATTTACAATATCTTTCTTCCCAATTGTCCTGAGTTTAGAGATGAGACTCAGACTTCACTAGAGTTAATTCCTATTCCTATTGTTGCTGGCGCAAGTTAGTGAAGACTGAAGACCATCCAATGGCGTCTTCCCGTCCTCCACCGTCGAAGCCACTTGATCTGGACCTCACGATCGTCTCAGCCAAGCACCTCAAGAACGTTAACTGGAAAAACGGTGATCTGAAACCCTACGTCGTCTTCTGGGTCGACCCGGACCGTCGACTGGCGACGAAATCCGATGACTCGGGCTCGACTCACCCGGTCTGGAACGAACGCTTCACTCTCCCTCTTACTCATCCTCTCCATGATTCGTTCCTGACCCTTGAGATTTTCCATTCAAAGCCTTCTGAGACTCCAAAACCCTTAGTCGGCACACTCCGTCTCCCGCTGAAGGACGTGGATGAGCTCGTATATTCGACTCGGCTTCGCAAGTTCACCCTCTCGCGCCCCTCGGGTCGTCCTCAGGGTAAGATCCACCTTAAGCTGGGTCTCCTTGGACGTCCTCTGCCACCACCAACTGCAAACCCTGATTATGCTAACCCTAACCCTTCAGTGGTCTGCTATCTTCCCACCAATCCCATTCCTCCTTCCGCTGCACGAGACTACAGGGGATTCTCACCTTCACCCTCTCCTCCACCGTACTCTTACACCTCCTATGCGGATGCATACCCTGGATACTATTCACCTTCAGGGTACCACTCCAATGCCCCTCCTCCACCCCCACACCCACCAAGGCCATTCTTTGATCGTCCGGTTAATTATGGTGGCCCCACCGGGCCATCAGCTCCACTCGATTATTCCCCCTATGATCAGAAGCCCAGCAGTGCCAAAATGGGTTTGGGTGCGGGGCTTGCGGTCGGTGCTGTTGCTGGAGCCTTGGGTGGACTTGCTTTGGAAGAGGGGCTTAAACATGAAGAGGAAAAAGTTGCAGAGAGGGTAGAAAATGACTTGGCTGCGAGGGGCGATTACAGTGATTATCGAGTAGATTATTGATTTCAATTCGCTCTGTTGCCAAGGTTTGAGCTTTGAAGGCAAATTCACTTTATGATTTCCGTCCTCCATGGTGTATATATTCCATCCTGAAGTTGGATAGAATGTATTTGTGGTGCTCGGTTTGTTGCTCCATGAATTAAATAAAGAGTAAAGGTTGATCATCTGATAACCTCTTAATGTTTATGCAGCTCTTTACATATATAAAAACAAATGAATAAATTTTGTTTCTTTGGCATTCCTGAATTGGTATGTATATTGCCAGATTAGAGTACATTGAATGGAACTTTACATGATGTTGTCATTTGGATTGCGCATAGCCTGAGATCCAAATGCAGAGCCTTTTTCCGTTGCTCATAATATCATTATTCAGACTTTGGCCACTGAATAATTTTCTGAAATTTGTCATCAATTATGAGGATTGAAGTGTAGGATTCATATTCTACAATCTTTTTTGAATTCGGTGGACGCATCTCCAGTCATTGTTGAGTGAAAAGATAACTAGTGTTTTTTTTTTTTTTGGTAAGTTTCACCCTTAATGAGCTCTAGCACCTAGCGGGAGAGTCTTACAGGAAGCTCTTCTAGAGGCTTGGAGTAGGGGATTTAAATGCTAGCTGTTGCTTAAGAGAGAACAAGTAACCGATGATCAGGGAATTGGATTAAACTCATAATAGAAGGAACATTTAGATAAATCATGGGATTAGACTACTACGGCCGGCTCAAAGAGTGTGCTGTCTCCCTAGAGAAGTATCAGACTTCTACCGCTGTCCATGTTCTTTTTTGTTTACGTACTGTTAATGTGGTCAATTGATATTGATTTAGATTTCTCAAATCACCTTCAACTCCACCAAATGAAGTGCATGGAAATAGGAAACACCATAGCAGTATTGAGTTAGTTCATGAATCTTTCATCAGCAACAGGAATCTAACTAGCAGGAAAAATTTACCGGTCTTCTGTGTGGTCAGCTTGAATCTAGTGGATGCTAAACCTGTAGGTGTGGTGAAATGTGTATCAGTTTGGACCTTTTCTGATTATGTACCGATTATGAAGGAAGTCTACCCTGGTGCTGATTTGTAGTCCAGGGTTTAGACATGTCTTGTTTCCCTACGTGGTGTGGACATTTGTGGTGATTAAGATGCGTATGGATCAGTGATCTTTACATTTGTGGTTGCCTAAATGGGAGTTAATTATTGGATTGAGATGTCTTCTGTTGGTGTCGCTAAATATACAGCTTTTAAAGACCTGAATGGAGGGTAAGATTAACAGTTAGAAACGCTTTGGGAGATCATGAAATCTAAATATATTAAGAAAAGGATTGATGATTGAAATCTCAGTTGTAAACCCACCTTGGATAGGACTTCTTAAGTTCAGCCATATATTGACTGATGGTTAGCTTAATTCAGCTTATTCTGGTACAAATATATTTTGAACTGCCATTAGTTGTTTGTTGAGACTTGAGAGAAGGCTTTTCCCTTGTTTGCTGAAAAGGAGATAACACGGAGATTCTGATAATGTTTACAATTTTATGTGCTTATGAATAAGGTTTAGTGAGGTGGAGTTCGACTGAATAGTAGTGTTATCTCTTAATATTGTATTAGTTTTCACATTTTGTAAATCTTTATGTTAAAATTTTTGGTCATTTTTTTTCTAACTTATAAAAAAAAAAAAAAGAAGAGAAAGAATAACAAGGTTTATCTCATAAGCTATAGATTTTGTTATGTGGGAGCAAATCCTACGAATAGTGTTTACCTAATCTTATGAATAGTGTGTACCTTATTGAAGCCAGTACATTTTCATGTTTTTACATAGGTTTGTATGTTACCGAAGCATGTACATAACTACATTAGTTGCACGTAAATAAAGGTAACCACCCAGCATGTAAAGTATAAGAACTAAGTAGAGTCTATTAGTGAAGGGTCATATTACCACAAATTAGAATAACCATCCAAATTTTCAATTGAATTATTTACAAACTCTCAAACTAATGGAACCTAACGGCAAATGGTTTTCATTATAAAATTTAGGAATTCAAACAATCATACTGCAAAAATATAAGTGGTTTTAGTTTGCATTTTAAAGAAAAAAAATGATATCAAGTCACCCTACACTTACCCTTGAGTCAAGGCGTTAGAGAAGATATGGATTTTCTGTGTGGAAGTTGTATCTTCGATACAAAGATTTGGGCTAACTAGGCCGTTGACCCACCTAAAACACCCTCTAAAGTAGCAACTAGTCACAAGTTAATCCATATCAGATGCACTCACTCACTCTGCCTACAACTTTACTTGTATACAATTTTGTTTTTTTCTCTTCTCTTGCCATTTTATTCCCCTTAATTGTCATTTTCAAGCAATTAAATGCTATGAAATAACAAGTTTGAATTGACCTAAAACATCTTCGTTGCAAAGGTGAATTGAATCTGGTTATTTGATATCTGGTGATGGCACCTATACATGTTCTAAATCTAACCTATATTAGATGATGATAAAGTTCCCAACTTTACCCATACTCTTCTTGTTTTTCCTCCAAATTCAAGGTATATACAGACTGGTTCAATATCATTGAAACTCAATACAAAGGACAAGTCATAACAGCCCAGAAGACCCGTTTGTCTCTGCTATTGCTACCATTATCCTAAATGGCATAGTCTTAGGCAACTAGACAATGACTGGTTCCAATGTACTTCCCCCCTTAAAATGGAAAGTATTTTGCCCTACCTAGCAGGAAATGGACTCATCCACTTAATAATTATCCCTAACCTTTTTCTTTTTTCACAGTATGATTGGGTGTTTTAATTCAATGGATGGAATATATTTTGATGGGACTAAATCCAATTACTGAGAAACACATGACAGGCAATTATCGTTTCATTAGTTGGGGTATGTCACGGAACATGATATGATGTTTGAGTCAATGTTCATTGAAACAAAGTTTTGGACCAATTTCCTCGTGCCAAAACTTGGCATATCAACTAAAGAGATTAATGTATAATCCTCATCCTTTCAGTGTATCTATCCCAATAGTAGCGTATCTTGGTTGTGTCTTTCCTTTGACTCAAACCAGGGAAACGGAAAATGGTAAACATCACAGAACAAAACAACTTGGAAGCACAGAATTTCTCGTATACAGAGGAAACACAGAGAAGAACACGACCATTGGAAGTGCCATATTACTCGACAACGGTGATAAGGTTAGTAACTTAGTCTACACAGAAGGATAATGTTTTACTTCTTGGTGTGACATGACAGAGGCCAATTTTTTTGGTTTCGTTCAGGATATTCCACGCACACTTTTTGAGTATGACAATAATATTTGTCAAGATGAGAAATGATAAACGTTTAAATTTACAACTTTTGGTTTGAAAGATTTTGGACTCGGCCTCGACAATTTGTTAATGACAGAGAGCCAATTCCATTAGAGACAGACAAACATAGACTTGAATTAATGTATGATATGAAATTACACAGCAGCAGAACACTTCAATCTTCACTTTGGAAAGGGACTGAATCTGCCTGCATAATGCTCCATTAGTCCTAGTGATGAATCATGGTTAACTATATTTATTTATTGAAAAAAACAACTGGGAACTTGTATTCTCTCCCCCTGGTCTTCTAAACATATAATGTTCCATTTTTGGCTGTTCACCGACACTAGTAGAGCTTTCGGGGGACTTGACACAGTGAATCACAAAATACCAATGGGAGTTCTGCAAAGTGGAAATACATTGCTTCTGTTGTTTTCTCTTCTTCCATTAATGCCAGAGAAGACTTTCCATGTTTCATGTTCCCACTATCATCAATAACCAAATTCAAACTCATGTTATTTTTTGTAGAATGTGATTTAAATTCTTTTGTTTCTAATACAAACACTTAATTAACATCGCAATCAGTAAGCACAAGCATGTTTATAATGGTGGATTAGGATAACAACAACATTATTATATTGATTGAAGTTGGATCGCACATAACGAGTTCATCTCCCCTCCAACGCCATGCAATATATTCAACCACCGAGTGAACGTCATGCTGCTCATTATGCATGTTAGTTGACCTTTTACTCTCCAAAGTAGTTGTAACACACAAAAAACATATATCAATTGACATGCATTCCACTTAATCTAAATAAAGTATAATTGACTGCATTATAATTTCTAACGTAATATAACAGTTATGTGAGATTAAATAATTTTTTTAATCTTTTATTAATTCTTCCTCAAATAATTGATTGATTATGGAGGAATTGATTTTTGGAAGAAAAGAGAAGTTTTTTTTTTTTAATAATTAAACTTTAAAATTCTTAATATAAAGATTAAATCATGTCACTACTCAACCTGTGATATTTAATCTTGCGCACAGTCAAAAATAAAATATGTACTATTTGAACCTTAAAATCGTGTTGTGGGCTTTTCATTTATATTAACGACGCATAACAACCTTATCTTTCGTAGTAGTTTTTGGTTTTGTCACGTTTGTTCCGTGTGCGCGTATAGCCCCGTTTACCAACCACCAAAGAAAAAAATAACATAACAACCTTCAACTAATACTAGAAAATGAAAGATATGATATTAAATTTGAAGAATACAAAGACACGGTTGAAAAGCTAATTTATGTAGTTTAGAAGCTGCACGGGAAATTTGTACCTTGTTTGGTTGATTGATAGGACATCATCGTCAACTATGGTCCCAAAGCCCAAGTAAATGGACTGCGTCAAGGGATTTAATTCTTCATTAATGTATCCGAGGCTAAACTAGCACAAGGAATTCTTTTTTATTTTTTTTTAAATGTGAACTAGCACAAGAATTTTGAAACTTTACACTCATCATAACTAATAAAACAGAACATTACTATTCCTATCCCCCCCAAAAAAAAAACATTACTATTAATCTAGCTCTTTTTTAATAAATAAACGACAAATTTTAAGTAGTTACGGAATACTTGTCCTGTCAACGTTTTTGACGTATGTGTCAAGTAGATAAATTAATTATTAATTATAAAAAATTAAGTATCAATTAACATGTAGTACATATTAATGTTGTGCAATCAAAACGATTAATGTCGTCATATAGACCATGGGTTCATGAATTACCTTCGGGAAATATAACTTAAAATTCTACACCCTATTTTTATTTTTCTGTTCCCTGTTTGGGAGCAACTGTCCTTGTGGTTGCAGATTCTAGAAAGACATCAGAGTACGGTAGAACGAGTACCTTATAGCTTAGATAATCAGTCACCGTAGAGATTTGTTGTTTCAGAATTCTGGTTAGTAAGCAAATCCACATTCTTTTTCAAAGCTACCCCATTATTTGTTTCAATTTAATGGGATTTGAACGTGTTTAATACTTAATTAATAAAATCTTCAATTTATCTTTTTATTTTATTTTTTTATTTTCCAGGTATTAGTCTAAAATCTTAATTGATTAAAGTAATTTACGAAATTAATAAACTCTTGTTGATGGTTGGTTTCGCACTGTCACACGTGGCGAGTGTCAAGGTTCACTGTCACATACACAATCCAGTGAATGCACGAGGTTGGCCTTGACCTGTAACGCGTGGCAGATTCCAAGGTAATGAAAAGCTTAACACTAGGAGGGACTCAGTACTTGGACACCACTCTTCGATAGCATCTGGCAAAAGAAATGACACCACTCTCCCGTCTCTTTAATTTTACGTCTTTGTTTTTTTGATGGGATGTTCAAAAAATTATCATATAATAAATTTTCAATCACATTATATTATAATTTGATCCTAAAATTTATGTAATCTTAAAAAAGTTAGATTCGTAATTACGTGAAATGCTAAGAGTGATGATGTGATATGTGAAAAAAAAAAAACTTTTAGCTGGCTATTAACTAATCATGTAATTAAATATCTAAGGGAGAGATAGAGCTACTTAGTCAAACAATTAACTAATGCACATGCCATATGTGCTATTAGAGATATTGATCATAAAAAAATTAATTGGAGACACTGGCACTAACCGACAAATCAAACTTGGCGGTTTTAGGAGATTCTTTGAGGGATTAAAATTATCTGTCTGATTTTCTTATTTTGTTTTATTTTTTAAATGGTTGAAAAAATAAAATAAAATAATTTTAAAAATTAATGTGAGTTACAATATCATAATATTAATTTTGACTAATTAAAAATAATTAAATAAGATATAAAGTGCAATATAAGAGATAAGAAATTGTCCTTTCTTTAGCAAATCACATAGTGTATAATTTAAGTCACAGTGAATATAATATTCATTATAAATATTATACACATTTAAAATAAAGATTAGAGTACTATAGAATAAGGTTAAGTAGCCTAACCGTAAATAGAGACAGTTCAGGATTAGCTAAACATACAGTTAAGATTCTAAGGGACCGACCATATTGGGATTTGAGGAATGACAGCCAACGTACAGAACGAAAATAGTCAGCGTATTCTTCTTCTTACATTACATAAAATGAGCACTCAATCTTTGCACGAGATGATTTAATCATTTCAATCCTATATTTAAAGGAATCTAAACCTTCAGATTGCTCTTCTTATTTAGTGCCAATTTCTGGATGAGGTCCAACTATTTCCTCTATTTATATATTTGCTCTCATAATTTAATTTGTCTATTCTATTTTTATCCAGACTTATTTTGGTGTTTGATTTTGTTCACCATGATTAAATCTAAGGGGGAGACAAATAATCAGATCGACCTTTGTGTTGTGCCTTTAAAAGTAGACCGAGAGGCCTGCGACTGAGGATACTCCCGTGATTTTAAGATAAGTATCTCAAAGGAGATTCTCAGTAATCTCCAAACCAAATCTGTGTGTACGAGTCGCCACAATTCCATGGCAAATTAGACGCTTCATCCACCAAATGGCAACAAAATATTGTGAACAGACAAACTCAGTAGCAATCCTGAAATAAAATGTTATATTATGCTTGATGTGTAATTACCTCATTTAATTATCTGAATTGAAATTTCTTTGATTAATTGAAATGATATTTTATTCTCTAAAATAGTAAAAAATAAGAATCAAATCCCGGAAAAAGAATAATCCAAGGTAGAGAAATTCCAAAACGATAGACGCAAATAAGCATCGTCACAACTTAATAAACAAACGCAAGAAGTAACCGCCACAGTGAGGTATGTCAAGAGATATTAAGTGCATGAACCAAACCCCGTTTGGGCTTATATATAGGGAGAGCAAACTCCGTTTCATCATCTCACAACTAGCGAGGCGAGGATCTTGTCTCCAAGAGCCAAGAGGCAAGTGAGTGAAGAAACAAACAATTCAGCTATACTTATCCTTTCAACAAGATGCCTTCTTCTACGCCAACCCTTGTCTCTAAGTGCACTGTCTTTCCCGACCAAAAATCCTCCGTGCCAGACTTGAAGCTCTCCGTCTCCGACCTCCCCATGCTCTCCTGCCACTATATTCAAAAGGGCTGCCTCTTCAGTACTCTTCCTTCTATTTCTTTCCACTCTCTTATCCCTCTCCTCAAGTCAGCTCTCTCTCGCACTCTCTCCCTCTTTCCCCCACTCGCTGGCCGCTTAACCACTGATTCCGACGGCTACGTCTACATAACCTGCAACGATGCAGGTGTGGATTTCCTCCATGTCAACGCTGCCGGAATCTGTATCCTTGACCTCTTAGTCCCGGGTGACGTCCCTCACTACTTCAAGGAATTCTTCACCTTCGACAGAAAGGTCAGCTATACTGGCCATTTCTCTCCAATTCTCGCCGTCCAGGTCACCGAGCTCTCTGATGGAGTCTTCATCGGTTGCTCCGTCAACCACGCCGTCACTGATGGCACATCCTTCTGGAATTTCTTCAACACCTTCGCCGAAGTCTGTAGAGGAGCTAAAAATATATCTAAGGTACCGGACTTTCGCCGGAACTCTATCCTGATTTCTAAGGCAGTTCTCCGGATGCCGGAAGGTGGGCCACAAGTCACATTCAACGCCGACGAGCAGTTCCGCGAGAGAATTTTCAGCTTCAGCCGCGAAGCCATTCAGAAGCTGAAAGCTAGAACCAATAACCGAAAATGGGACTTAAACAGCGGCGTTAATGCAGCGGAGTTAATGGGGAAGCAGAGCAACGACCCTTATGAGAGCTGGCGCAAGACTGCAATTTCGAAACGTCAAGTAACAGAAACGGTGGAAATTTCGTCATTCCAGTCGTTATGTGCGTTACTATGGCGTGCTGTGACGCGTGCCAGGAAGCTACCATCTTCGAAAATGACAACATTCAGAATGGCAGTCAACTGTCGTCACAGGCTAGAGCCCAAACTGGATCCGTATTATTTCGGTAATGCCATACAGAGCATACCGACTTTCGCCTCAGCTGGTGACGTCCTCTCACGGGATTTGCACTGGTGCGCTGAACAGCTCAACGGCAACGTGAAGGCGCACAATGACGCTACGGTGCGACGCTTCGTAGAGGATTGGGAGAGTAACCCGAGGTGCTTCCCGCTAGGCAACTCCGACGGTGCATCAATCACCATGGGTAGTTCCCCTAGATTCCCAATGTATGATAACGACTTCGGATGGGGACGACCTTTGGCGGTTCGCAGTGGCTGGGCTAACAAATTCGACGGTAAGATTTCTGCCTTTCCGGGAAGAGATGGATCCGGGACAGTCGATTTGGAGGTCATTTTGGCGCCTGAAACCATGGCGGGTTTGGAGTCCGACCCAGAATTCATGCTATATGCATCAAGTTAGTTATAACGAACTTAATTAACTGAATCACGATGATGATATCGCCTGTATTGCCTACCGTTGGGTCCAAGTTGACTTTAGTTCGGACATTACTGAGCATAGCATGAACGGTGATGATTTGCTATGGGATCTTTGTTTTTGTTTTTTTTTTTTTTTTTGTGTTTCCATTTTGCCATTATGGTTTGTGTTCATTTTCTCTCTTACCTTACCTTAGTAAGTAACTTGTTTTTGTAATTAAAATGAAAATTGGACTTATAAAATTGCATGTGAATCAAGTTCTAGTGATGAGTTTGAATTATTAAACTGCAAATAATATGTTATATCTATGTGTCTATACAATAGAAGCCACTAGATATGCTAATTAGAAGACAAGTGTGCTAGCTAAATGCTAATATTATATATATATATATATATAAAGAATAGTCAAATTTATGCGGCTAACTCTACATTAAAGTAATTCTCGAATCATAGGTTTACATATATTTTAATCATATAGCAGATAAACATGATTCATTACAAATGAATGACCGCCATTACATTTTAAACACACATTCATGATCAGTCAACACCACATTAAAAAGTGCTCAGCATTATCATTTTTTTTTATAACTCAATTAAATTATGGCTCCAGAAAAGCTAAAAAAACCAATTTTTATATATTAATTCACCAATTACCATAGATGAACAGTAGGCTGACTTTATGAGTAAAATTCATAAAATGATTGATTTTTGGTGATATGTTTGGATGCAGAGTGTTAACTTATATTATATAATTATCAATGTACAAGAATAGTGAAAAGAAAATGATTGAGAGCGTCGTGTGTTCACATGGTATATTGTTTTGCAATGTGTCAACTCAGAGAAAAGAATATCATTATTTTAATAATCAAAATGTTTAATTTAAAGGCTACCCGAATCCCTGCCTCCTCTCTAGTGGGTATATGGGGAAAAATAAAATAAAAAGAAAAATGGGGAAACAGCGTGTTAATCAAAATATAACTTTGTTATAAAAAAAAAAAATCTGCAGATTTAACTTAAATAAGGATTTGACTTGGTTACCCAAAATATGCAGCATAGTAATTCGTTGAGTTGTTTTATTCTTTATATATATATATATATAGCAGATCATGTTATGAGATTCAACATGGTGTTGATGCATGGATAACAATTCAGTTTTAGGATGCTTTCCTCTCTCTAAATATATATTGTCCCATTTATATAATCATATTAGGATTTGTTAAACATAACTCTTGCATTTCAAAACAAAAAAAAAAAAATCTTGGTTAGTTAATTATGTCATTCCAAAAATCTTATATATGTTCTTTCATTTTTTTCTTTAGTTTTTGGACAATATCTCTCTATCTCTTCAGTCTAGCTAGCAAAGAATCATTACTCCTCTTCCATATACATCCATCAAACTTTAATTTGGTTACCAACTTAAGAAAATCAAATAACGAGAATTGGTCAAAGTCAAATTAAGCATACCTATATACGACAACCTCGGCGATTTCCAGAAGTAGCAAGTACTGAGTTCCTGGACGAAATTAATTGTTGTACTTTCGCCAATATGAATGCGAAAGGTAAAACCATTTGTACCAGAAGAACACCAACAGTACATGCATGATATTTTGAAAAAGAACATATTTGGCCAACTGGAAAAAAAACGGAAACATCAACTTCACTATAAAAGTACACACACGAAAAACAAAAATATTGAAGGATAGGGTTAGCTTAGTGGTTTCTACGTCGTGTAAAAATTCTTTAACACTGTAAATTGAAGTTTTTAGATAATGTTGTAAAGGTGATATTTTAGGGTTGTGAAGTGTGTATGAGAGAGATGAGGGAGCCTCCCTCCTGTCAAATTTTATGTAGAACTTGAGATATGGGCCTTGTGGGTTTAGTCCATTACAGATATATTTATTGGTGGTTTATGTCAGTATATCTTTCCAAATTGGGAAGGATGGATGGATGTATTCAATTTGAGGATATAAACATCTGTTCCCCACACATATGTATATAAATATAATGGAGTGCATGCATATAATTAATTGCCCGTGCCCACACCTAGACGCATGCAGGTGCAGCTGCAGTCATATATACTCATTTATCATTTCATTATCAATCCCATAACATGCTCCCCACGTAACAAACTATATAGTATTTGGAGGCATATACATATATATCGATCTCATCTAAGTTCAGGGTATGGGGCTATATGTATATTGATGCAATGAATCTCTCTTCTGTTGGGTGAGTACAACTCGTGACAATCATGCACAAGGTCACAGCCAATGTAGCTTTCAATTCTGAGATATATGATAATGATATATCTCTCTCTCCCTGCTAATAACACACTATTGAATTTCCGGCCGATTTCGTAAGCATGCAGAACCCCAACGGAAATTGATTTTAACCTGCAACTTGCAACCGGCCACCGTCGCCACAGACAAAATGAACGCAGACACGGACTTACTTCCATGTTTTAAATACTACTATAAACATTTCAAACGACTGGTCTAAACTTAAAATCACCGGCCAAAAATAAAATGAATTAAAATTTTATGTTTAATTATACTCTTATTCTTTATAAATTCAAACAAAATTTAAAAATGTTCCTTATAATTTATAAATATTTACAAATTATTTCTTATAATTTTTTAAGTGATGAATTTTTAATAAAATTTAACTTATAAGAATTATTTTAAATTTTGTATGAAATTATGAGAACCAATAATATAAAATTAATTGATAAAATTAGATAATAAAAATTAATTTTTAAATATATGTAAATCATAAGAATTAAAAGTATAATTAAATTAAAATTTTAGAATTAGGGCCCTGAAGGCTAGCTATTCAATCTAACAAGTAACTTCTAATATCAAAAGAGGAAACTAATTAAATTATGCGTTAAAGTAGTTGATTATTTAGGTGAAGTCTACAATACCTGTCAATCGTTGGAAAATGTTAGTGTACGTGTACATTTTTTTTTTTAACATTTTGTGTTTTGTAGCTAATTACAAAGATAATACTATACAAATAAATAAGAGATATAAAAAAAAAAAATTGATTTTTGCACCACCCTCTTTAATAACTTCACCGAATCGAGAAAATGTATTTTCCAAATTTTGAAAATTAAGGGTGGCGCAAATATTAATTTTAGTGGTGCAAAAATTAATCCCAAATTTTCTCATGCATCCCAGAGAAGCCTAGCTACAAAGCCCAACAAAAGTAAAGAGGCCTAATATAACAAAATAAAGAATGATTGGGCCGGAGGAGCAATGCGTTGTGCGCGTAATATGAAGGACTCTTCATCTGACTTGGGAACGAGTTATCAACTATGACATCACAACGATGAGTAATGACATTGCAACGACGTCGTACCTAAAAATGACACCCTCTTTATCATGCACGGCGCATGAAACCGAACTTCCAACATCCTAGAAAATGTAGTACGAGAATCGAGAGCTGCTGTTTCTCTGTAAGTCAGGTATTTATGCACTGTCTGTGGGCTTTCCTTCCAATGCCGTATGATTATGTCGTTTATCTTATTTTGATAATTGGCTCAAACCAGAATCTTAAGGGACTCATTGGATCCATCGGTTTTGACCGGAGAGTCTGGTGGAGGTGGTGCTAACTTCTTAGTCCTCGATTTGGACTTTCTGAGTGGAAAGCCTTGCGTCGATCAGAATATTATAATAAGCTACAATGCCAACCAATTAATGGGTACTGGTGCTGATATTTAATTTTATGTAAAATGACTCTTCAACCTTGACATGGTAGCTTATTGTTGTACATAAGTTGTCAAAGTTCAGAAATTTCTTGGCAACTGTAAATATACAGCTCTACACTGATTTCACCAAAGAAAATGAGGAGGGAGCTAGCCCAGAAAAGTTCAATTGCCCTTTCGAGCTTGCTGGTTTCTGTGTCTTGCCTTTTGATTGTGATTCTTATAGTTTTTAAGCTTCCAGAGGCGTCAACCGGAGACAGAGAGATGGGGTTTTACCCAACAATAAAATCCAGAAAAGTTTCTCAAAATGCCATCAGTTTAGGTAAGTTTGGGGAAATGATGGTTGAAATGTTGCCTCAAGATCTTGCCTTTACTGTTTTTGTTCCTTCAGAGGAGGCTTTCAACCGAGATCTGCATCTATTGGTTAATGATAGCTTGGTGCCAGAGAAGTTCGATGATACCTATGCAACCATCTCTCGTATATTGAGTTTCTCGGCTGTACCACGTGCACTTTCTTCAGTTAATGTGCCCTTTGGGGAGCACGTGTCTTATGATTCATTATCTGGGTTTCCATTATACATCTCCAAGGACATAGATGGAACGCTTGTGGTTAACAGGGTTCGATCTGAAGTTGTAGATGTCAAAAAGAAGGAGATTTTAATCCATGTAATGGATGGGGTAATTATGGATGCTGATTTTGAGGAATCTGTTCTGCTCGATAACACTGAAGACAGTGAAGAAGATTCACTGCAGTGACTAATTTTTATCCTGCTGTAAAGTATAAGGATAATGATTTTGTTTTCTTGCCTCTTAACAGAAATTGTAGAAAGGAGTGTGCCTTGATATGAATAAACATCAGAAATTTTAATTTCGTTGCTCATAATACAACAAAGGTGGCCGTTTTATTCGTTCAATCTTGCTCCTTCTGTTGCTGTAGATGTGTCCAGACAAGAATTTTTATTTTCTCATTTTGGCTCTATATAAAATTATATTCTTTTCCACAAGAAATATAGAAAAGAATAAACATTAGAAGCTCAATTTTATCTCTGCAACTGATGATGCAGTTGCTGTATTGGTATATGAGTAAATGACCAAACTGGGCAACGGTTAGACGGTTATACATATCACAGGGCAAGCGCTATATAAGGGACTAGGCATAGCATAGGTGCATGCTCGTTGTAGAAAATCCATACATAAAGCAAAAGGGAAATCGATGGACATAATTCCATGGGTTAAGAAAAAAATCATCTACATTTCCCTAACCCCTGCAGAAAAGCTCAAGGGCAACATAAGCAATGCCCAACATCAGTAACAGTGCTCAGCAGGCTCTAAGCATCGCACCCTGCTCAAACCTTAACTTCCACTGGTTTTGAGTCTTCTGCCCGTTCATGTTCTTTGTTAAGCATCTGAAATGGCATTTGCAGTAATAGTTTAGCAACAGGTTTCAGGACTCATTTATGATTGCAGAAATCAAATGATTAGAAACACAAATTATATCTAAGGCATATTCGAAGATTAGAACCCAGAGACCAGAGCCCACAACATGACTGAATCTCAAGAAACAAGGCCTTGAAAACCTGCCTACAAGGGCTGACTTGACCTTTGCCCTAATTTGCCAAAATGTTTCTTTCACAACATATACTTGAGGGATTGCAGCGAGCTATCTCACCTTGTTGTTAATCAGGTTGTGCAGTGCAATTACACTTCTGATTAGAGACGATAGGTATACTACCAGCATCATGTCATTCGTTTTCACTGCACATAAAGGACAGAGGTCAACAATCTAGAGAGGATATTACGGTAAACCATATATGTCATGTTTAACATGAATTTACAATCTTAACCTGCAAAAGCCTTGATCAGATCAGCAACATTGAGATTTGGTAGAAGGTTGAAGACATTCTGAAAATTTCAACAAGGCGTTGACATAAGATGGTGAAAGACAATTATGAAGGAAACCAGGAGATTGAATGTAAGCTAGAGAGTTAAAAATCAGATTATGTCAAGCAATTATTATTTTATTTTCTGATAATTACTTTCAAATCATACATTACTTTTGCAAAGTTAAAATCTGATCTCAAATTGAACCCAGAAATATCAATCAACAGAAAATACTAAATTTAATTCCCTGAACTACTTGATAACGAACGAAACGATCAACAGTTACTAAGAACGTGAGAAATAAACCTGTAGGTGGTACAGGATCTCATGGTTTAAGGGAAGCTTGTAGTCAATAACAAGGTCAAGGTAACTCCTTATCTCTCTAAGTCTTCCATCCAAACCCTTCAAGGCTGTGAGTTTTGCACTCACCTACACATATATACACATATCATCATCGTCAAAAGACCAATGGGAGAAGAACAAGTCAGGGGCAGAAAATTAATGGAAGGAGAGAGGAATCAGGAGAAATACCTCTGTTGCAAGGGTGCTAATGGTTGTATCCTTCACACCTCTAAGCAAGTGCTCCACCCCTTCAAAAGGGCAATAAGAATTTAATACCACAGTAGGAGAAAACAATCATATGGATAAAATACAAAGCTTTGGCATAAAAAATTATAGAAAAAATAACAAAAATTAACCATGTATTAAATACAGCAGCCTTTCATGTCATACCTATTTCCTCAACTTCATGCGCAGCAATCTCTGATTGCACATGGACAAAGATCTTCTGGCTTTTCTGAGTGGCGTTCTGTATTCAGAATAAACTATCTTTCAGTACCCTATGCCCCCAGATAAGGTTTTGAATTTCTAGTATTTACAACCATATAAAGCAGAGCTATTTCTGTAAATGTTACAATTACAAACTACTTCACTTATACCTCTTTAACCTCTTCAACTGCATAGTAAGCTTTCGTTGGAATTCCCAGTTCTGTAGGCTGAACATCGACTATAACCAAGACAGGATTGGGAGCGTAGCTGCAATGATGTGAAAAAAAAAAATGGCCTTAGAATGTGTCTTGTTCAACTCCATACATGTGAGGAATTGTGATAATGATGTGAGCAGAAATTGTAATCAGAGTAACAGTCTAATATAAAATAAGACTAGGATGCACTTAGATGCTGAGGCAAATTAAGGTGCAAACCTTGTCAAAAACTAAAATTTCAGAATCATCAGCATTCAAATGTAATAAAGATTAAAAAAATGTAAATATCAAACTAGTGTAGATTTCGATTAATGGACATACTCATTAAACAACCCATGAATATCCAGGTCATTTTCTCGCAGTTTTGGACCAGTACTATACCATCCCACGACATGCTCCTTTGCTAGAAAAATTTATTCAGAATATTTGATTAGATTGATTGTAAATTGTGAAAATGAAGAAAATAAAGGGCTGATAACTTATACCGTTTATTCTCTTAAACATGGAAAACATTGATTCATGATAATTGTGGTCCAGAAACCAGATGCCCGGATCCTTGTCATCCTCTTCAAAGGGCACTATAGATTACAGAACCAATTAGCTTTACTTGGCTTGACAGCAATAAAGTTTTACCCTTTTCAAATCTTACATTTGAACTAACAATCTCATTCATTCAATTAGATATCTAATGCCAGAGGAAAACTTCAAGATTATCTCAGAAAAACAAAGAATGAGAAACATGCTCGAATGACACAGAAAGCTACTTCAAAGAATCCTCGCAAATCATATACGAGAAAAGCACAGCTAAGTTATTATTAATCCAATGATGGCATATGGAAATTTTCCCTAGAAACCTATGACTTGGCCAGGAATCTCAATACACCATACAAAAACAAATGAGCATGATTTGAGCCATTTAGTGCTTACCTATATTTCTATTTTTAATGATCATATCACTTTCCATAAAACAAGGTTAGCTTTAAACCTCACTCCTAAAATGAAATTTATTTCCTTATTCTATTCAGCAATGTCCCAACAAACTGTGAGTACTTAACCCAGAAACTAAAAAATGGAACTTTCTTTCCACTTAGACTAACCTTGACCTGTAATTCCAAGAAATGATAAAATAAAGGTCCTAGCATAATAGCACCAAATACTAAAATTATAAATCAGCCGCACCATGTAGGACATTTTAATCATAACAGAGAAAACATTTCAAACTTAACGTTATTTAAATAAATAATAACAAAAATATAAACATAAATCCAGATGAACTGAAAATAAAGAAATTAACAGAATAGCCAACACAAAAAGACCAACCGGCGTAGCTGTTGCTGACATCGACGGTGCATTTAAAAGTACTGCCAAGCAAGACTCCAACGACGCGTTTGTGGGTGTCCTTAGCTACCCTGTTGTAGTTGTCGACGATGCTCAGCAATAACAGTGGATGAACAATCACCTTCTCGATGGGTCTCGATGAGATTTGCTGCGTCTTTATCACATCCATTCTTCCAACTTCGATTCAAAAGTTTCGATCTTTCTCTCTCAGAATTCACCCTTTATTCTTCTCTAGGCAGCCTGATTATGAATCCTCAATAACTTTCGCCTTGCCAGCTTAACACTCTTCTGAAACTACTTGTTTGGGCCGCTTAGGATTGTTCAAAAACAGTTACAGCACCGCAATGACTTGCTGAAAAAGTTTGGCTTTTGGCAGAGAATCTGATGGCATTTAGCAGTAGTTTTTTTAGGCTGAATTTTAAATGGGCCTAGTTACAGTATCCTCTGCCATGTGAATGAGCCCAAAAAAGTGGGCCATGTGATGTGAGATCATTTTGCCCCTATCTTTTAGTTTTAATATTTGCACCCCGGAAGTGTAAAGTGAACAAGGGCAATAATAGAATGGTTAGTCCTGCGTTTACATGGGAAAGTTTCAATCAACCTATCTTATTAGATTATACCAGAGTTAGGCAAATTACACAAATTCTTACTTTCCATTTTACATCGTGCACGTGACTAGCTAGGTTTTTTACACATGGGGGTCAACATTATGGGATTGATGAGACCCATGGTCTTCACAAGAATCACAACATTATCCAATTAGTCCATCTTTTTCTTAAACTGGAATTTGGGTTATTTTAGAGAATAACGATGGATGACTCTCCCAACTTGGATAGATATACCAATACTTTACAGTGTTCAAATCTCATACAATTGTTTGTATGTGTGAATGGTTCATGGTATTCAAAGATGGAAGCAGACCCGAGGCATGACTCATTTTTGTATGTTATACCAGTAAAACTTCTACTTTCCTTATCCCTTATGCATTCCAAGGAGACATCTTACATGTAAAGAAGCGAATTAGAATCCCCAAGCATTCATAATACCCATAGTATAATCCAACAGAGATAGGAACCAAGTTAAATTGACCATGTAGAGGAGAATGTTCTTCCATTTTCAATATTTTCAATATATTAGTGACAACAATGAATTTATTACAGAACAGTCCTTCCCATTCCCTTTCCCTTCTCATTCCAACCACAACCACCAAAAGATTCAAAGCTCGTTTACGCAAAGCTCAAGCGCAGATCTAGTGGTGGATGTTCCATTTGTTCCCCCATTGTGCATGAAAACATTGTATTTCCCCTATATTGATCATTTGCGTGCACCCTCAGCTTCTGCTTCTCACTTTCTGCTTCACCAAAGGAATTCAAGGGGAATAGTTGAAGTGTCTCAATCACCCTCTCTGGCTCTGAAACATGATTCACCTCTGCAAAATCTACCGAAACAAAGAAACAAAATAGAAATGAATAAACATATTAGACCATCAAATACAATATATTCTGAAGTAAACAAAAGAGAGTTTGGATTTCCTGCAGTCAAACACACTCACTACCATGACGCGTATGAGTCATTAGACAGTCTATACTCACAGTACCATTTTTTGACTGCAGAAAATTTGACCTCAAACAAAAGACTAGAAAATAAGAAAGCTGAGGTGAAGTGGCGATTGAAGTCATCACATCAAGCTTTCCTATTGAAGGGTTTATATGGTTGATTGAAAACCAAAGATGGAAGAAACAACTTTATAAATTCCCTGTAAGATCATATGGTAATGTTATACTTACTTTGTGTATAAGAAATTTTAGCGCTATCTCGACGAATCATGATATCCTTCTCATCAAAGGAAACTTTGCGACGCTTCTGTCTTTCCCTAGCTTTATGGTTCTGAAACCAGTAGAAGACATTCTTGCTCTCAATCTTACCATAAAAGCTGAGCTGAGTGGAGATCTTTTGAATCTGATCAGTACTTGGGGTTCTGAGTCCAGACCTGAAGAGGTCAGTGAGAAGCTTAACCTGTTCGGCAGTGGGATTCCAACGCCCACACTTAGTCCCAGTGCTGCTGCTATTCCCACCAACACTTGCAGCTCTTATGCAAAAGCCTGACATGCCCTCGTCCATATTTCACTTCCAGATGCCTCTCGATGATTCTGTGCCTCTGAACTCAACTTTACCCTCTGAGCTTCTGAACCATAAAGATCTGTGTCCGTGTGCATATATAATACCGTAACTCAATAATTTAATGCCCAGAATCTCTGTCTTTTCCTTGTTATTTTTATGCATCTCTTTTGTGGGTATCATAAATCAGCCCTATGATCATAATTTATGTTCTGTCTGCTTTGAATTTAGAGAATGTGAGATTGAAACACGGATTTGATCTATTAATTTAGCCTGGTTTATCTGTGCAAAGATAGAGACATGCTTAAAAGTGGCCAATGTTCAATGTTTTGATTTTGGTGCTGTGGAGCAGACATGTAAGTTTCACTAATTGTGGTTAAACTATAATTTATTTTATTATAATAGTAGTTGCTTACTGGTTGATCATACCCATAAACACTTCATAATATTAGTGCCTAACTTTTATATATGTAGATAGCCATTGCTCCTTATTTTAAGAATTAATACATATTTAAATTTTCAGTTTAAACTTTATATATGTGTGTGTATTTGAAGTACAAAATTTATAAATTTTATGAATAATTTTAATTCCATTCAACCACAAATTATGTAGTATCTCGAGTTTATCTGCTTAGACACAATGTGTGCTTTTCAATAAAGTGTGTAGTTGCTGCTTTAAATGTACTTGTATAGTTTTTTAATTCTTTATGCTTAGGCTTCATCTTTCATCATAGTAATCAGATAAATCCATTTCTAAGAGGACATGTAACTTAAACCAAATTTTGTTTTTAAAAGAAGTGGCTGTCTGCTAAAGTTCGACTAGAATAGTTTAAAGTTATGATTTATTTTTGTTTGAGGGGGTGGCTGTTGAACTGAAAGTCAAAGTTTTACACTGTCTGATCTTCGTTGGACGGTTGTGATCGCAACAGACTGACAGAGATACTGAGTAAGATTGACTAGCTCGGGTTCATGGAAATCTTCTTTTAAAGGTGCGGGAACATAAACTAAAAGACACCAAAGCCACCCCAATTGAGAGATTTGGAGAGACAACTCATGACCAACCAAAAAGGGGAGAAACTTGGTTTTTTCTATTTCATTTACTCATGTCTTTGGTAATTGTCCTTCAAATCTGATATTTTCTTTTTTTTTAAAAAAAATCTTTCTTTAATTGTCATTTTGGTCGTGAAGCTGGCAACTATTTTGGATACTTTCGAAGATTAAATTCTTCCAAAATTGTTAGCTTCTATGAAATACTCTGTCATATAAAAAATCATCCAAATCGTTATATATAGCGGCAAAAGAAAGTCTTAATTACATAATAAAACATTAATTTAAGCTATTCAGATTTTATAAAGTGTCAATGAACTTAATTAAGTTCAAATATATATACATATTGAATGTGTAAAAGAATATTTTAAATATATGATAATTAATAAACTAACTAAAAGAAATTGAAAAAGGAGAGGAATCTAATAAAAAACGAAAATGGAGAAAAAGGCTTTTTTCATATACTAGAGCTAGTTTGTCAGTCAAGAAATAGAAGCAGGCGCCAATTTCTTGTGTGCACTTTCTACAATTCCCAAGGATGTTCAACTCTTCACGAGTGTCATCTTGTCTGTTCATACTTGGCATTAGGGTTTGCCTGCTCTAACTTCTAGGCATTTTGGACACTAGCTCTTGACCCAAGCTGGTGTGCATATTAGGCGGCCAGTCAAGAGAAGTTTTTATGCAATTCAGCCATACAATAAGAAGGCAATCTCCCATAAACAATTCAACCTCTCATATTAAACTCACAATATTGTTTTTATGCTTTTGAAAGAAAGATGCTTCGGAACAGATCTTCCTTTTTGGTGCATCTGCATATCTGATATTAAATGATCATCTGCACATGGCACAAACCATGCATTCTATTGATCTATTTATTTTTCTTCTCTATCTGAACTTTTAGGATCAAGAGCACCATCTCAATCAAGTCTCTTTGAACTTGTATTCATCATGGCTGAAAAGAAATATATCTTATACTTGCAGTGACACACTTTTTTTTTTTTTTTTTTATAAATAACAGAATTGAAGTTTCTAGAGCAATCAGAAGTGCGAGTACAAGGTTGTCAGTGTTTTACACCATGCTCGTATGTAACATATATGTTAAAAGATGAAATTACTGGTTAATTTGAAATGAATAGGAAACAACCAGATAAGACATGTAGTTAAGTTTATTTAGTTGCATAAACTGTAAGGATCAGGAAGAACTGAACTAGTGCAACGATTGGTAGATGTTCCTCGTTTGCTGCTTTCCCCTGTGTCTTTTGCAATTGTCCTGGCCGGATCAAAAGTATGTCTATAACCTTTGCATCAAGTTCCAATTAATTTGAATAATAATTCTACTTATATAATTTTCGCACGTGCATAAAGGGATAAGTCCCATATTTTTCTCTCTTCTTTTGGGTGTTTACACACAATTAATATTGATTACTCACTGATTATTAACCTCATGTTACCTAGATATTTAATTGAATTGTTTTTATTACCTCTCAAATTTTACAAGTTATTAACATTAATCTTCTGGTAATGAGGGGAAAGTTGAGCAAAAGGAAAAAAAGATGTGTGATAGAGTTGGAGGGACGAGAGACAGAAAAGATTAAAGAGAGTGGGAAGTAGATAAGACAAAGTGTTAACGTCATGACGCTAGATTTAGGGCACGCGTGAAATCTAGGACGCCGCCGCCTCTCCTTATCCCCTCCCCCGTGTCTGTTACTTTCTTGTCTCCGCTATCTTTGTCGGTGCTTTTCTGAGAAAAACAACCCACCATGCGCAACAAAAACATACATCGGAAATATGACACGTCAGTCCGCAATTAAGTTGGTTGCAATTTATGAGTATGACATGACGTGACAGCTGGACAGCTCCCGTACTAGGTTCTGTGGACAGGCAAACATTCCGGATAACCAATCATGGGAACGCTGCCAAACAATGAGTGGGGCACGCATGGCCCACCACTGAAATTGCTTCGTTCTTTGGAGAAACAAATCTTCATGGTGCTCAAGGCACAGACTTTCCCTCACCTAGTTTTATGTTATAATAATAAAGATAAAGATGAAGAAGTGCCTTTCAATGAGATCGACGTGTTTGAACATAAGAAGAAGTACCCACAATTTCAGATGACGAATGGCCCAAAAGAATCAAATATCAAATATTAATTCATGATGCATGTTGGGAAATAATGCATGTGAATAGTGTAAAATGTCTGTAAAGTTATGGACAGAAAACGTAATGGACGTTGAGAATCTAGTCCCACAAATTCCCGGCAGGAAAATTACAAGTAACAAGCTTCACCACTTCCTAGCTATAATAATTGTTGCAAGGGCTATCAAGAGAGATTGGAAAGAATAATTTATCTTATTTTATTTTTATCTATAGTTTAATGAATTAATAGTATAAGATAATGAAATTATTTTATTGTTTATTTTATTTTAATATAATAGTTAAAATTTTATCATAAAAAAAGGTCAGAATTAGAAGAAAATAAGATAAAAAAATGCTTTACTCACTTCTCTCACTTAACAAAGCTACCACCATAAAACTTAAGTAAAAAATTATCTGATACAAATTAAATATCAAACACTAAATAGAATAAAACATATCAAACTTTTATTATATCTACTCCTATTAAAACCTCTTTTTATCCTATCCGTTCCTCCAATCTATATATATCACTGTTAATGAGTACCACGTCAAGCATAATGTTATCCCTCTTTTCTTTGCTTACTCCTTTGGAGGGAACACGAGATAGATATCGCGTCAACAACGTACTACTCTCTGGGGTCATTCAAGAATTTATCGGCATTTTATTTTTTCTGTACTGCACTATGAGATCCATTTAACTGCTTTTTTCGAATTTCCTGGTTGCTTTACCCCAAGGCCTAGGGTGTTACTGTTATATATGCGTCAAACGTTGTATCTTTCCGTGTTCAGAGCTAAGATTATAGCTTGCTACTTCAGAATTCTGCTCATCTCATTCTCACATAGCATTAAGAACGCCATTCACACAATACTCACTAATCCAACGTTGTCAAAGTACAATGACAATAAATCATACAAGATGCAAAGAGTAAAGAGAAATGTCATCTTATTATTCTTAATTTTAAAGAAATTCATTCTGTTGAATCTATAAAATGCAAATTTAACCTAGCCCACTGAAAAAAGGGTGTACAGCAGTTAATAAAGGAGAAGGCTTTGGAGCAAGTTTTCTTTCAAGATAAAAGATTACAAGATAAGTGAACCACTGTGCGATCAAAAAAATAAAAAAAGACTAGGTGAATCCTACCTATTCAAGACAAGCAGGGAAAATGAGTATATATCGAGAATATTGATATTCCACACGTTTTGGCAAATGAGACGAAAAGGAAATTTCCGTTGGCAAAATTGCCCTGGCACCTAGACTGAAACAGAAAAGATCACAGAATCTGAGCAGCTGTGTTCAATTTTTCGGCCAAGCTGAGTTGTGTCCTGGTGATGCTTGATAAATATAGCAAGAGCAAATGATCCTGAAATGAAGAAGACGGGTGAAATGATCAGCCAAATGAAACTAAGAACAGTTAGTCGAGATGATTTGCTCTTTAACCGAAACATGATCACTCGTGCATTTTTGTATGTAACCCATGCGTTTTACTAGTGACAACTAAACACTATGTAACACAAAACCTTACCTGCAGTCTGTCATTCACAAGTTTATCGAAAGCTGATGGAGGCAGTTTTGGAAGGCAACCTATAGCTTCTGATATAAATCTCCCAATGTTGTTATCTGGTGCAACACGCCCTTCCTGTGATTAGGAAAAAAGAAAAAAAGAACTCAAAAAAATCTCAAAGAAAAAATTCTGAGAAGGAATTCAGAAGGCAATGGCAGCATACCACAACATCATCAACATATTTGTAGATGTCATCAATCAAGGCTAGCAGATGTTCCATGGATGCTTCCATCCCTTCTAAATCAGTTGGGATTTTCTCGACATTGGTTGCCTTCAGAATATCAACTGCCATCACCAGAACCAACAAGCAATTAAATTTTACAATACAATCAGTCCACTTTAGATATCATCTTTGGTTCCATTATAATCAACCCCAAGAAAAAAAGTTTTAATCTTACAGTGGAAGACTGAAGTAAATAATTCTAAGTACCTTTTTCACATGTATATTGCCGCAAAATAACAAGTCTGTAGAACAGTGACTTGATTTATTCTCTCAAATTAAGTCCACGACTCAACTTTTAAGAACAAATTTATGTATTATTATTTGTACATACTCACCATAAAGCATATCTTGATAAAAGAAATCATAAAGGAAAGGAATTTAGATTATCCCTTTAAATTTAAAGAATATTGCTGTTCATAAACAGATACCACTGTTTCAAAATACTTCATTTCAAACAAGACTTTAATTGTGGTATCAATTGGCACAGCAAGGACCAGTTCTTTTGCCCACACACACAGAGAACAAAGCATCATAATAAATATTAAGTCCACTCAATACATACATCCAATTCGTTCTGCTTCAGCCATCCGAAGATCCAAAGGAATTTCTTGAAACTGCGCAGCTATTTGACGGTCTCCAAGAGATAAATTGTTTGAGACATATGCTTTTATGGTAGTCTCCTCATTGGTGAATCCTGTATCCACTGTCAAATGTATAGGGGTGGGCACTTCTCGAGAATAAAACTCATGGATCAACGCACTACCACCAGTCACCCCAAGACCAGTGGAATACCTGCGTGAATTAGCCAAAGTTAGCATCTAGTCTTCTCTATTGTTAATGATAAAACCATCAAATTAGGATATTGCTATATAGCATTTGAGAAATAATAAAGCTTCAATAACAAATGATCTTACCATCCAACTATAACTTCCTTTGGGTTCACTTTTTGGTGGGATATTAACATATTGTGGTGGTACTCAATATCCAAAGCAACCTGTAACAGAAACAAAAGATTAGAATGGAAAAGTGATGCCAAAACCAACGGCAAGCTTAAGCCAAATTTATTTAGATATCATACATAGTTAAAAAAAATTGCACTGAAATTTCTTTCTAGACAAATGTGAGAAAACGCTGCATGGTTTCACAAATGTGAATGAAATTTATTGTCTCGCGAAGTAGATCACTCATTAATATCCATATGAACCTTAACATTTTTGAACTAAATGAGCATCACCATCTACATCTTCTTCAGAGGGGGACAAATTGACTCAAGTATCACTTCTTTATAAATCATAGCCGAAGTACTAGGCATTCTAATTTTGAGACAAACTATATTTATATCATCCAAGAAAAATGTTCCATGGTCCAGCTTGTTACCATCCTCTGATACAAATGGAACTTTTCACTGTCAGGACATCCAATTGGAGATAAATCTTTTGGGATGTTATAAAATTCCATTTTAAGGTACCAGCTTGATAGGAAACTTGCGCAAAAAAAAAAATATGATTTCATTGTTTGAAAGAAAATGCAATCAAACAGAGCATAATTTGACCTAAACATAATGCCAATTCATACAATAGAAATCATAGAGCCAATAAAATTTAATAGTCACAACCACGAAAAAAAATTCCTTGCCTCAGATGCTGATACTGAACTAAAATCTACGTTCTGCATACAAGGCCACCTAACATTCACGTCTAATAAAATCATACTTCCACCTTTCCCAAATAAAATTAGAGAAAAATCAAGTGCAGAATGAAAAAGAAGCTACAAATTGTAAAATTGGTCTTCAATTATAAATGCATAATGTGAATTGAGACCTGGTCCAGAGACTCATTGTGGGGAACGGCATACGAGTTGCGGACATCGACGGTTCCATCAGGCAAGATGGAGCCGAGTAGTGTGCCGATGACACGCTCCGCTTGGTCAGAGCGTCGGACAAAGCAGTCGCAGATGTTGAAAATAACGAGGGGGTGAACCTTCGCGGACAAGCTCTGCGAAGAACTAGAGAACTGCAATACTGTACGGTCACCCGCGGCCATGCTTGGAGCTTCGATGCAGCAGATTCACTACACCAAACAAGGCGCGCGAGGAAGAGGGCACGAGAAAGCGGGTAGGGTGACACAAAACGCTAGGGTTTTGCTATTCCGCTAAAGGGGAATCTTTTTTTTTTTTTTGCTTTTGTTGATTGAACAACAACCCATTTCATCTGGGCTTCCAATTTCTGTACAAGAGATGAGCCCGTTAGGCCCAAAGGCCCGACAAGGTTGCAATTACATACGTTACAGGGAGGATAAATAACCTGTATTAGATTGAAAATTGAAGGAGTTTTGACTTTTGGTAAAGGTCCCTACATCACCTTTAAGATTCCTTCACCAGCTGGAATGAATATGATGTATAATTCAACCAAAATTATGGATGAAAGGATCATGGGGGTGGAAAATCTTATTCCCGTATGCTTTAAATAAATTCCTTTCGCATTTTTCTACTCTCCCTCCCTACTCATTCACGAAACTTAGACTGAACACCTTTAATTAGTTTAATATAGGTCATACCAATTAATATACAACATTGGTGGTAACCTACAAATTATTAACAACTACTCAACCGGGATAAAAAAGGGTGTAATGATTTTTCTTATTTCACCTTTCATTTCTCATTTGTGCCAAAAAAAAACAAAACTTTTTTTATCTTCTAATTTTGTTTAATCAAACATTTGTTTTGAAATAGACATGACTAGCTCTCCATCCCATTTGGCAAAGTAAACAGCACTACCATTCATAACTACTCAAATAGAGATTGTAATTAAAAATAACTAGTGCACTTTCTTTAGATTATCATGATAAATTGATCCTTGTTAATTAGACAGGTTG